>PVHX01000737.1:0-85134 GCA_004024805.1 Geosciurus inauris | reverse complement strand
CACTTTATTTGTTTATTTATTTTAAAAAGGGCCCACCGTTCTCTATTTTTGCATTGTGCCATGAGGATGATGATATAATTCCTGGAGCTCCAGCATCTAGATTGGAACCTGAGGATTGGAACCTTAGGATTCACCATCCTAAGGATGGTGAAATAGAGAGCTAGAAGGGAACCAGGTCTCTGACAACTTGATGACTTGCCTTAACTGCCTATCTCAAGACTTCTTTTCATGAGAAATAATCTGTATATTGTGTAAGTTTCTGTTATATTGTGTTTGTCTGTTATGCACAGCCAAATTAATTCTGAATAATGTATTTCCAGAGCCAATATTCTATACCTGTTTACATAATCCTTATAACCCCTACTGTTTGTTATTTTCGTTTGCTTTGTTTTGGCTTTTTTATTGCCTGTTTCCTCCCATTAGACTCCTTAAGGGCAGGAACTTTGCTTGTCTTATTGTATTCTCAGCCCCTAGAACAGAGTTCACCAGGCTCAATAAATATTTGCTAAATGAACAAAAAAGTGAGTGAGTGATATCTAAACTGGGAACTGCAGAAGTGGGCACTGCTAGTTGAAGGAGCCACGCCAGGGAGCATCACCCTTGTACTCATTAGTGTATAGTGATAACACGGACAGAATCATGCTGCTTCATACTCCATGCTCACTCTTGAGTGGCCTTTCAGTCAAGAATGGCTTTCTCCCTCTCCACAGGTCACATTCCTACTTACAGCTAAGGTTCTAACTTTTTTCTTTAAATTTTTTTTTATAAATCCACTTTATACCTTATAGAAAGAGTTGGAACGGAAAGCCTTATTTATTTATTTATTCTTTTTTGTTGTATGTTTTTGTGGTGCTGGGGATTGTTTCTTCGTGGTGCCTCACAAATGCTAGGCAAGAGCCTTAACAAGGAGCTAGATCCCCAGCTCCCTAAGGTTCTAACTTAATCATCACTTTCTCTGGGAGACTACCCCGCACCCCTCCACAAGCAGAGTTGATCTACCTCCCTCCATCCTCCACCCCTACCCCCAGTCTCTCTTTTTCTTTTCCTAGCCTGGGTCTCAGTAGATCGCACAGGTTGGTGGGGAAGTCCTGGGCTCCAGTGTCTTGTGCCTTAACCTTCTGAGTACCTGGGATTACAGGACCACACTGTCATGCCCAGTTCAAGATGATCTTTCTTTATTCAATGCTATAACCAATTCTTGGTTGAATTTTAGCACTTGCCACACTGAATTGCAATGAATTCTTTGTATGTCTTCCTCCTTGACTAGATTCTTAAACCTTGAGGGTAAATCTATAACTTACTTATCTTTGTATTTTCAGGACCTTGCTTAATGTCTGGCTCGTGGTCAGCCTCACTAAATGTTTGCTGAGTTATTAGCAAAATGACAGATCTGAGGCTGTGATTTGAATCTGCCTGTGGGAAATAACATAGAAAGCACTTTTGGATAACATGTTTAAGTGGGGGAAAGTACTATATTTTATAAGAGATTGCAACCTGGAAGCTGGTGCTGTGGTGCACACCTGAAATCTTAGATACTTGGAGGTGGAGGCAGGAGGACTGAGAGTTCAGGTTCAGCCTAGACAACTTAGCAAGACCTTGTCTTACAATAAAAAATAAAAAGAGCTGGGATATAGATTGGTAGTAGAGTGCTTCTGGGTTCAATACCTAGTATGGCCAAAAAAAAAAAAAAAGGACAACCTGGATCCATTTCCAATCTTGAAACTTCCTACAGTGTTGAAGTGTTTTTGAACATTTAACCCCTCATCTATAAACTGGGATTTAATGACCACACAGGGCTGTTATAAGGATCAAGCCAACAGTTGTGGGCAAAAACTCCTTTTGTAAACTAAAATATTAGGTTTTACACAAGAACAAATTTAAAAACTGCTCCAGTTTTTTGTTTTTAAGAAAATAATTCCCAGAAAATTCTCCTCGCAGTTCTCTCGACACAAAGACAACTGTGCTGTGGTTTAGATCTGTCCTCCTGAGTCTTGAAAGAGCTCGAGCACATACTGAAGTTTGAGGCCCCTCATCTGGAATCAGTCAGTCTTCTAGTCTATGAAATAGTTCATCATAGAGATCCATATGTTTTATTTAGGGTTGATATTTGTAAGAAGACCTTTCCTTGCCCCTTGAAAATTCCACACTAAATTGCAGCCAAAATCTGAGGCCTCCTTATGCTTGAAACTTAGGCTAAATGGTTCCAGCATGTGGAAAATTCCTCCCCTCAGCTCTCAGAATTGAACACTTTCTTAGTATGGTGAGAAGCAGTGTAACCAGTTATGCTCTGGTCCTTTGAGCCTCACCTTGATTTACTCCAGTAGGCAGGAGAATGTAGCACCTAAGCCAGTGGGGAAGTCATGATTTAGTGGGAAAGATGGAAGAAGGGGCAGGGAGAAGATGGTAATGAAAGAAATGCCTTCTAATTGGCTACCCTTAGCACTCAGATGTTTTCTTGGGCCTCACCTAAAGCTGTACTTAGGATCAAATGGAATGATGGGATCATTAACTCCGCCCTGGAATGCAGTCTAGCAGCACTGATGGGGTGATGGCTAAAGTCTGATTCCTCTGGACTGGCTGCACACAGTGGGTGCATGAACATTTTGCAAGTTTCGCCAATGTGCTCGCTGCTTCTGTTCTCATGATAGTTGTGACTACCTTTCTCCAGTTTAGGAGCCTAAAATCTCAGGTCAGGTTTTTGGACTGGCAAGGCTTCCTTTTCAGCTCACAGGTGCCTCTCTATCCAGACTTCAACAACTGCAGCCTTCAGATTTTCAGACTTCTACCTCTGCTCCCTTCCCATCTTCCACCACACACTGCACATTCAATCTTGCTTCCTCGCCTTTGCCTCCACCGTTGCCTTCATCTGGAATGCTCTTCTCTCGTTTATCTTAAATCATGCTTCTGTACCAGTTCTCAAGAGCCATCTTAATATAGTGCAATCTCTCTCAAATTCCTTCTAATATATAGTAGGCATTGTGTTAGCTTATGGGACACAGAGGTTAATGATATGCAAACATGTTTTCTAATTATCTTTAGCTAAAGTTCTTGAAAGGCAAAAAAAAAAAAACCCTAATTCAATACAAAGTAATCAGATTTATCACAAAACATTATGGAAGTATAGATATCTGGGAGGGTTTAAGGCAATTTATTTATTTTCTATGAAACTATCTTGAACCACCTATACCCACGTTATGTATATTTCCTGGAAACACTAATTATATTTGGAGTCACTTAACATAGTTCATGTTATTTTTATGTCACAACCAGATTTAAGCCCCTTGAGATTAAGAATCATATTCTTTTGTATCTCATCCCCAGCATATAACATTTGATAATACTTAATGTGGTTTAATAGTTGATTGCTTGATCTAGAATAGAATGGGGTTGGATCAAGAGCTTGGGTTAGGGAATCAGGAAATTTTGGATTCTAATTTACTTACGAAATTTGTCAGTGGTTGACTTTGGCCTTAACATTGGCCTCCCTGGATCTCAGTTCCTTTTTCTAAAATGAAGTAACATTTTCCTCATATGTTTTATAATTTAATTAGATTATTTAAGTAAAATGCTTGGTTTTAAAGTAAGATTCTTTTTCCTTCTTCCTCCTCCTCTTTTTGAGAGGAATACTGGGAAAGTTATGATCTTTTGTACCTCTCCACAGCAAAAGTAACCAAATTTTTTTAAAAAAATTAAAATTATGGACCCAATCTTTGAAAAACTATTTTTCTGATTTGTGAACTATTTCATATGGAGAGACTTGCAAAAGCATAAATATTAAATCACCTTAGTGCTTTATATAATTTCAAGGTTATAAGCTCTATGAGGGCAAGGATTCTGTCTTGTTCAACATTGTAACAGTTGCTAAGATAAGGATTCAATAAATATCTGAGGAAAGAATAAATAAATGCATAATAATAAATTTATATAAAAAGAATAAATCTATCCAAGGGCAGTGGTGCACACTTAGAATCTCGGTGACTCACGAGACTGAGGCAGGAGGACTGCAAGTTCAAGGACAGCCTTAACAACTCAGCAAGATCCTATCTTAAAACAAAATATTCAAGAAAGGGCTGGGAATGTAGCTCAGTGGTAAAGCTCCTCTGGGTTCAATCTGCAGTTACCCCCACTCCCCCAAGAAAAAGAATATAAAAATTCACAAAAATAGTTTCAAAATATCTTAATAGTTGAAATTTGGACTGTCTTAAAATATTCAGAGCAAAATGTTATATTTCTGGCTCTAATCTGACTGCCTGTGGCACAAACCATGAACTTAATGGAACTTGATTGAGGGTGATTGGTAGTAGGATTCCATACTGAAAGCAGTCACCCCCTGACAGCAAAGTAGGACAGCTTCAAGCAGCATAGTGAGAGAAATGGCAGTTTCACACTAAGTCTAAAAGTGCCTTAAAATATTGATTTTAGAACAGGAAGAATGACACACATCTTAGCTGAAAAAAAGTGAGGCTTTACCTAGTTGGCAGGGGACAGATAGTAGCACACTGCTTTTATCTTCCAGTTTTCAAAACACTTTTATACAGATCCCATTATTTTATCTCTACAATAACTGTGTACATTAGTTAATTCAATAACATTTGAGCATCTTCTTGGTCCCAGGCACTGTGCTTAGCCCTATAGGACATGAATATGAATACCATTGTTCTTTCTGTATTATAATAGTAATTAACATGTATTGGGCTCTTCTACTCAGGCACTATAATTTCTTTTCTTCTTTCATTTTTACTGTATTATCACATTAAGTCCTCAAAATAAACCTGTGAATTTTTGTTCCATTTGCTTGTTTTAGACATTTAAAAGTGATACTAGGAGATGTTAATTACTTGCAAAGGTAACATAGTTAACAGGTAAGATTAGCACATAAATTAAAAAGTAAGATGTGAGACTCTAATCTGAATTTACCTGATTAGAAAACCCTTGTTTTCTTAATAGTTACTCAAATATGTTAGTAAATAATTTGGCTAGCAGTTGCTCACTGCTAGAAATGTGTCAAATTCTATGTGAAATAAAATAGGATGTATATTAAAAAGTTTAGAACTTCAAAGGTCTTTACTAAATAAATATGCATTCTTTACACTGACTTTTTTGGCAAGCCACTTGGTATTTTACATCAAAATTTGACATGCTTACCCCTTGAACTGGCAATTGTATTTTAGTAATTATTGAATAACTCTAAATACTCAAATGCAATGCTTTCCTTTGTGTTCTTCCTCAAATGTTTCCTGAGATGAAGCATTGAATGATTTATTTAGACAGAGACCCCAGAGTCATTGGAGTGAATTCAGAGAGGGAGGGGAAGAAAGACCATACGGGATGGAAAATTAATCAACATGTCACTATTATGAGAGATGGTGCGTGGGTGTGTAGAGGGTTTGATTATACTCAGGGAGATTATATAAAATTTGTCTCAGAGCCGGGCGCAGTAGCTCAAGCCTGTAATCCCAGCACTTAGGGAGGCTGAGACAGGAGAATCACGAGTTCAAAGCCAGCCTCAGCAATGGCGAGGCACTAAGCAACTCAGTGAGACCCTGTCTCTACATAAAACACAAAATAGTGCTGGGGATGTGGCTCAGTGGTCGAGTGCCCCTGAGTTCAATCCCCAGTACCAAAAAAAAAAAAAGATTTGTCTCAGACCTGTGATACCCAAGATCCTGTCTTAAAACAAAAAATTTGAGGAGTAGTCATCCCCAAATTCCTATCCATCATTTGACTGTGGGCTGCTAGAAAGAGGGGGTGTTAATGCCCTGTCCACATGTGGACTGAGCTTCTCCTCTCATTGAGAAAACCTAAGGTGGAGCCACAGGTGCTTGAAGAAAAGAGACCCTCATGTTTAAGGAAACTGTAAGTGCCAAAAGAGTTTTGGTGGGGCACCGGCAACATCTGTTGTTCTGTATTAATGTAGAAAGATGTTAAATGAGTCATCTTACCATAGCGAAACCTATAAACAACCTAAAATATACTTTAGAGGGTATAGTTCAAGGTTGCCTGAACAACCTATGACCAAGAGACGTGATTACTGTTAAGCTTTTCAATGACTTAAAACCAGGGGTGCCTAACCTCTTCTGGAAGGTCAGGGCAACATTTTGGGGAAAGAACCCTATGTGTTGAGGGGACACAATGTTGCGGAGTGCTGTGCAAGCAGAAGGAATGGCATTGCTGAGACCCTGAGAATGGAAGAGGCATCGAACTGGAAGGCTTATGTGGCAGAAATACAGAGAACCAACGGAAAACAGGCTTCCTGAGGTTTCAAGAAGAGGCAAAGACCAAAGTGGTACCTTGTAAGATGTGGGAGTTGACCCTGAGGGTAATGGAAAGCCACAGAGGGGCTTAAGTTTTTGCAGCAGCCGGAATGACAGCTCTGGTTGCAGAGTAAAGAAAGCAGGAGCCTACACTATGCTGCTTGACCTCCATGATCTGTAATGAATTTGAGAGAAGAGCAAGCTGTCAAGAATGCATCCCAAGTTTTCTAGCAGATGGGTTATTGTTGTATGAAAACAAAATATTGGTGTTATTCATTACAAAGAATCAGAGAGACCTTTCATTTTTGTTACCTAACCTAATGTAACAAAGGACTTGTTAATGTGAATTTTTTTTGAGATAATTTCCTAAAAATACGCTTCACAAATTTGAGTAGCATCCTTGTGCAGGGGCAATGCTAATCTTCTCTGTATGGTTCCAGTTTTAATGTATGTGCTACGGGAGCAAGCATGTTAATGTGAATTTTGTTTTTTGGTACCAGGGATTGAACCCAGAGGGGCTTTACCATTGAGCCACATCCGCAGCCCCTTTTATTCTGAGACAGGGTCTCACTAAGTTGCTTAGGGCTTTGCTAAATTGCTGAGGCTAACTTAGAACTTTTGATCTTCCTGCCTCAGCCTCCTGAGCTGCTGGGATTACAGGCACGTGCTACCATACCTGCCTAATGTGAAGTTTTTAACAGACCTAAAGTGGCTTTTGTACATAGAAAAGATTTTCATGAGTTTTTATAAATTAATATTTAATACATTAAAATGACAATAGAAGAAACTTAGTTTTCATTATGACTTTGAGTTAAAATAATGTTATTCTATTTACTTTACTTATTTTATTTATTTATTCATTCATTGGTGCTGGGAATTGAGCAAGACATGCTTTACCACTGATAAATATCCCTAACCCTTTTTATTTTGTATTTAGAGGCAGGGTCTCACTAAGTTGCTGAGGCTGGCCTGGAACTCGCCATCCTGCTGCCTCAGTCTCCTGAGTCTGGCTTTTATTTACATACCTAGAAAATACTTAAAATTATATGATTAATGTTCAATCATTTCCACTTAAACA
Source organism: Geosciurus inauris (assembly GCA_004024805.1). Taxonomy (NCBI): domain Eukaryota; kingdom Metazoa; phylum Chordata; class Mammalia; order Rodentia; family Sciuridae; genus Geosciurus; species Geosciurus inauris. Next base: position 77,802 of record PVHX01000737.1, on the reverse strand, counting down.
CATTTTCATCAAACAATTAAGCTTATAAGACCATGGAAACTTACAATCAAAACTTCTTTTTAAAATGAAATGAATAAATGGAAGCATATAAAAATCTAGGCTCTTTTGAGATCATAGGACAGCTGATTTTTCTGGATTACATGACCATTTTTAAAATAAGTGCATGTATTTGTTTATAAAAACCCCTCTGAAATATTCTAGATGATGAAGGTAAATAACAAGTCATAGGTCCAAAAGAGAGTTGGTCCATTCATGAACTGTTGACAAGAAGTAAAATATGTACCAACAGAAAGAAAATGAAACAATAGTTCCTCTGAAGAAATGATTTACTTAAGAACTGGAATGTTAATGTATCGCTCACCCTGGTCAAAACCCTGACTGGCACCACTATCCTGTTCTTTTCTTCTCCAAATAAGACTTAAAACACAAAATATGCACATATTCTTCCTATATACATATAGATTTACTCATTGTCTCCATTAACTAATGCAAAGAATCCACAGTTACCAGCTTGCTGAAGGAGGTTGTTTATGGACCAGAGAGTTTTTATCTTCGACTGCATATACACACAGTCATTATTCTGTTAAAGAACGCATTTAGCTCTTTTTAAATGCTGTGGAAAATTGAATAATTGTTACCAATGCTTCATGATCTTCCTGCACTAGAATTCTATATCCTTGTCCTTTTCATATAACTCCCCAGAGGAGGCAGAAGACATCTCCCCTCCTCCCAACTAATGATGTGTTTGGCCTTGTAACTTGTTTTGACCAATGAGATATGGACCAAACTGGCATATGTGCCAGTTCCAGGCCAAGACCTCAAGGGGCATCTTAAGTTTCTGCTTACTCCCTTGGACTCTGGTGACCCTTCATGAGAATAACTTGTCCCAGGTAGTCACTGGTCCAAGGAGAATGAGGAAATATGTGGAGCACCTTGACCCTAATCAGTAGCTGGACTCAAGCCCAACAGATTCCAGCCAAGCTTAACAGAGCCATAGCCAGTCACAGAGCCAGGAGAGACGAAGTAAATACTTGTTGCTATAAGCTCCCGGAAGTTTAAAGTTGATTGATAAGGAGCAAAAACTTTTCAAGCCAATGGTTAGCATTAAATCTTTTTTAAAGGTTCATGCTGATTTGGCTTTATGAAATTTTGTAATTCACATCATATTTCTTTGGTTGACTGATTAAGTAGCTCATCTATTACAGCCTGATTGAAGTAGATACTATTTTTAAACTCATGTTTGCTTGTCTTTACAATTGTTATGATCATTCTAATAAAAATATTTGAAGTAACTGCAATAATCAGGCTGTTTGGGTTTTGTGTATTTAGTTTTAAGGCAGTTTAATAACAGTGTGTTCATTCAGAGTAAAGATTTTTCAGTTTTTTAACTTTTTTTGTATTATTAAAAAGTGTTTAAAATAAAAGTTTTTATCTCAGATAGAAAGACCCCATATATAGTTTATTGAACATCTTCTAGGCATGTGGAAAGCATGCATAGGGGTGTGTGTGTGTGTGTGTGTATGATATACATACATAATATAAAATTTCTTTAAAAACAAATTTAATTTGATTAGTTAATATTTTCATAAGGTAGAAAGATTTTTTGTTTTTGTTTTGGTGCTAGGGATTTATCCCAGGAGCACTTTACCACTGAGCTACATCCCCAGCCCTTTGTATTTTTTATTTTGAAAGAGCCTCTTGCTAAGCTACTTAGGGCCTTGCAAAGTTGCTCAGGCTGGCTTTGAACTTGCAATCCTCCTGCCTCGGCCTCTCAAATTGCTGGTATTACAGGCCTGTGCCACTGCAACTTGCTTCACAAGGTAGAGAGTTTGAAAGGCAAGAAAGGGAATGAAATGAAAAGATTTTTTCTTACCTTATTTCCAGGTTACCTGTTCCAGAGGTCATTGTTACCATTTTTTTGGATTTGTTCTGTTTTGTATGTTCTTCCAATTATATTACATTTATATAAAAAATACATATTTATACATGTATGTAACCTTTATCCTGTTTTTTTTGAATATTTTTTTAGCTGTAGATGGACACAATATCTTTATTTTATTTATTTATTTTTATGTGGTGCTGAGGATCGAACCCAGTGCCTCATGCATGCAAGGGAAGCACTCTACCACTGAGCCACAACCCCAGCCCCCCTTCATCCTGTTTTTAAGAAACTGGCATAATGCTAGAATACTATGTACAGGGTCTGTACCTTAATTTCATTTTTAGTTTTTCATTTGACAATAAATCTTGGAGATTATTCAATAGCAGCACATAAAGAGCTACCTCATTCTTTTGAAAAAGACACATAGTATTCTAGTGCAGAGGTTCTCAAAGTGACAGGGGTCTTGATGTCACAATTATTTTTGTAATAATGCTAAGATGTGTTTTTCTTTTCACTTCTCTCGCTGAAGTACAGTGGAATTTCCCAGAGGCTGTGTCTCCTGTGTTGTTGTAGCAGAATAAACACAGAAGCAGACCTGAGAATCCAGCTGTCTATTAGGTCAGACAGTAAAGAGATTTGCAAAAATATAAACTGGTACTTTTTCACTTATTTTCTTGTGTTTTGGAAAATATTATTATTATTTCAAAAAAGGATTATTTATATTAACATCTAAAAGGTTTGCTTTTTAAATGGATAAATATTTTTCTAATTTTCAAAATAATATTGATAAATGTAGTTCACATAAACTAAGCCTATTGGGGTTATCAATGTTTTCTGAGTGTAACATGGTCCTGAAACTAGGATTGAGAACTGCTAGTCAATCATATGGATGTGTTATGACTTAATTTGTCATCTACAAATTGACATTTACATTGTTTTCAATTTTTTGTAACATGAAACCATCCTGAAATCAATAACCTTCTATGCACTTTGAGTAAACGTGTTTTGTTAGAAGTGGAGTTGTTTTGTTAGAAGTGGAGCATATATCACGTCCCATTCTTGCAAAAACCTTATGGGGTAAGAGTTGTCATTATTTCCTTTTTTACATATGAGAAAACAGAAGCTTACAGAAGTTAAAGTTCTTAAGAGTTGTGAGGCTAAGCAGTTGTTACAGTGACAGGATGAGACCATTTATCAGACTCCACGCTTTGAACCACTATTCTGAGTCATGGTTTCTCCCTGCAGTTCGTCTATATTCCCTTCTGTTCAATTCACTTACCTGATAACAGGCTCTATTCTTGCCTTGGCCTAGGTTATTTTCTGGCATAAAATAGTCCTGGAATAAGATAGATGAATTGGGCCTCCTGAACAAAAGTCAGAACCAGAAAATAAAAGACTCTATTCTTATTCTTAAGTAATTAAATAATTCTTTTTTTTGGGGGGGGGGGTACTGGGGAGTAATTACAGGGGCACTTAACCACTGAGCAACATCCCCAGCCTTTTTTTGTATTTTAGAGAGAGGGTCTCACTGAGTTACTTAGGGCCTCACTAAGTTGCTGAGACTGGCTTTGAACTCAAAATCCTCCTGTCTTAGCCTCCTGAGCCTCTGGGATTACAGGCATGCACCACCACACATGACAGTTAATTAATTCTTAATTACTTAGGTAATTAAAAATTAAATTTGTTTTAGCTGGGCATGTTGGCACAGACTTGTAATCTCAGCACTTTGGGAGGCTGAGACAGAAAAATGGCGAGTTCAAAGCTAGCCTAAGCAACAGTGAGGTACTAAGCAACTCAGTGAGACCCTGTCTCTAAATAAAATACAAAATAGGGCTGGGGAATGTGGCTCAGTGGTTGAATACCCCTGAGTTCAATTCCCAGTACCAAAAAAAAATTGTTTTAAAATAGATTATATATACATGTATACATATATGTGTGTATGTGTGTGCTTGCTTGATTTAATATATATATTAATATATGTATATTTATATATATAATATGTGCATACTTTCCACATGCCTGGAAGAGGCTCAGTAAGTTATACATAGGGCTTTTCTATTCTGAGATAAACTCATTATTTTAAAAGCTTTTTAACAATATAAAAAAAGTAAACTTAATTCTTTTTTTTTTAAATTTTTTTAGTTGTTGGTGGATCTTTATTTTATTCATTTATTATTTGTATGTGGTGCTGAGTATCAAACCCAGTGCTTCACGCATGCTAGGCAAGCGCACTACCACTGAGCTACAGCCCCAGCCCAGTAAACTTAATTCTTAAGTTCTTATTCTGACTCACAAGAATTTCAGCCACCAATTTGTGAAATGAATTCTAGAATAAATATAATGCAGTTAAACAAATTTATTTTTCAGAATAAACTTTATAACCAAATTATGTGTCAAAATATCATATTTGACAAGCAAAAAGAACAAAAACAAAAATAACAACATTCAAACCATGTCAGCCATGTAAAATGAACTTAACAACCTTGAAAAAAAAAAAAAAACCACAAAACAATAAAGTAACATGTCATGATTTATATGCACTTTTTAAAAAATACTTTTTGTAGTTGCCAATGGGCCTTTATTTTACTGATTTATATGTGGTGCTGAGAATCAAACCCAGTGCCTCACACATGCTAGGCAAGTGCTCTACAATTGAGCTACAACCCCAGCCCTGTATATGCACATTTTTTAAAAAATATTTTTTTAGTTGTAGATGGACACAATATCTTTATTTATTTATTTATTTTTATGTGGTGCTGAGGATTGAACCCAGTGCCTCACGCATGCAAGGCAAGCACTTTACCACTGAGCTACAATCCAAGCCTGTATATGCACATTTTTACCTATGAATTATACTGCACTGCTACTCTTAACTAAGCAATATGAGTTTTTACTTAGGCACACAAAGCAGACAAACCTAAGTATTTTTCAAGTAATCTAATATAATTTTTTACTAAACCTGACATTGTAAGATTTTTTTTAATACCAAAATGTGGGCACTATCCCTTAAAAATCCTTCCAAAGACTCCTATATCCTACATGATAAAGCTCAAGAGGTCACTTATGATAGGCTAATCTCATCCTTTTTCCTACATATCTTTTGATCTGCTTTGAAATACCTGTAGATCTGTGATACCTAGTTCTTTCTTTGAATAGGTCTCTTTGAATGAGCAGATACATAGTGAAACCAATGAAACTTCACTTACATGGGTCACATAGTTTTGTATTTGTAACTTTGTGGTCTTTTCCTTAAAGGTCTTTGAAATTGTATGTACTTTGGGCCCCCCAAAACTTAGATCCTCCTCTATCTTTTTGCCTGATATTCCCTCTTTCTCTTTTATCTAGTTACTCCTATTCACTATTTTGAAACTTGTGAACTGTGAACTCTTCAAGAAAGGTGTCCTGGACCATACCCAGTCTGATTTAGATGCCTCTTTCATGCTCCCAGTCTATACATTACTATCATGATTCTTGTCACACTGCAGAAATTATTGGCTTAATTGCTTAGCTAACCCAGCAGCCCATGAGCTCCTTGAGAACATAGTCCAGCTGAATGAATGATGAATGGAAAGGCTTTTTTCCAAGCACATTTTTTCAGATTCTCTTTCTCTCCATACATATTTTTTCCAGAAAATAATATAAAATAACATGCATTTTATATAATTTGTTATGAAATTTGGAAGTTTTCTATTAGTCTGGCTTTTCTATTCCCTATTTCTACGTGAGAGACAGAGGAGGGGGAACCTAAGCAGATAATATATATTATTATACAATACAAAATGTCTGTTACAAAATCATAATCATATTTTGGAGGTTTTCTGTTAGTAGTCATTTGCTGCTATATTTATAAGGAGAGCCAATGACTGAGATAAACATATGGGAGCAAAACTTAAGATAAAGAAATGTCTGCTAAGTTATATTTTCCTGCAGGCAAGTGAAAAAATTGTTGGCAAATGTAATTTTTAAGCTTTACAACTATGAAATGGTTTTGGGAAGAGAGTTGTCACACTATTTGAACTGTGAGCCAGACTCTCTTCCTGATAATCTCTCTTTAAACTTCATAACATTAAGTTCAGCTTTTACCCTAGCTTCTCAACTAATGCTGTATTTGAGTTGGTGTAATATAACAGTGGTCAAGCAAGATGAGACTGAAATCAGCAAATACTACATGCAAATACTATGTATCTACTACATGCCAATTTTAGAACTTCCTTTATAGCCAACACTAGAATAACTTCTTTCTTATCTTAGTTATCTTTATAAGCCACAAACTTTAAAAATATATGTTTTATTTATATAGCATTAGGACTATTCATTAAAGGATGTCTATGTGCATGAAAGGATATCCATGATACCTTGAGTTTAAAGAGCAGGTTATTATATATATATATACATATAAATATATATATAAAACCTCTCCATATATATTCCTTTTTTTTTTTTTTTGTGGTACCCAGGATTGAACCCAGGGGCATTCACCACTGAGACACATCCCCATCCCTTTTTGTTTTTTAATTTGAGACAAGGTCTTGCTAAGTTATCCAAGCTGGCCTCAAACTTGTGATCCTCCTGCCTTAGCATCTAGAGTTGTTTGGATTACAGGTATGTGCCACTATACCTGACATATATCCCCATTTTTAAAAAATAAAAAATAATAATATGTAAAAATTGCATTTGTGTGTATGTTCATTAAAAAGGCATGGAAGAGCTGGGTGTGGTGGCACATGCCTGTAATCACAGCCACTAGGGAGGCTGAGGCAGGAGGATCATAAGTTTAAAGCCAGCTTCAGCAATTTAGCAAGGGCCTAAGTAACTTAGAGAGACCCTGTCTCAAAATAAAATAAAAAAGGGATATAGGTCAGTGGTTAAGCACCCCTGGGTTTGAGCCCTGGTACAAAAAAAGGAGAGCGGGGGATGGAGGAATACGCAATTAAATTGTGAACTGTGGTTACCTTGTCTGCTAAGTGTAAAGAGGGATTTTTCAGTTTTTCATTTATGCACTCATATTTTGAATTCTTTAGAATAAGCAAGAATTACTTTTGTGGTAATACAACATATAAACAGTGAATACTGTTTAAATGGGTAAAGGACTTGTACATGTTTTCAACAAGAATATATACATATTTACATAATATATAAATATTATTCCTGCATATTATTCTCAGGATTCACATGTTGAAGGAGAAATTTTACCTGCAGGTAGTGCTATATGCCTATTTGTTTTTAAAAGGATTGCGTTTTAAGTCTTATTCCCTTATTTCCTTTCTACTTTCTATGTTTAATATACACATTTCAGTCTTTCTGATGACATCACAAATTTACATCAGAACAGAGGTTTGGGGAGGAATTAACTCCTCTTGTAAACATTCTATGTAACTAGGGAAGGGTGTAGTTATTTTACTCAAAAACAATGGAAAGGCTTCATATTCTGTGGAAACACAATAATCAGTGGGTTTGATTTTTTAAAATACCTCTGGATATTATTCCATGGGATTATTATTGGACTATTAATTTCATGAAGGCAGGGCCAAGGGGTTATCATATTCAGTACTGCACCTAGCATAGATATAGGCAGATAACTGGGGCTTAATGTTGATGGAAGTCGATCAATTGTATATTCTGATTAAAGTGGCACTGAAAACCCACAGGAGAGATTTTGTGCATTCATTTGTAGATTTGTGTTGTCCTGCATATTTAAAGAAAAAACATTGTTGTAGTATAGCAAGCAATTTGATTGCTTGCTATAAAAAAAAACTCAAAATTTTCCACATCTTTTATGGGTATCTAGGTTTGACAATTTATATATGAAGATATATTATATTAATTGCTTACTCTGTGTATAACATGGGAGGGATACAATAGAAACCAAATCGGAGCTTCAAAAATATTTAACTATTTAGAAGTTCATTTGTTGTTAAAAGGGTCTAAAAAATGAAAGGAAGATTTTTTAAAATTCCTCAAAGGTTAGTGACTAATTTGCATTTGACATTGCAAGGAAAGCTATCAAATTATTTTACCCAGGCTGTTTTCCTCTTGAAATATAGGAACTTTGAAATTTATTTAATTTTAATAATGTCCATTACAACTACATATCAACACCAACACCACGATGCAATTATTGAGATCATAAATACATATTCAGTAATATTTCTTAGCCTTTAATGAGAAACAAGCTCTCCTCCCCAAGGTTTACTTTTCACTTATATAATATCATACTAGAAACAAATGAAAAGCTGCATGTTAGTGCACGCATGTAATCCCAACCACTTGGAGGCTGAGGCAGGAGGATCGTCAAGTTTCAGGCCAGTCTCAGCAATTTAGTGGGACCCTATCTCAGAATAAGAAGTAAAAAGAACTGACTGGGGATTTAGTTCTGTGGTAAAGATCCCCTGGGTTCAATCCCCAGTACCAACAAAACAAAATAACAAAATGAAAAACATAAAAGTTCAAACTTAACCTTGATGTATACTTTAATTACGGGCTGTTTAATATATATCAGTCATAGCTCAATAACGCTGCCAAAATAAGGAAAGAAATGGAAATGTTACTTTATATGGACAAATAAAGAGCAAGTTTCTTCTGGGTAGCAACAAAGTATCTCCACAGTGCGTAGTACTACAAGGGCAAAGGTGAACAAATTTTATGTAATTAATAATCTTTTTAGCCTATAGTTAGGTATATCTATTTATTGAAAAAACTACATTTAGTTTATTGGCTTATGCCGCAGCTCTACGTAGAACCATTTGAATGCTTTGTGTATTTTGAAAACATGATTGAATCCTAGTCTTCAAATAGATTTTAGAAAACGGAAAAAAGATTCTCCGAAGTTGAATATGTGCAGGCACAATGTATATATTTTTTTGTATGTGCACCAAATAAGGCTATTTGGCAGTGTAGAAGATTCAGACAGAGAGAGCAGTTATTAGGCTCGGGGTTGGGTGTGGCTGTTGTGATACCGTTCCTAGAGATTCGAGTGGCCCCAACGATCTCCAAACCTCGAGGGAAAATGCTTTCACACGCAACCTTTTTAAAAGCATTTTTTCCTGGGGATTTAACGCCAGCACGCAGACCTAGGTGTTTTTGTGAGTGTGGGAAGCTGCAGGATCTCTAGTGATTCTTCCCTTGGTTCCGGGGTAAACTGGGCTCCTCCCTCCCCTTCTTAGTTCTCGCAGGGACAGAAGGCCCTGAATTGGACCCGCCCAGGCACTCGGAGCACCTGAGAGGAAGGCGACGAGGGGGTGCAGAGGCCCAAGGGCTTCGGTTCCCCAGCGCCTCCCCCGGCTGGGGCTGTCTGGACAGGCGGGAGGGATGATTGACTGAGCCTCTCAGTGGCTGTGAGACTGCAGGGAGGGACGAAAAAGAGACCGCTGAGCTTTCATCTTAAACTGGTTGGGTTGGTCCTCCGGAACTACCTTCCCCAGCCCTATTGGCTTCTCGGAATGGGTTGTTATGGTAACAAATGACCGAACAGTCCCTTATGAATCGGCCAATAAGAAGCGCGGTCTTTTCTACCGCACCTCTGAGCAGTAGGTGTTGCGAAAGCCCCCTCCGAGGCCGGAGAAGAAGGCGGTGCCAGAACGTCCTGCGGAAGGGACGGGGGCGGGGCTTGTGACGTTCCCGGGTGAGCCAATCCCTTTTGGTTTTATCAACGGCCCCGCCCTTTTACCGCACATTTCCCCTCCCCTAGTTCATTTCGCACGACGCAGCGGTTGGGAACAGAGACATTTTCGGAGCTGGAGCCGCCACTGCCGCCGCCATTTTGTGTCTGTGGAGAAAGAAGCTTCTGTGGCGGCTGGAAGTGGACGGAGATCACCCGTGAGACGGCGGCGTTTCATACCCGAGGTTTCCCCTGTGTCGTCCCCCAACCCCCCTCCGCGGTCAGCATGTGTTGAAGCCGGAGCCGCGAGAGACCCGGGGAGAGGAAGAGGAGTCGGAAGGGAGGCGGGGTATCGAGAGCGGCTTCAGCTTCAGCTGCGGCGGACCTCGGAGGGGGGCCGCGGCGCAATGTCAGAGCAGACGCCGGCCGAGGCCGGTGCTGCGGGGGCCCGGGAGGACGCCTGTCGGGATTATCAGTCATCGCTAGAAGACCTGACCTTCAATAGCAAACCGCACATCAATATGCTGACCATTCTAGCCGAGGAGAACCTGCCCTTCGCCAAGGAGATCGTCTCTCTCATCGAGGCCCAAACCGCCAAGGTTTTTATACACCCCGCAGCCTCCTATTCTTCTAATACTCCCTGATTTTAGTGTCAGCCTCATCCCAGGTCTCGCTTCCATCCAAAGGGGGACAGTGTTCCCTCCTCTCCAACCCCCCCCCCCCCAACTCAGGCTCGGTCCTTGGCCCAGGCTTCCAGCGTGGGCCTCTGGAGGGGAGGGAGTGGGGAGGGTAAGGGTGGAGTCCCGTTTCCGTTTACCAGCTCCAGTTTAGGCCACCGCATTGTATATACCCCGACACGCACACGCTGTGAATAGAGCCCTTTCGGGTGGGGGAGACTTTAAAGGCAGTTTGTGGTTTGGGGAACTAAGAGTTAAAGCAAATGATTCTAAGCCCCTGGGAAGGTGGGGAGTGGCTCTCCCGTTTTCCCCCAGTACCCTTTTGGGTAATTGTGCTCTGTGGGTTGGAAGGAGGTGAAGGGGGACCTGGGAGCGAGCTGTTGGTGGGTGGGTTTAGGGCATTGGCCCCGAGTGGAGCAGCGGCCTGTTAGGAGCCCAACATGGCGCCTGAAAAGCACATGATGCGAAAGGGAAGAGAGGAGAATCCATTCCCTGCCAGCCAGGCAGCTGCTCACACCCGTCAGCCCCATTTTGGGGTGGGGGCGGCTAGATCAAACTTTTATTCTTTTATCGGAGGGTCTAATTTGCCCCCAAATATGGGAAATTGGGCTGAGGGTGGGGTTTGGGTGGGGGGGGTGAGGTCTTATCCAACCTGTAGGTGGAGAACTGGCCCAGTGGGTACAGGCACTTGTAGTTTCTCTGAAAAGTTCAGTCCCTCCTCCTCTTCCTTTTCTCTTTTTTCTCCCTTCACTGATAATGAAGGCGTGCTTTTCTTTACCCCTTGACAGAAGTGGTCCTCTGCCACCTTATATTTATTTCCCTGTAGTCTTCCTCTTCTGTGGATTCATGTGGGAGCGATATGTCATTTAAGTTACTGTTAAACTTAGTTAATTATGAGTTTTAATAGCTTCCCAGTACTATTTTTTAAGTTATTTTTCAAGCTTGTATTTACGGTTTAGTTTTTTCTAGTTGTTAGTGTTTGCAATTATCAGGATGAGCCTCCTTTTAGCAGAGTGAACCCCTTTTAAAAGGCCACTTTAACAACAACCACCAATATATTGTTTAGAGACGGTTTCTGTCTAGTGTAAAACTGAGTGGTCTGACTAATAAATGGTTTTGAAATGTGTGACTGGTATTATAAAATTTGTGAATAAAACATATAAAATATGTATTTGTCTTTTTTATTTACCTTTGTAAGGTGTAGAATTTGTTTCCAAGACTTATTTTTATCTACGTGGTTGTGTGTTTTAAAAAAAAGTCTTTAAGTGACTTGGGTTCATTCTTCTTTAGGTTCCATCCACTCTTTTGGGTAAATCTGTTCACAAGATACACGGTTTCAGGCGATCCTTTCATACCTTAATTTAAAGTGGAAAAAGCAAGGTTTTTTTTATTTTTTAAGGACTCAACAAGTTTATTCTGTTCACTTGACAGTTAAAATGCAAGTTTTCATTCACCTTTTGTGAATGTCTGAAATAGCTATTGTTCTTTTTTTAAAATGTGAGATTTAGAGAGGATACTTCGTTCCTGTATTCAACATCCTTTTTATTGATACCACAAACATTTTGGACATAAAAGTTAGTTTTTGCCCTTTTTGAAGGCATAAACTTGACAAGGACTTTAAAAAAAGCATCTCTCATTTTTCAGAAAATAACAGTTTTTTAAATCTAATTACCTTGTATTTGGGGCATTAATATTCCACAGAACCTAATATTTAGCAGCTCAGGTTGTCACTCAAAGAACAGTTTCCTGGCTGGTTTTTAATGGATCCAGAAGAACTTCGAGAGCTGAAAACTAAATGCTGAATGTAGTGACCACATAAAACTTGTATTTGTATATTCGCTACACAGAGTGGTGAAAATAGATGGACTGTTGGCTGGTAAAAAGCTGAGTTTTTTTTTTTTTTTTTTTTGGGCACACATTTCCTGGTTATTTTTGTAAAGCCAGACCATGGAAAAGACGCCAAAGTCACTGGGGGAAGTATCTTAATATGGGTTTGGGTTGAGGGTGGTGGGAGGGTTTTGTCATTTGTTAGCAAACTGGCTTGGTTTTGTTTCTGGAGGTGAATGTTTGTCCTTATTCTTTAGTATCTCAGCATTACTGAACTTAAGGATTCACACCTAATTTGATTCCCCATACGGTAGCAGTAGTAAAAAAAAAGTACATATAAGGACTTCACTTGTACAATAAAAAATTGGCCTACTGAACAGATTTTGGTGTGAAGAGAGCCTATTTTCATAAGTACAATAATGACTTATATGGTGTAAAACAAGACATGGTAAGGTAAAGACACAGCAATAAAGCATTTGACGTGTCGGTACTTGTTTGCCCACATGCAGTGGCCTTGTGAACTCTTATTAGATAGCACCTTAAAAGGAATTTGTCAAACAAAGTTACTCAAAGGTTTCTTTAGCCAACTTTGGGTTGTAAAGGTGTAATCAGAAGCAAGAGCATTTCCACACACTTGTATGGGCAATTGGTTTTGTGAAAAGTATGATAGCATTGTGTACTACAGAACTGCCCTAGCTACAGGTAGCTATGGGTAAAGTGGTGTTGAGTGTTGATTCCTACACATGGGGTGGGTAAATGGGGATAACCTAAGTTTTGTCTTTGGATTTTAAAATCATGGATGCTCCTGTGGAGTCAGAGTTTAACACTTAGTTTATATGGTATGTCTTAATGCTCCTCAACAAGTCTGTGAACCTGCTGATGCTTTCTGGAAGCTTGCTGTGCCTTCTAAAAGCCAGTGGTGGGTAGGCGTTGCAGTTGAACTCTGGGGCAACATTACATTGGAAAGGGCTACCTTTATCAGCATCACCGCACTGGCTCTGCACAAATTTAGAGCCCCTGGTTTGTGCATGTCAGAGGAAAAATATTTCGACGGAGCCAGACGGCGAGTTCATGCTGTGAAGAAAATCTTCAGGACAAATCCAGGTTTCCAGAGTCAAGTTCAACCTGATTTACATGACTCAGCGGCTGCTCCATCCAGTTTTTCTTGTATCAGTAACAAACTTGCAACTTCCTGCATGTTCATGTGCAAGTTTAAGTGACTTGCCATTAACTTCATGTGTGAAGTGTAGTTTCTTTGTTCATTTGGATTATAGATAAGTAATCCTAATGATTTTACAGGTAACAAAATCTTCATAGACTTTAACATATAAAATACGCCTATGAAATTAGGGTTTCTACCAGAGGATTTTGTTAAATCTAGGCACACCATTATAAGTTAATATAGATCCCAAAGCTGACACTTAAATTACAGAAAATAATTTTCTCCCTTTTTAATTTTCCCCCTTTTACTGTCACTTAAAACAGTCTTTGCCACATGTACCTGAAATTCCATTGAGTGTTAAATGAGTACTATGGTTTTTCTTCCTGATAATTCTGAGCTTTTGTGTGCCCAACTAAAGACCATTGTAAGAAATGAGACTTGATTGAACACTTAAATTTCAAAAAGGTTAATATATCGATTCAAAAGTGTTTAGTGCCGACAAAAATAGAGGTCTGTATTTTAGGTTTAAAAACTCACTTTTTAAAGTATTATTTGGTGGCAATTCATTATACTAAACTTCTCAGTTTCTTTTTATTACCTCAGGCTCCTTCCTCAGAGAAGCTTCCTGTTATGTACCTTATGGATTCTATCGTGAAAAACGTTGGAAGAGAGTATCTCACTGCCTTTACTAAAAATCTAGTTGCAACATTTATTTGTGTGTTTGAAAAGGTATATATGCATTTAGAAACATTTGCTTTTTTTGAAAAAAAAAAAAAAAATGTGTTCCTGATTAAATAAATACCTGCCTTGTGTTGGGTTTTCTTGGGTGGTAAAATGTTTTATTGGACATTTATTATCAAGTACTGTTTTAAAGAAAGTGATTAAAGCTGATGTTTTATGTTAGATCTTTAAAACAGATCTTGCAGTTTAATATTATCCAAGAATAGTTTTTATTCACCTTTAGAAGTATGCTTTTTAGAAAAATTGAGTGTTGTTTCATGTCATTGAAGATCTGTTTCATCACTATATGAAAAAAGATAAAAGTTTTCAATTACTTGGAATTTCATTGTTTAAATTTCTAGTGTTAGAGGAGAAAAAGCACAACCTTCCACTCTCAGTCTATGATTGATTGGTGAAACCTCTGATATATTTTTTTTCTTTCCTGGAAATGTTTCTTCTTTTGTTACTTTGTTCAAGTATTTTGTGAATGTTGTAGGTATGTGTGAATGGTGGACCAGTTAATTTGCTTTAGGTTATTTTGGAAATACCTACCCCCTTAGTGTTGAGAAGAAAGGCTTGCTAGTTTCTATAGCTAAAAATTGTAAATTTCTTCCATAACATTGTATCTGGTTGTTTGGGTAGTACAGTATTACCTTGAGAAAGATGAAGAGTTTCCCCAGCTAATTCTTGGGCTGCTAGGCTTTATTTTTCACACTGAGCATAAGGGCACTTACAAGGTATTTAGGCTTAAAGATTGTTTCCTAACGAATAATTGGTGGTAGTTCTATTTAGTAGATGCACCTGTTGTATCTGGACATATCTTATGGTTTTGAGATTCGTAGAATTAGTTTTCTTAAAGAAAAACTGTTAGATTTTACTTATTAGGAAATGTATAGTTGCTACTTGAATAGATTTTTTAAGTTGTTAGAGAAGAAATGGTATATAGAGAAGAAATTTGGAAAGGTATATTTTCAGATAGTGTTAATAAGTGTGTTAATAGTCTATTTGTAGAACTTGGCTAAATACTTCTTAACGAGACTTTAGTCCTAAGAAGCAGCCAAATTCTGGTTTCAGTTTCAGTATGTTCAAATTATTTTGGGTGTTTGGTAGCATATCTTTACTGAATTTAAGTGGGTACAACTACAGTTGATTAAAATGACCTTATAGGAAATGTGTTAACTGAAGACATGAATGCAGTTAAGGCTTTATTTTCTAAAGGTAAAAATTGTTTTCTCCAGTACTAGGTTTCTCTTATGGCTGGTTTTCTAAAAACTGTTATGCCCACATAAATGTGAATGGATAAGTTATAAACTAAAGCTTATAAGTGGTTAAGATTTGTGAATTTAAATTAAATTAGGGTGCATTCCATACCATGAATAGCTTTTCATAGCTACCAAACACGTATTAGATTGGTTAATGAGAGTTTTGTCTTAATTTTTAACTTTGTACTGCTATGTAAAAAGTTAAGCCATCAAGTATACTATTTTCTAGTTCTACATTTTTGTCCAGAGCTAAAGTAATAATAGGAGTATTATCCCCAGCCCTAGTATGTGAAGACATTTTGTACTTAGTTTGCTTGCAGAAATATAAAAAGACTTAGTTTGCTTGCATGAAGGCTCGGTAATAATGACTAATTTTTCAAGGATAAATTTATTAACTACATTTGCAAACCAAATGTACCTTTAATAAATTACTGTTCTATATATTTGCAAATGGACAGTGTAGTTCTGTATGTAAGCAAAACAGACTTATGTAGCTTTCTACTTAATATATGAAACATTCTATAGTAACTTAACAAGCCATAGAATTGTTCTGTTGTTCTAGGTGGATGAAAATACTAGAAAAAGTTTATTTAAATTACGTTCCACATGGGATGAAATATTCCCTTTGAAGAAACTTTATGCCCTGGATGTCAGAGTCAATTCATTAGATCCTGCTTGGCCTATTAAACCTCTGCCCCCTAATGTGAATACATCTAGCATCCATGTGAATCCCAAATTTTTAAGTAAATCGGTAAGTTTTAGTGTGAATGGTATATACTAATACTTTTAACTATCGAATATTAACTTTAAAACATTTTACCAGAAAGCAACAATAGAATACCTTGTGCTGAATTGGTTCAGTTTGAAAAGTAAAAGTATATAATTCAAGTTTTATTTAAAAAATGCATTTACCTGTTTAGTAATAATAAATGTAACATTTATTTGGGGTTTGAAATTCCTGAAAAGTTTTCTGTGTGCCTTTAAACATAATTGACTTCATGATTATGGTAGTATTAAGAAATAAACTGATAATTTTTAGTCACTTCTTAGATTGCCTTTTAGATATGATATATTTTTCTTAACAAAGTATTTTTTCTTTTAGCCTGAGGAGCCTTCAACACCTGGCACGGTGGTCAGTTCCCCCAGCATCTCTACTCCTCCGATTGTTCCTGATATACAAAAGAATCTTACTCAAGAACAACTAATAAGGCAGCAGTTACTGGCAAAGCAAAAACAGTTGTTAGAACTTCAGCAGAAAAAGCTGGAGCTTGAGTTAGAGCAAGCTAAGGCACAACTGGTAAGTACAGGGGATTTGGCATTTTAAGTAATTTAAACCTGTCATCCAAGAGGGAAATAATTTTGATTTGAATTGTATTAACATGTTATTTTATTGATACTGTATTTTCCCACTTAAGTTTGTAAATTATGGTGTATTTATTAGACCAGATTTGTATATCCTTATTGGAAAATGCACATGATTATAAGCTGTACTGTATTCTCCAAATTGTTTTATATTAGATTGCTATCTTATGAGGGTAGCACCTTAGTTTTGTTTAACCATTATATAAATATGGACATAATTTTGTAGTCCCAAGATGGTAGATGTACTGTAGTGAATGTTTTTGTCTAGTTGTCAGTGTTTTAAGAGTTTTGTGAATAAATCAGGCTTCTGAAAGTCTACAAAAGAAAAGCCATCAAAAATTTAGAGAGAAGTATGTATTTTCATGCATGAATGACCTTATACTAAGTTATTTTATTTTGAGAGTCAGGAGATATAGGAAGACAGATTTTTCTAAGATCATTAACAGTGCTGTTCTGGGAGAAACTAGATTTCATGACATAGAATTTAATGATTGACATAGAATTTAATTTAGTGGTATCTTAGGCATAATCTATTTTAGAATCCTGAGCAGTTAGGAAGAGGGAGATTTTTGTTTTGTTTTGTTTTTATTTTTGTTTTTTGTCTCCCTATTTAGGGATTATAAAGCCATAAAGCAATGGACTAATGAGAGGGAGTGAATCACCTAGGTATATAGGTTTTCTTTTCATTAGAAATGCATAATATAAATACAGCATCAAGTAAATAGGTTTATTGAATATAAGAATTCTTCATAATGTCAGGAAATTGAAATGTATATTTTGTAGTATTAACATGAACATTTATTTTGTATTTCAGGCAGTTTCTCTTAGCGTTCAGCAAGAGACATCTAACTTGGGTCCTGGATCAGCACCATCCAAATTACATGTTTCACAGATTCCCCCTATGGCAGTTAAAGCCCCCCATCAGGTTCCTGTGCAACCTGAGAAAAACCGTCCATGTCCATCCTTACAAATTCAGGATTTGAAAGGAACAAACCGGGATCCTCGTCTTAACAGGATGAGCCAACATTCTTCTCATGGAAAAGATCAGAGTCACAGGAAGGAATTCCTCATGAACACATTGAACCAGTCTGATATTAAGACAAGTAAAACTGTACCCTCTGAAAAACTAAATTCATCCAAACAAGAAAAAAGTAAATCAGGTGAAAAGATAACCAAGAAAGAACTTGACCAATTAGATTCTAAATCTAAATCTAAATCTAAATCACCATCACCTTTGAAAAACAAATTATCTCACACGAAAGACTTGAAAAATCAAGAATCTGAAAGTGTGAGATTGTCGGATATGAACAAGAGAGATCCAAGATTAAAAAAACATCTTCAGGATAAGACTGATGGCAAAGATGATGATGTGAAAGAGAAGAGAAAAACAGTAGAAAAAAAAGATAAAGATGAACACATGAAATCATCTGAACACAGACTAATTGGAAGTAGAAATAAAATCATAAATGGCATTGTACAGAAACAGGATACAATAACAGAGGAATTGGAAAAACAGGGGATAAAACCAGGGAGGTCAAGTAATAGAAAGCGTTCAAGATCAAGATCACCAAAGTCTCGGTCACCAATTATACATTCCCCAAAGAGAAGAGATAGGCGGTCACCCAAACGAAGACAGAGAAGTATGTCTCCAACTTCGACACCTAAAGCTGGAAAGATTCGTCAGTCTGGAATTAAGCAGTCACATATGGAAGAGTTTACACCACCTTCCAGGGAAGAAAGAAATACTAAGAGAAGTACTAAACAGGATGTTCGAGATCCAAGGCGAATGAAAAAGACTGAAGAGGAACGACCACAAGAAACTGCAAATCAGCATTCTATAAAGTCAGGCTCTGAGCCAAAGGAGAATATAGAAAATTGGCAAAGTTCAAAGTCTACCAAAAGATGGAAATCTGGTTGGGAAGAAAATAAAAGGTATGATATTAACATTTTTGATCAAGTACAATAATATATGTATTTTAAAGGTAATTAAAAATTAGGAAGTGAGGGGCTGGGGTTGTGGCTCAGTGGTAGAGCGCTTGCCTAGCATGTGTGAGGCCCTGGGTTTGATTCTCAGCACCACGTAAAAATAAATAAATAAAATAAAGGTATTGTGTCCATCTACAACTAAAAAAAAATTAAAAAAAATTAGGAAGTGATTATTGAATATTAACATTAGTGCTTTATTTTTCCATTTAATTCTTAACAGTGCTACAGTTTAAATACCATCAATTATTCTTATTTTACAGATAAGGAAACTGAAGTTTAGAAAGATTTATAAATTCACCTAAGACTACAGTCCAGGGCATGCAAGAATCAGAATTCATACTTGATTTTCTTGACTTTGTTTTTACTTTTCATGGTTACATATATCTAATTGAGTCCTTTTGAAAGGATCCTTAAATATGGTCTTGACTATTAAAAAACAAACTTGGAAGTAACATGCTGCTTTTACGGTTTCAGCTTACAACAGGGTGATGAACATAGTAAATCTCCTCATCTAAGGCATAGGGAGAGCTGGTCAAGCACTAAAGGAATCTTGTCACCTCGAGCCCCAAAGCAGCAGCATCGATTAAGTGTAGATGCCAATCTTCAGATTCCTAAAGAGTTAACTCTTGCAAGCAAAAGAGAATTGCTTCAAAAGGTAGTTACTATGATTAATCCCATGTAGTCATTATTCTCTTTTGTACTTGATAAGTACTTTTTATATTTAAACTATTTAATTTGTTCTTATCACCCCTATGCAGACGAGTGAACGTTTAGCATCTGGTGAAATTACACAGGATGAGTTCCTTGTTGTTGTGCATCAAATTCGACAGCTTTTTCAGTATCAAGAAGGTAAACATAGATGCAGTGTACGGGATAGTCCTACAGAAGAAAATAAAGGTGGATTAAAAAAGAAACCTCTCTTATCTGATGCTGAATTAACCTACTATGAACATAAAGCAAAACTGAAAAGGACACAGGTTCAGCATTCATTTCCAAGACTTGATCTCTTAGATCCTGATATTTTTGACTACCCTTTGACTGATGCCTTGTTGTCTGGAATAGAATGTGAGCCATCCAAAAGTAAACATGCAAGTAGGAATAGTGGAGCACAGTTTGACAGAAAAGAACAATTTAGTGAAAGAGCAAGACGTCTTTCTCCTATATCTGGGAGTCGTACTTATGCTGAGAATCTTTCACCCCATGAGGGCCGGAGAAGACATGACGAGCAAGTCTCTGCTAAAGGTAGAAAAAGTTAAATCAGATTATGCCTATTGAATCACACAGCAGTGAAGGGAAAATGAACAAGCTAAGTGGGGATGGATTTTATTACTGTTCAGACTACCTTTTTTTGTTTGTCCGTCTGTCTGTTTTGTTCCCTTCCCCCTACTCCCCTGTGAAAAGGGAAGGGAAGGGAATTAGTATTTATAAGGCCAGTTGTGTATCAGGGATTTCACTAGGTTCTTTTTATATGTAATTTGATTTAATACAACAACCCAATGAAATATATATTATCCCCATTTCAGATAGGAAACAATGGAGAGGTTAAATAACTTGCTCTCAAAGTCAAATAATAAGTTGTTAGGGTGGGGATTTATTTTTTAATCCATGTGTGTTTGAATATAGTGGGCATCCTCTTACGTATATTGCTTGATGTCTGTCTCTTCCCTCCCCTCTAATATAGTGAGATAGATTTTATGTCTTTGGGTAAACATTTACATGAATATAAAAAGAAGATTTTAAGATAATATAAACTTAAATTTAGTGAAATTTTTTTTTCTTTTTAAAAGGTGTGCGAGAAGAGCAGAGATCTCCATTCAATGATCGTTTTCCACTTAAGCGACCTAGATATGAAGATTCAGATAAACCATTTGTAGATAGCCCAGCATCAAGATTTGCTGGCCTTGATACAAATCAACGACTGACTGCTTTAGCTGAAGACAGACCATTATTTGATGGACCTAGTAGGCCATCGGTAACAAGAGATGGCCCAACCAAGATGATTTTTGAAGGACCTAATAAATTAAGCCCTAGAATTGATGGACCTCCTACACCAGGTTCTCTTCGGTTTGATGGGTCACCAGGACAAATGGGGGGAGGAGGACCTTTGAGATTTGAAGGACCACAAGGTCAGCTAGGAGGTGGATGTCCTTTGAGATTTGAAGGTCCTCCAGGACCAGTAGGGACACCTCTCAGGTTTGAGGGGCCAATTGGTCAAGCAGGAGGAGGTGGTTTTCGGTTTGAGGGTTCCCCTGGTCTGAGGTTTGAGGGATCTGCAGGTGGTTTGCGATTTGAAGGACCAGGGCCTGGTCAGCCTGTGGGTGGTCTCAGATTTGAAGGACATCGTGGTCAACCTATGGGCGGTCTGAGGTTTGAGGGACCACATGGTCAGCCTGTGGGTGGTCTTAGATTTGATAATCCCCGCGGTCAACCTGTAGGTGGACTTAGATTTGAGGGGGGTCATGGTCCATCAGGGGCTGGCATTAGGTTTGATGGACCTCATGGCCAGCCAGGAGGTGGGATCAGATTTGAGGGGCCTTTGCTACAGCAAGGAGTAGGAATGAGGTTTGAGGGCCCCCATGGTCAGTCAGTAGCTGGCCTGAGATTTGAAGGACAACATAATCAACTTGGTGGAAACCTCAGGTTTGAGGGTCCACATGGTCAACCAGGGGTTGGGATCAGGTTTGAAGGACCTTTAGTCCAGCAAGGTGGTGGAATGAGGTTTGAGGGTCCTTCTGTACCAGGAGGTGGCCTGAGAATTGAAGGGCCTCTGGGTCAAGGTGGTCCAAGATTTGAAGGTCATGCTTTAAGGTTTGATGGGCAGCCAGGTCAGCCATCACTTTTGCCAAGATTCGATGGATTACATGGTCAGCCAGGTCCTAGATTTGAAAGAACTGGTCAGCCAGGCCCACAGAGGTTTGATGGACCACCTGGACAGCAGGTTCAACCAAGATTTGATGGTATACCTCAAAGATTTGATGGTCCACAACACCAGCAAGCATCAAGGTTTGATATTCCTCTTGGTCTACAAGGCACACGATTTGACAATCATCCTTCACAAAGGCTTGAATCAGTATCTTTCAATCAGACTGGTCCATACAATGATCCACCCGGCAGTGCTTTTAATGCCCCATCCCAAGGACTACAGTTCCAAAGACATGAACAAATATTTGATTCACCTCAAGGACCAAATTTTAATGGACCACATGGCCCTGGAAACCAGAGTTTTTCAAATCCCCTTAATAGAGCTGGACACTATTTTGATGAAAAGAATCTTCAGAGTTCTCAATTTGGAAACTTTGGCAATTTACCTGCTCCATTATCAGTAGGAAACATTCAGGCATCTCAACAGGTGAGTCTGTTGTTACCCTAAAAATTATGCAGTGTGTAGATAACTTTTTAGTATTTTTAGGGTTTGCAGAAGGCCTTCAGGACATAGTTTATTATGTAGAGTGAAATGAAGTTCTCTTAATTCAAAACCCCATGTGCTAGGAAAGTGGGATGAGTTATCTTCTGGGGATATTTACAACTTATATCCAAAACTGATTTTAGCTCTTTTTTCCAGGCTCCAGGGAAATATCTCAGTCTTTCTCCTTTTCATTTTCATCCTTCCTCCCTCCTCTCTGCTGTCATGTACACATGCTGTTTTTGTAGATTTCTTTTTTGTTTTTTGCTTCAAAGCTGTGAAGTATTATACTATTGTGTTTTATAGACCTCTGTTACATTGAACACCTGTTGAACCCTACTATGCTATAAAGTAACCATAGAGCTTGTTTCTTAGACTTTTTGGGCCAAGAACTTCCATAGCCTGAATTAAGCAAGAAAATGAAATTGTCCACATTTTTACAGTCTATACAGTTTCTTCTTCATTTTTTCTTCCTGTGTTCACCACCTTCCCAGTCTCTCTAGTCAGATATAATTGCTTGATATTAAATAACAGCACACTTGCTACCTACCTTTCAAATATACTCTAGTTACCTAAACACATAGTCATTCATTAATACTCATTCATACTTATTCTGCATACATTTTTAAATGCACACTGAAATAAATTTAAAGCAATATGTTTATAATTTGTGATTAATTCAATTGATAATTTAATGACTACTTTTAGTAGTCATTGCCTGCTGAATTTCTCCTGGACTAAATTTACTTTATTCTGGGTGCTGACACTTTACTAGGACAAATTCATTTCATAGTAGTAAGACTGTTTAGAAGAAAATGTAAAATAAGAAAAATCTTAAAGCACATTATGAACCTTATTGATAGAAAGTAGTTTTCTTTTTATATCTAGTTGTTTGGAGAAAAATACAGTTGGCTTGCCAAAGTTATATCTACTCTTGTATGTTGTTAAAGAAATGATACTGTTACTGACATACTTTAGAATGGGGCTTATGTAGTCTTCTTTCTATGTTAAATAGAATTGGTGGGTTTTATTAATCTCTACACCACTGAAAATTCACATGAATACTGACAAGTCTTATAAATGGGTATTTATTTTACATAGTAGCAGGATGTAGAAATACTGCCTCCCTATGGATTACAAACACCTCATTAGTATGCCATTTTAATATCTATTTCAAAACAGTCTCATTTTTAATTTATTTTTTTTGTGGTGCTAAGGATTAAACCCAGGGCTTTGCACATGGTAGGCAAACACTCAACCTTTGAGCCATAATCCTGCCCTGACTGTTGAACATGCCCTTTGACATCTTTTATGATATGCTTTCTGCTCCGGCTATAACCTTTTCCAAAAATGATAGCCATGACGGATAATAACTTGGAGTTCAGATTGGTAATTAAAGGAGGTTTTTGACAGAGGAAAGAAGTCAACGGTTTGGAGTTTTGGCCTCAACTTTGCTAACTAGTCCCATGATTGTATACAGGTTTGGTTGTTGGATGCTAGATCTTCTATTTGTAAATAAGGGAAACCTTCTCCAAGATAAAGTGATTTGTGTAAAGGCACAGAGCTAGTTGATGGCTAACATTTGTATAGTATCTTAAACTTTTCAAGGAAGTTTCAACTTATTCTCAGTTCTTTATAACTCTGTGAGAGAGATAAGGGAAGATATTGTTTCTTTTGTCTTAAAGGTTATGACTGGTGTTGGTCAGCCAGTAGCATTTGGCCAAGGACAACAATTTTTACCAGTTCATCCACAAAATCCTGGCGCATTTGTTCAGAATCCTTCAGGTAGGTACTTTCTGAGCTTTGTTTTTTTAAAAGACAATTGTTGTTTTGTTAAATAGCTAATTTTGTCAGTTTTAGACAATGGCAGTGTTTAGAGGGCATATTTAATTTAGAGAGATTTCAGTCTGGCTGAAATGTTTTTCTTCCCTTTCCGAGTTTATTAACATTGTTGATGTGTGTTCACGTTGACCCTGTTTACAGCTAGAGATGTAGAACAGAAAGAAGAGGGAGGGAAGTCTATTGGTTGGTTAGAGGCTGGGACTTGGGGTATATTTGTGTTAAGATAGAATAAAATAAACGAGACACCTCAGAAGTCTCAATTATTTGAGATATATGTAATATATATCTTTTTTGGTACCAGGTTGGACCTAGGGGCACTTCAACCACTAAGCCACATCCCCAGCCCTTTTTTATAGTTTGTTTAGAGACAGATCGCTGAATTACTTAGGGTCTCACTAAGTTGCTGAGGCTGGCTTTGAACTTGCAGTCTTCCTACCTCAACTTCCTGATCCATTGGGATTTGATATTTTGAATTGTTTTGTGTGTATGTATGTGTTATGATCCAGGTAAACATTTATTAAGTGAATACTGGGGATACTTTTTTTTTCAAAAAAAATATTTTTTTAGTTGTCAGTGGACCTTTATTTTATTTATTTGTATGTGGTGCTGAGAATTGAACCCAGGGCCTCACACATGCTAGGCAAGTGCTCTACCACTGAGCCATAACCCCAGCCCCTGGGAACATTTTTATAAAATTGATTCATACATGTTTTTATGAGCACTAAACTAGAAAAACTGATTTCTTAGCCAGGCCTGCTGATAGGCATTTCTGTTGTTGGTTATGAGTCATAACTAAAAATGGATACAAGAGTTTTTAAAATGAATTTTAGTTTTAATATGTGGTAAATATATAAATTATGGTGACTTGTAACATAACTGCAAAGTTAATGTATTGAGATCTAGCTCAACCAAATAGTAGTGACATTTGCTTTACTTTCTAAATAATTTAAAAAAGCTGTTTACAGAAACATACTTTATCATAGTATTAAATTATTCAGTTTGCAAATTTAGGGTGTTTTCCAAAATTTATGAATAAATTGGGGAAGTTGTAGCCAAGCTCTCTCTTATGCATTAAATTTTTTTTTGTTCTTTTATGTTCTTAATTGTGCCACTTAAATTCATTTTATTAAAATGAGAGCTTTTTGCTTTTAATCTCTAGATGAACAATTAGGATTAATTTATATATTTTTTTGTCATCACTTTAATGAAAAGGGAAGGAAAGGATTTGGGATTAAAGTTAGAAGACCAGGGTTAGAATCTCTACCCTGACACTTTATAAGTGAATAGAATATAAGCAAATATCCTGTTTTCCAGTTTCTTCATCTCTAAACAGGAGATGGTAGTGTTATTTGCCTGGGATTTTTTTTTTTTTTTTTTTTAAAGGAGAATCAAATGAGGTAGTATATGCAAAAGTACTTTGTAATTTTAAGTGCTATATTTTAGTGTATTTTCCTCTAATAACCAGTTTTCCTTGTTGAGTAGGGATTTCTTATATTGGATTAGTGGTATGAGATAGTGTATAAAGACTGTGAATTTTCTTCTTTTACAAGATTGGGTGTGTGTGTGTGTGTGTGTGTGTGTGTGTGTGTGTACGCGCGCGCATGGTATAGCAGTATCTCAGAGGTAAACACATTTCATTTCCCTGGCTTGAGAGTATTGGATGAGATGTTAAGAATGTATTTCAAGGGGCTGGGGTTGTAGCTCAGTGGTAGAGCGCTTGCCTAGCATGTGTGAGACCCTGGGTTTGATCCTCAGCACCACATACAAATAATAAATGAATAAAATAAAGATCCATCAACAACTAAAAAAAACATTAAAAAAAAAAGAATGTATTTCAAGTGTGGTTATTCTTACAAGAGGTGTGAATAGTATTCAGTGAGCTATCTTCAGCTTCTCTCAAGGTTCCTTCTCTGATTTGAAAGTGAAAATATCACTTTCCTAATGGTTACTCCTTGTTTATTTATTCATTGAAGTATAAATTGATCATTTGCTGATGCTGGGCATTGTGCTAGAAGGAATTTAAACTTTCATTCTTCAAAGAGCTTTTTAGTGTAGTAGATTTATTGATTTTTTTCTTAAATAATGTATATAGTGCCAAATATCTCAGAGACTTAGAAATATTAATTCATTTGATCCTTATAACAAGTGTAGGTGGGAACTGTTATTACCCTTTTACAGGGAGGGGAAATTGATGCAAAGATAAGAAACTTGATCATGCCCCCAACTGAAAGTGGTATTTCTTTCTGGCAGGGGGGTCTGATATTGTAATTTGTTCATGCTCTTGATCACTAAACTTGGCTGCTTCCGGAAATGTGAATAGCTAATTAATTCCAATGGAATGTAAATGTTAAACTAGTGTGTGAAATGCTATTATAATTGATTAACTACAATTGATTTATTCATTCATGCATTCAGATGTTTAATTTGAAGACATTAATTAGCCTACTGGGTATAAGTCACTGTGATAAATGTACAGAGTTACCATGGTTAAGGGTAGGGATTGTATGTATTGTGGACACAAATAGAATTTCTGCTGTTACGAGTAGTTTAGACAGTTCTTTGGAGGTGTAGGCAGATGTATAATAGTGATATATGTTTTATTTTTACATTTTGCAGTGCTGAAGGTCAGTGCCTTGAGCGTGCTAAGCAAGCACTCTTGCACTGAGCTACAACCATAGCTTGTTTTTATAGTTAAAGAATCATAATTTTTATCAAAATAGTTCTTAGTAAAATATGGCATTGGATTGAGTTTGAGGAGAAGATTGTTATGCTTGTCTCATTGATTCAAATTATCAAAGCTTTTGGGGTTGGGGTTGTGGCTCAGTGGTAGAACCCTTGCCTAGCGTGAGGCACTGGGTTTGATCCTCAGCACCACATAAAAATAAATAAATATATTGTGTCCAACTAAAAGAAAATAAATTAAAAAAAATTATCAAAGCTTTAACAAGGCTGACACTGTTTAGCAAAAGCCTGAACTACTTTGCAAAGGCAGTAATTCAGCACAGGCCATAAGAGCAGGTATATTCTGAGCCACATGGTCATTTCCTTGTATCAGTTCCTCTGGAGAGCCATCCTGGGGAGCACTGGGGTCAGGAGTACTTCCGCTTTGGCCTTGGTTCCCCCCTCCCCTCAGCAAATCTGTGCTATGAGATATTATACTATTTCATCTATACAAAACTACTTTTTCCAATGTGGATATGAGGATTAGAACATTGGAAAGGTTAAAAATTGGACCTAGGTATGGTGCTGCATTGTATAGGAGGTTGAGGCTTTCTGTTCTCTACAGTTTTTCTTGGTGTCAATTGGACAAAAGTGGGTAATACTGTTTTTTGTTTTTTGTTTTTAAAGATAATATATGTGTTTAGTTTTTAGTATTCTAGAATACTTTTTGGTGGTGATGATCTGTCAACCTAAATGAAAAATTAATTTGAGTATTTGAAGTAATAGGTCCAAGATTATTAATAAGATTTGTTGTTGGTAGAACATCTGGAAGAAAACTTAGAGAAATGCTTAGTAACATAATGCATCTTTTAAGTTCTTTAAGAATGTTATTTTTTTAAAGGCGCCCTTCCTAAGGCATATCCTGATAATCATCTCAGTCAGGTGGATGTCAATGAATTATTTTCAAAACTGCTAAAAACAGGAATTCTCAAATTGTCCCAGCCTGATTCAGCTACAACACGTAAGTATGGTTTTATACTTCATGTGCTAAGCTTTATTTTGTTAGAGATGCATTGATATATTATAAATGTCCTTATAGTTGAATTTTCAAGTATATCTTTTATTTATTTTAGGTTAGCAATTTTATTTCAGAATTTCTTTTCATACCATTGACTTTACAAATCAATTTTTTTTTTTTTTTTAAATACTGGGGTTTGAACACAGGGGTACTGTACCACTCAGTGATATTCCCAGTCCTTTTAAAAATTAGTTTGAGATAGAATCACACTATTGCTCAGACTGGCCTCAAATTTGCAATCCTTCTCCCTCAGCTTCCCAAGTAGCTGGGATTATAGGTATGTGCCACTGTGCTCATTTACTCCTTTTATTTAAAAATATTTTTTTGAAAATCAGATACAATTGGTTTATCATGACATTAAAAAAAATCTAAGCTTGAACAGTTACTATATAGACATTTATTTTAGTTAACATTCCTCCAGATGTTATATATAGACTTATATTAGTTATTCTACATTAATTTAGCTTTTGAATATAAATTGAATTTTTTTTTTTGGTACTGGAGATTGAACTCAGGGGCACTCGACCACTGAGCCACATCCCCAGCCATGTTTTGTGTTCTATGTAGAGACAGGGTCTCACTGAGTTGCTTAGCACCTCGCCATTGCTGAGGCTGGCTTTGCACTGGCAATTCTCCTGTCTCAGCCTCCCTAAGTGCTGGGATTACAGGCTTGCGGTGGCGCCCAGCTGAATGTAAGTTGAATATTGATGAAATAGAATTTCAAGAAAGTGTACTAAGTTCCTTGGCCAGATGAAAAGCACTGAATTGGGTGGGTTTCACTGTATGCTTATCACACTATAGTGTTCCTCTATGAAGAACACATAATAAATGACATTCAGAAATTTTGTATATCTTTTCTCAATTGAAGAAGTAAATGAAGTTGCTGCTCAGCCTCCCCCTGAAGAGGAGGAAGATCAAAATGAAGATCAAGATGTTCCAGATCTTACTAATTTTACAATTGAAGAATTGAAACAGTATGTAATCTAATTTTCTTTAAAAGAGACAATTACTTTAATAATAGTAGATGTTATTAGTATAGTACTTTCATTTTATTCTGTTTACTATTCTAAATTTTAGAAACCTTCACATCCCCGTTTTTTTTGGAATATGGTCAACTATATAATGTAATCTTATTTTTAAGAAGCCTATTTTTAAATCCCCTAAAAAAGTCTCTGCTGTGCAGGTATTCAAATAGGTCAAAAGGCCACAACAACAGTTCCATCTTTTTTTTTTTTTTTTTTTAAATAATATATGTTTTGGGCTGGGGTTGTGGCTCAGTGGTAGAGCACTTGCCTAGCATGTGTGAGGCACTGGGTTTGATCCTCAGCACCACATATAAATAAATAAAATAAAGATCCATTGACAACTAAAAAAAATAAAAAAATACCTTAAAAAATATGGTGTAGAAAATATAAGGAATTTAACTATTATGTATTGATAAAGATTCATGTTTTCCTTTTTTTTTTTTGGTATCAGGGATTGAAACTATGGGTGCTTAACCACTGAGCCACATACTTAACCCTTTTTACTTTTTGAGACAGAGTCTCACTAAGTTGTTGAGGGCCTCACTTAGTTGCTGAAGCTGGCTTTGAACTTGCAATCCTCTTACCTCAGCTTCCCAAGCTGCTGGGATTACAGGCATGTGCCACCGTGCCTGGCTCATGTTTTCCTTTTTATCTTTATTATTTTTTCTGTATTCTTATACTTTTGAAGTTCAGAAAGTTAAGTTTTTATAGCCCAACTTTTAAAATTATTTACAAAAATGTTATCATTTTATAAGTAATGTTATAGTCTTTATGGAGATGTAGGAAATACAAATAGATCTAAATATCTGCAGGTTCCACAACTGTGGATTCAACCAATAGTGGGTGAAAAATATTTTTAAGAAAATGTGTTGGTACTGAATATATACAGATGTTTTTCTTGTCATTATTCCCTAGTTTGTATAAGAACTACTTACATAGCATTCTGTTAGGTATCATAAGTAATCTAGACATGATTTAAAATATACAGGAGGGAGGTGTAGGTTAAAATTCTATGCCATTTTATATAAGGGACTTGAGCATCAGTAGATTTTAGTATTCATGGGGCATCATGGAACCAATTCCTTGAGGATAACAAAGGAGAACTGTAAATAAAACCAGGAAAATAAAATTACCTACAGTTTCCACTTTATGGATAACCACTATTAACATTTGTTACATATCTTTAAAATAAATTTATCTTTATTTTTTAATTTTTATTCTATTTTTTGGTACCAGGGATTGAATTCAGGGGCACCGACCACTGAGTCACATCCCCAGACCTATTTTGTATTTATTTAGAGACAGGGTCTCACTGAGTTGGTTAGTGCCTCACTTCTGCTGAGGCTGGATTTGAACTTACAATCATCCTGCCTCAGGGCCCTGAGCCATTAGGATCAGGTGTGTGCCACCGCACCCGGCGATATATATAAAAATTTAAAGCTATTTTCTAGTAAATGAATTCATTATATTCTTTTATTTTATCAGAAAAACTGCTAATGGGTTTACTGTTTTAAAAATCAATATTTTTCAATGGTAATACTTCCACATAGTGAAAGGCTTATAAAAGATGGCATCTGTTTTCTTGCTACTATTCTTCATCTAGCTCTGTCCTTCAAAGGCAACTTTTTCCCCTCAGACTTTTATGTTTTGTATCATTTACCTCTTTATTTCATAAAACATGCATTTTTTCCTCCTTCCTTCCTTGGTGTAGGAGACTTAACCCAGGGGCGCTTAATTACTGAGCCACATCCTTTGCCCTTTTTATTTTTAAGACACATTGTGCAAAGTTGCTAAGGCTGGCTGTTAACTTCAAATCTTCCTGTCTCAGCCTCCCACATTGCTGGGATTATAGGTGTGCTTTTTTTTTTAAGAGTAGGGTCTTGTTGTCCAGGATTGCCCCAAACTCTTGGGCTCAAAGGATCATTTTTCTGTAGTTTCCTGAGTAACTGGGACAACAGTCATGTTAATGCACTTGGCTAGCTAGCTCTTTTGTTGTCCTACCAGTTTCCTCCATGTAGTTATGAAACTGTTTTTCATTAAATCATTATTCAGTGTATGACTAAATTTTTGTTTTCTAGAATGCAAAGTATTAGTATTCTGTATTTTGCTTTCTTTTTCTTTTGGAGTTAATAACTGCCCTGTTTCGTATTTTTACTTACTTGATCTGTATATACCTATTTCTTCTCAAATAGGGAATCTAGAATTTAAAAAATGGATTATTACTGACAAGTTTCCTATAGATCTTGATATTTTTCATTTTAGTTAGTCATCTGTTGTTATTTTTGTATCTGGTTCACTGTTCTTTAAATCAGAGTTGAGCAGTTGAATTATTCAGAACTCCAAATACCCACTGGGGTGAAATCTAACTATTCTGCCATGTCTACCTTGATATTAAATCCAAACTAAGAATAGGCGAACGATTATTGTTTCATTAGCTACCACAAGATCATTCTATTTTTAGCTAAAAGGAGGTAAGTAGCTGGGATAAGCCCATCAATAAGAATGTAGGCTGTGTGTTCCACCAAAGTTTAGGTAAAGTGAGTCAGTGATACTAGTATGTAAGAGTATTGGTGTCTGGATGTTGACTGTTTCAGCCAGCCTTCTTAGTTTCATTCACCCTTGTTAAAATATGGCAAACTGAAGTTATTTGTAATTGATTTTGTTCTTTTAGCCATTGAGATGTTATTATAAAAATGTTCTTTTTCAAATCAGACGTTATGACAGTGTTATAAACCGACTATACACTGGTATTCAGTGTTACTCTTGTGGAATGAGGTTTACAACATCACAGACAGATGTATATGCAGATCACTTGGACTGGCACTATCGGCAAAATAGAACTGAGAAGGATGTTAGCAGGAAAGTCACTCATAGACGTTGGTACTACAGTTTAACAGTAAGTAATTCATATGCCTCTAAACTTTCTTTTGTGCTTCAGTTATGTAGTAGTTATATAACTTGAAGTTATGTAACTAGTTATACTAGTTATATAATAGTATACTGGTTTAAATAATTACTGAGAGCTAACATTTAGATGTTCTGAATAAAATTTGACACTTAGAATATAAGCAATTGTTTAAATAAAGGTATTTTGTAGAGTGTTTTTTGTTGAGTTTTGAATAGAATACAAACCTATTCCAGGTTTAAAATTCCAAGATTCAGTGAATGAATTTTGTAAAAATTGTGTATGAAGTTTTTCTTGTTTAAATTAGTTGTAATTGTAGGGTTAATGGAAAATAACATTTAGATACACACATATATAATTTTGTTTGTTTGTGGTGCTAGGGATTGAGTACAGGGCAATTGTGCATGCTAGGTTTTGTGCTCCACCACTGAGCTACACCTCTAGGCCCAACATTAAAGTCTTGGTTGTTCATCAGTTATGGGGCTCAATGAGAAAGTATAATTATAAATAATATTTAACCAATATTGTAGAAAAATACACCTTTACTTTTTAAGTGGCATTATATTGAAGATAAGCAGTAAAAGCTTAGAAACAAATGTAAATATCCTTTTAAAATCAACTCATTTTAAGGACTGGATAGAATTTGAGGAAATAGCTGATCTGGAAGAACGTGCAAAGAGCCAGTTTTTTGAAAAGGTTCATGAAGAAGTTGTGCTCAAAACTCAGGAGGCTGCTAAAGAAAAGGAGTTTCAAAGTGTACCTGCTGGACCAGCTGGAGCAGTTGAGGTCAGAGAACAATGTTTAAATTTCCTGTCTCTGGGAGTGTTGTTCACTTCCTTTAATAATTACAAACATATCAATTTATTTGTATCATTCTCTTAATGATTTTACTATTTCTTATAAGCTCTACCATTCTACTGTGAAATGTTAACTGTTTTTGGAAGGTGGACAGAATCCTTAAAACTTATTTAATGTTTGCATTATATATTGGACATTGTTAAACTTTAACAACATTCTAAGTTTCTTACCAAACTAAAAATGTTCATATATTTTTCTTTAATGAGATTAAATGTTTATTTTGTATGATTCTATTTTAGAGCTGTGAAATCTGTCAAGAACAGTTTGAACAATACTGGGATGAAGAAGAGGAGGAATGGCACTTAAAAAATGCTATTAGAGTAGATGGAAAGGTAAAATTTTAGTACTTTATAAGGAACGTTAAAGTTACATTTTTTGTTGGGGTAGCTCAACACTCTGAAAGAAGATTCTTAATCATTTTTGGATTTTGGTCAATAAAAAAGGCATTGAACTTTAGAGTCAAAAGAGTTTTGGAGTCATAAAAGAGTAAGCATCATCTGGATGCTTACGTAGCAAAGACCTAGCATTGAGTCTAGCATTAATTATCTTTCTGCCTAATTGTGCTATTATGGTTTTGAATTTATATTTCATCATCAAGTTGTTACTGTCATGAAAATAACCTATGTTATACTCGATACTTAAATGTAGAAAGCAAGTTTAAAAAGAAATCAGTTTTTCATATTTCTTTATATTCCTTAAAGGTAAGGATAATTTGGCTTTGTTCATTGAACAGTGGTCTTTTGAAAGAATATTACTTTCTGGTTTAAATTTTAGAAGAAAAATCAATTTAGAATAGCCCATGAGAAATGAATATGCATGAGAGTATTTACTTTTTTCTGTTTGTTTCAGATATATCATCCATCATGTTATGAAGATTATCAAAATGTAAGTTTTTTGGTTTCTGTATGTTCTTATTTACATTGATAAATTTTACTTTTATTTCTTGCATCAGAAAAAATAGTTAATCTTATTGAGCTGTTTATTTTTCAACCCAGGGGTGCTTAACCCTGAGGCACATCCCCAGCCCTATTTATTTTTTGAGAAAGGGTTTCACTAAGTTGCTGAAGCTGGCATTGAACCTGTGATCTTCCTGCATTAGACTCCTGAGCTGCTGGGGTTACAGGTGTGCACCACTATGCCTTGCGCTGTTTAGTTTTGATGTAGCAGTTAGGTTGTTCACCATATATTGGTGTTTCATAGGATCTAACATCAGTATATCATCTGTTATAAATAATTTAAAATTATGTAATATTCTTATTAATCCTTGTTTTTTATTCACTTGAATCTTGATGTCTTTTAAAACTAGCCCCAAGGAAATGTAGAAATCTAAAGAGAAGAATCATGATGCAAATAGTATTCTCGGGCTATGGGAAGCATGTAATATTTTTTATCTTAATACTCTGTTTAGCCACCTGATATTAAATGATCACATAAAATCTGAAAAAGACATCAGTCTGGTGGTTTTAAGTTTAAATTGTTATTATCTGTGGCTTGACCATTTTTGAAACCAAATGATGGTATATGTTGTCAAACTAGTTTAGAGGCAGTTTGAAAGCTGTGCTTAAATCACCATAATATTAATTTCCTAGGATTTTTGAAGGTTTGTGGGGAATCAAAAGATCCTCAGTTTGCTACGTGTGGGGATATATGCTTGTGTTCCCAGCTCTTTCAAAGTCTGAAGTGGGAAGATTGAGTTCAAGGCCAGCCTGGTCAACTTAGCAAGACCCTGTCTCAAAAACAACAAAAAATCCCACGTCCTCAAGTGTTTGAAATCAGGATAGTCACAAAAATTCTAGAGTATTTGTATAGGGGTTACCATCTTTGTAAGAGTTAAAAAGACAAAAGCATGTTCAATCAACTTCTTTTGGCTATATATTTGATAACATCAGTTGTTACTGGACAGCTTATTGCTGAGTACATATTGAATATTTCATGTGTTTTTAATATTTGGCTGCCTTTGCATGTCTTGTGGGGAAGGAGGTATTTTAGTTGCTTTTTGTTGTGTGTTCCTTTGCTCATACAAAGGTCTTATAAACTATGTCATTTAATGTGATGATTTTGAACTTTCAATAGTACTTATAGGGCTTTTTCATTTTGTAGACATCTTCATTTGATTGTACACCATCTCCCAGCAAGACACCAGTTGAAAACCCTTTGAACATTATGTTGAACATTGTCAAAAATGAATTGCAGGAACCTTGTGAAAGTCCCAAAGTTAAGGAAGAGCGAATTGATACTCCACCAGCTTGTACAGAGGAGAGCATAGCAACACCTACTGAAATTAAAACAGAAAATGATACAGTCGAGTCAGTTTAAATAAAATGAGAAAGGTATGGTTTTCTTTTTTAAAAAAAAAAGCTGCTGTTGGATCTAGAAGGTGAAGAATTTTTTATGTATATATAGACATATATCTATATAAATTGTCTAGCTGAGGCAGGGCCTTCAGCTATAATTTGGTTAATAAATACATTTTAGTATTTGCATTTCCTACTGCCTGCACAGTTTCAGGTGCTTGTTGTGTGAAAGTTCTGTAGATGTGTGCAAATTTAACAAAATGAAATTGTATGTGTAAAAATGTACGATTTTCACTTGTGAAACTGTAAATTATAAATAAAAATATTTTTGCTATCCATGGAGTGTAATATTTATGCACACCATCAAATAAAGACAGTGTTTCTGTACTTTTTATTGGGTAAAAATGGAAATGAACAGCAACCTCAGCATAAAGATTTTTTTCCTAATAGCTTCCCATAATTATAGCAGCAAAGCCTGAAGTTAGTTTTATCCTTCAAAAGGGGATTGAGAGCACCGCAGGACTTTTCTTAAGTAGAAAAGCCAGATTTGAAAAAATTTTAAAACAATAGGACATATTTGCATACATATATATAGGTATGTATCTCCCAACTATAGAGAACCACCCAGATGTCCATTTTTGGAAAGTATCCAATGAGGCGACTTTTATTCTTAAAGTTGGACACTGATGCCATCAAGAAATTAACAAATATATTTAAGTACTGAACATGATTTTTTTTTAAAAGATATTTTTCAAATTGTCAAATGATTTAATGCAGATGAACATATTTCTATTTTAAGTTACAGGGGAATCTGTAAGAATGCTCATTTGAAACATGGTTAACCTTTTTCCTTTGTTGGTTTTGATTGAATTAGATGGATACCATGAGATGTTAATATTCATACATGTAATAAATAGAATGATGAAGAAATTTCTGGTTTGTATTTATTTCTTGAGCGAGTTTTTGGAACGAATGTGTTTTTGTTTTTTTGCTTATATGTCTTTCATCGCTTTCTTAAAACATAAGCGTGGTACCTGTCATGAGCCAGGTACTCTGAGACATGAGGTTACCTTCTGCCATTTATTGGGAGGAGGTAGGTAATCAACACTGAAAGTTATTGTTTATTGAAGACTTACTACATGGTAGGCACCACCAGACTTTCTACATGTATTTTCTTTGGTACTTAAAACTATGCTACATGGTAGATGGTATTTCCAGTTTATAGATGAAATTTAGCTACTCAGTTCAGATGTTATACAAGAATTTGAACCTGTCTTTGTCTTACTGCAGTATTTTTTTAAAAATAGTTTTCATTGTAAATGGACACAATGCCTTTAATTTTATTTATTTTTATATCATGTTGAGGATTAAATTCAGTGCCTCACATGTGCCAGGCAAATGCTCTACCACTGAGCCACAACCCCAGCCCTTATTCCAGTATTAATGCAATAAAAATTAAAAATACCACAAAATAAATGCTAAGAAACAGGCACACCAAACCACCTGGAGGTGGGTTAAGTAATACTTTATACAAAGGTGGTAATAATGTGAGCCTCAGAGGACAACTGCAAGTGAAATCCACATTGATAGAATATCTTTGGAGAATACCAGATGTAAAGGATTCAAATGGGTCATGTGTTCTAAAAAATTGATTTTCATGACAAAAACCTGGCAATTTTTGAATAGATCATGAACTTTCCTGGTCATGCAGCCACTATATATTTTAAACAAAATGATAGCCTAGTTTTTCCCCAAGAATCATATGCTGCACAGAAGCCCAGTAAGAAAATTAAATATTCATTGGAGTTATAAACACATGTGATAGTTGAATTTCAGTATATATGAATGCTGCAATAGAAACATTTCTGGGGTCTGTGAATCCAAAATGTAGGCGAAATTTTCTGTTATACATTTTTCTGGAGACACCACCAATAGGTTTAATCAAATACTTACAGGTATGGTATGTTCAAAAGGAAGGTGATATTCAAACCTATAAGCATACCAAGAGTATCCATGAAGAGGGAGTAGAGGGCCAAGGACAATTCCTTGGGAAATAAAAAGCTGGTGGGTGAGAAGATGAAGAAAAAAAGTGCTAGAGAAAAAAGGCAAACATCCATGTCAGCTCAACTCAGAATAGCCAAGCTATGGACACAACCTAGGTGTCCTTCAATGGATGAATAGGTAAAGAAAATGTGGTATATATATACACAATGGAATATTACTCGAGCACAAAGAATGAAATCTGGCATTTTGCTGGTAAATGGATGGAACTGGAGAATATCATGCTTAGTGAAATAAGATAGTCCCCCAAAACCAAAGGCCAAATGTTCTGATTTGTGGATGCTAACCCACAACAAGGGAGGGTGGGGAGGGAAGAATAGAAGTCCACTGGATTAGAGAAAGGGAAACAAGGGAAGGGAGGTGGGAAGGGAACAGGAAAGACAATAGAATTAATTGGTCATAACTTTCCTAGCCTTGTATTTGTACACACTACCAGGGTAACTCCACCACAAGTGTGGGAACCTAAAGATTAAGTTAATACTCTATGTATATTCTACCAAAATACATTCTACTGTCACGTATAACTAAAAATGATTTTTTTGATTAAAAATAAAAGATTTAACATGGACTCTCCTGAAGAATGAAAATATTGTAAATCACAAATTCAAAAGGGAAGGGAGGCAAAACAAATATATACATATTCCAATTTAAAAAAAAGGCAAGAAAAGCAGAGGAGAAAAACTGACAATAGGGAAAACAAAAAACCAACACCTTTAAGGGATGGGCTAGCTAACTAACTAAGTCACAAATATATGGTAAGACTGAGATATTTTCTTGACTACTGAGTCAAGTCTTGGGGTGCCAAGACTAGGAACAATGGGTACTGTGGATGTGAGTTAATGAAATATGAGGGATTAACTTTGGAATAGAGGAAGGACAATGCTTTTTCTGAGATATGGTTATTGGTAATTACTGTTGGAATTGAGTTCAATTCCTATTTTTACTGAGGTAGGAGATCAGATGCAGGATAGTGATCTAATTCTGCCCCAAATTTGGCTGTCCATTAGAATCAGAGATTCTTCATCTCTGAGGAGTCTCATTTAGTTGATTCTCATTCAAGGGCAACTCAAATTTTAGGAAGCTCCACAGTCAATTCTAATGAATAGCCAGATAGAGATATCAATCTGGAAATCAGCAACCTGAGATTTTGGTGCCAAAATCAGATGGAAAACTAATAGTCAACAAGCACTGGGAGCTAGAATTAGTAATCAATACTGAAGAGTGCACCAAGGAAAGCTAAAGGAAGCCTCAGAAAAGGTGGAACATTACACTTGGAATTAAAGAGTTCAAATTTGCAGAAGAAAAAATAAAAAATATTGCACATGCCCCAAAATGTAGACATTTCATTAATATATACCTAGTTTATAATAATATCTGGTCTTAATGTAATTTTTCTACTTAAAAAACTTCTTCAACGATCTGGAAAATACAAAGCAATTTCAATATAAGTCAGTTAAAAAATAAGTTAAACAATAAGCTTTGGTAAGAAAAAAGTCAGGACTTACTACATATTAAAAATTTAGTAATTCTTACGTAACAGTTTAACCCCAAATAAAGGTTTCTATATTCTAGTAGTTTTTTGGCTGGCTGGCCTTACAGACTAGTTAGCACCAAATAATTACCCTAAAAGAGGTGTATGAAAAATATTCAGGGAAACCTGAGGAGGCATCAAACTACCCCTGCAAGTAGAAAGATGCCATTGACTACATGGGTAAATTGGAGGCAGGAATGGAAAGTCAAGAGCGTTTGTCAAATGCCTGAACTTATGTGAAGCTGAAGTTCTCTCCTAGTCCTAAATGGGGTCAGCTCCCTGAGATAATGGGCACTTTGTTGGGCAGATGAGGAAAAGTAAGTTAAATAAGGACCAAAGTGTACTCACAGGGTACTTCAGAGACGATGTGGTGGTAAGCACCAAAGAGAAACCAAGAATGCCTGGGAGTAAAAGAGGAGAGTGTACATGGGCAGTCAGGGTAGTGCACATCTACAGTTCCAGCTATCCAGGAGAGGCTGAGGCAGGAGGATCACTTGAGCCCAGGAGTTCCAGGACAGCCTGGAGAACACAGTGAGACTGTTCCATGGGGGGATAAATGGTTTATAGTACATACGCAGAAAGAGATGGTTATCAAAACCCAATTAACTTCTGTGCCTACAGCTGGCTCTGCTTCCTTCTGTGGAACTAGATACCAAGAGCTGATTTGTGGGAGATCAGAGAGACAGCATATTTCATTACTTCACTTTGGAAAAGCTGGTGAAAGATAGCCATTTTTACTAACTGGACCCATAATCTCCTCAAAAATAAATTTCTCCTCTCTGGAATGCTGAGGTATCCACTCCAGCATGAATTCTGAACCTTGTTTCAACTGAGAAACTTCCTTTATTTTATTTTCTGGTAACAGGAATGGAATCCAGGGTGCTTAAGGACTGAGCCAGATCCCGAGCCCTTTTTATATTTTATTTAGAGATAAGGCCTTACTAAGTTGCTCAATATAGCTTTGAATTCACAATCCTCCTGCCTCAGCCTCCTAAGTCACTGGGATTATAGGCGTGCATTACCATGCCCAGCAAGAAACTTCCTTTAAAGTTAGCCACTTACCTTGAAATCTTGTGCAAATCTGGTTTTTATATCTGTTTTTATATCTGGGGTCTGTTCTACTAAAATTGCTCTCCTCAGTATATCGATTCTTTGTTAAAAACAGTGTGCTTTTCTTAGCCATTTAATCTCTCAGTTTATTATTTCTTAAAACTATTTGTTTTGCTTTACATGATAGTACATGTTTTTCTTTGCTTCTACATTTTACTTGGTAAGGATTTAAAGTTTTTTTTTCTAAATCAAAAAGGACAAGCATAAAAAAATGTCTCCTTTCATACCCTCTCTTTACTTATGCATAGTCCCTGAGTTAACAATATGGTATAGATTCTTTCCAAACTTATAATTCTTTTACATAAAAGTAATTTTAAAAACTTAAATGGGATCTCACAAACACACATACACACACTTCTTTTTCTTAAATATTTTTTTAGTTGTCAATGGACTTTTTACTTTGTTTATATGTGGTGCTGAGTTGAACCCAGTGCCTCACACATGCTAAGCAAGCACTCTTACCACTGAGCTACAACCCCAGCACCCACATATATTTTACATCTTTTTTCACTGTTACAATTCTTTCCACGCTGATTAATGCCTTTAGATTTGCATTTCTACCACTGTTATATTCTCTATTATAAATGCAGTGAAATTTGTTCAGCCATTCTTTTACTGGATATTCAAGTTTTTTTCTAATTATAATTACAAAATGTTGTGATGACTATCATAGGATATATATATCAGCAAGTTATTTTGAAGACTTTACAACCAGACAGTTGCTGATTCACAGATAATATATATTTAAAGTTTTGAGAGTTACAGTTATTAGGGTTATGCTGGCTTCATAGTTGGGAAGCACTTTATCCTTCTTTATATTTTGTTTCTATTGACTTTTGTCAAAGACTTTAGGACATTCATTTATAATTATCAGTTAAAGTTTTCTACCTTTTGAGCTAATGTTTTCGAAAGCTACATTTTCCTAGAAAACTGTCCCAGTCAATTTTTAAAATTATTAATATGAGTTACAAAAAAATAGTCCACTTCTGGTTTTCAAAGCCTCCTTCATATGTGTAACATGTTCCCTTTGTTTCCAATATTGTTTTCTCTCCTTTTTTGAATTTTGTCTATTTCTTGTTCTTTTCAAATATCATGTATTATTGTGTTCAATGTTGTCTATTTCATTCTTGCTTATTTTTTGGTACCAGGATTGAACCCAGGGGTGCTTAACCACTAAGTCATATCCCTATCCCTTTTTCAATTTTTGTGAGACAGGGTCTTGCTAAGTTGCTTAGGGTCTCACTAAGTTGCTGAGGCTGGCTTTGAACTTGCGATTTTCCTGTTTTAGCGTCCTGAGCTGCTGGGATTACAGGTGTGTGCCACCATGCCTGGCTGATTCTTCCTTTTATTTTTAATTCCTTTTAAGATTTTTTTGGGAGAGTTTACTTATCTATTTCTCTGCTTCTTGTTTTTGCTTCCTGTTCTGATCCTTCTTGGTATGTGTATGCCCTTTAAAGATCTGTTATGTGCTGCCTTATTCCCTCAATGAGTTTATCTACTCTATACAGCATAGCAAAAAGTAAAGCCTTTACCATTATTACACAAGTGGCTATAAGCACTGTATTAATTTGGAGTCAGTCATAGTAGGTTCCAACTCCCCAACTGTTAGTTATGTAATCTTGTCCAATCTGAATTGTTTCTTCATCTGTAAAAATAAAAATAACAATAAACATTAGGTTTAAAGTATTTGCAAAACATTTAGCATAAAACTGCTCCTAAAATGTGACAGATTAAAGGCACAGTTCCCCATTTCTAAAATCAGATTGGAAAGACTAATCCTAAACTCTTTTCAACAATGAAAGATTTTATTTTGAAACTTTACCTGTTCATCCACCTGACAATCAACCTTTCAAGCTGCCCCACTCATCCACACAACAGCTCCAACTAAGCCCCTTCCTTGAAGTAAATATTCCAGAAGTTAGGAATGACAAGATGGATAAGATACAGTCCCTACCTTCTAGAAGCTCAGAACCCTTGGAGGTGAGGGTGGGATTGAGAATCAACTGTTAAATAGGTAATTACAATACAATGTGATAAGTGATCTAACATAGGTTGTGGGAATTCAGACTCTGAGGGTATGTGCAGCAAGACTGAAGGACCTAAGTTGGAATCTTCGTTCAGACATTTTTACTAGCTGTGTATCCTTAGGCAATAAATTTTTGTGCCTTTTTTTGATCTATAAAAAGGAATATCTATTTTGGAAGGCTGAAGTACAAATTACATAATAAAACTAATATAAAGCACTTGGTATAGTGGGGGAGTGATTGATGAATTCAGTAAATGGCAGTTAGTATTTTTTATATGTATATTTTTTAGTTGAAGATGGACACAGTATCTTTATTTTATTTATTTTTATGTGGTGCTGAGGACCAAATCCAGTGCCTCACGCATACGAGGCAAGCGTTCTACCACTGAGCCACAATCCCAGCCCAGCCGTTAGTATTAATTACAAAATGCTATGTTCAAGAAAGGCAATTTATTGTACCTCAAAAGAGAAGAAGTAGGGTCTGCAGAATTTTCCAAATGTGTCCTCCCGACAAACGAGGGTAGGGGTAGGGTAGTTTTGGGTAGGAGGAACAGCACAGCACATATATGAAAAAACGTTTCCAGGACCCCAGTTCATTATTCCTGAAGGGAGAAGGTATGTGTGGCAAGGCATTAATGGTGGAAAATACAGCCTAGAGGGGAAGCAAGGTGGTGACATACCTGGAGGGCAGAAAATTCTTATTATTTTCAGCTGCTAGCACAAAACCTGAACCATATATTTCTAACGAATGGAAGCATATGTGTTAAGTTAATGGGTTGGAGAGAAAGATTTTAGTCAGATTGCTGAATGTGAACATGTTACAGTGAAAGAAATCTGGATTTGAGGTTAGAAGACCTGGAGCAGTCTTTTGACGAATGAATCACCTGTGTTTTCATACCGGCTTCACAACTTACCTGCTGTCTGATGTTAGCAAATTACTGATATACTGAGTCTCGACCTGTAAAATGGGGATTAACACCTAGCAAGATAATCAAAGAGCCCGGCACTAGCAGGTACTCAATAATGCTAGCGGCTGCAGCTGCTAAATTCTCTTTTAAGTCTTTTTCTATATTTGTGAAGTGATGGGATAAGAACATATTTTCTTCCAACCAGCACTGAAAAAGTATATCAGGTTTGCCAAGGACGAAAAGGCCCCGCCCGGCCCGCGCCACACAGGTCACCTACGCAGATTGCAGTCCAGGGGCCTCCATTTGGGTCGCTGAGCGTTGGAGGGCGAGATCGATGACAGGCTGTTGCCGAGACAAATCTCGGGCTTCCATAGGCTCTTGTAAGACGGATCAAAAATCTCACCGAATACTGGTCCATACCAGTTTCCCACCGCTCTAGAGGCAAAGCCCTGAAAAAGGTGAAAGGAAGGAAGTAGGAAATGACGCAAGCAATGAGCAAACGGAAATTACCACACCACGCCGGAAGTTTACTCGTTTCCAAGGCAACAACTCCACCACCACTCCTGCCTGGTGGCCGGAGTCGGTACGCTGGAAAGCGACTCGGAGGAAAGGGTTTCCGCCGATGGCGGCCGCCGCCACAGCGACTCGCGGGGAGCAGTAAATGAAGACGGCGGCCGCCGTACCAGCCATCATGCGTGGAAGGTAAACGGCCGACACGGTCATCGCGGCGCCCATTCCAGGGGAAAAGTTACTGAAGACCAGGGACTTTGTCTCACCGACTACAGGGAAAGAAAACGTGAAGAAGGCGACAACCGTCTCAGGGTCTCCTTGGGAAGAGTGGGTGAAGACGTCGGCTTCTCTCGCAGGGACTCGCGGAGAGTCGTTGCAGACGTAGGCCACCACCGCAGTGTCTTTCGGGAGAGAGTCAGGGGAGATGGTGGCCACCGTCACAGCAGCTCTTGGGTGAAAGTGAGGGGAGACCGCGGCTTCCGCAGCAGCGACTTGAGTTCAAGTGACGTCGGAGGCCCCCAAACTAGCGACTCCTGTGGAACAGTCAGAGGCGACCACACCCGCCGACTCAGTGGTTCTTGGGAGAGAGGGAGTGTGAGTGGTAGCCACTGCCCCAGTAGTTCTTGGGACGGAGTAAGTGAAGACCGCGGCTATGCGGCCAGCGACTCTTCGGGGGTGAGCATTAGCGAAAACGCCAACCGCCGTCTCAGTGGCTTCTGGGAGAAAG
This sequence comes from Geosciurus inauris, assembly GCA_004024805.1. Lineage (NCBI taxonomy): Eukaryota > Metazoa > Chordata > Mammalia > Rodentia > Sciuridae > Geosciurus > Geosciurus inauris. The sequence goes on along the minus strand of PVHX01000737.1, from coordinate 34,388 downwards.
AAAGTGAAGACGAAGGTTCCCGCGGTAGGGGTTCTTGGGAAAGAGCAAGTAGGGACGACTCTGGTTACCGTCCTAGCGACGACGACGAAGACGGCTGCTGCCGCTGCAGTGGCTCATGGGTGAGAGCAAGTGAGGACCGCCGCAGCAGCAGGGGCCTGGACTCAACCCCTCCGGAGAGTCCGAGAGCGAGAGAGAGCACCATGCCTGGGGTGGCCAATTCGGGCCCTCCCCCTTCCTCTAAGGAGACTGCAAACTCGTGTGAGTCCGACTATTTTGTTGGTCCTTGACTCTGCCACACTTATTTTCGCACATCAGCCCACAGCAGCTCTGGGCTCTGCTGGCATTTTCCGTTTTCAGGTGTCACTTCTCCTTTCCCCTTTATTTTCATTGATTTCCCCAAACTATTCACCTGTACTCCATCCTTCCTCATTTCTTCCTTTATTTTCATTTGTATCCTCTGAAACTTTTTGCTTAGATTGATATCAGCTCTTGTTAAATCTTTTGCATCCTTTTAAGTTCTTACCTGACTTCTCTGCAGCATTTGATTCTGTGGAGAAAATAATTTAGACTTACCTAGTTTTATTCTTTTCACTCTGCTGGGGCTTCCTTTCCTTTGCTGACTGACTTTGTTCTACCCTTCAATGTTGTTTTCTTCCCTTGACGATGCCGTCCATAAGTGGCCCTTTTTTTCAGTCATGCACTGTGACTTCAATGTTATTCATTCAACTGTTCAGTAAATGTTTAGCGTCCACTGTGGGCAGTGTTTTAAAGAAATAGCATTAAAGAAGAAAGGCACATAACTTGTCTTCTACTGAGGAAGATAAATATGGAACAAATAATGACTAGTGTGATAAGTATTATAAAGGACCATAAAGTTCCATTGATTCTATTATGGGTGAGAAGAAAGTTAGAAGAAGCTTTCTACAGACCTAACACTGACGCCTGAATTCGACATCTCTCCTGTGAACTGCAAATTTAGGTATACATCTCTTTTTTTGTGGAAAATGTCCTTTGGCACCTCAAGATCATGTTGTCCAAAATGTAATTTTGTATCCATAAACTTTATGTCCCTTAATGTTTTCTATCTCAATGGAGAGATTGCACTCAGGTGACCAAGATACCTTGGATTTATTCCATTACTCTTTCCTTATTTCTCCCACTATATTCATCCAAGTTCAGGTCATCCTTTTCCCATTACTATTTGTTGAATCTGTTTTCTTCTGTTTCACTGCCACTGTCTTAGTTGAGGTTCTCAATTTTTCTGGTATAGAGTGGTGTATCGATGTTCTAACATAGTTTCCCTGACTCTAATCTTGCCTTTTTGCTCCCCAGTCAGTAATTTTCTCACTACCAGCCACATAAACTCAGTGTTAAAAATCTAATCATTGTAATTCCTCTTTTTAAAAAATAGTACATCCTATCTTTATATTTTAATTTTCTATTTTATTACTATTATACTTCTATCTCATTCTCTCACTTATTCCTCAATGTAGATTTTTTTTTTATGGTTAGGAAAATTGGAACAATATCTGTTTAGTGTGTATGTTTTAGTTCAACTTTGTTATAGCTTGAATCTGGAAATAGATCATCCTGGTTTCAGTTTATCTTCTCTTTGACAATTGGGAATCCTACTTGAAATCTCTGCCTTCAATTTCCTTAGGCATAAAATAGTATCGCACTGGGGTTGGGGTTGTGGCTCAGCAGTAGAGCGCTCACCTAGCGCCGGTGAGGCACAGGGTTCGATCCTCAGCTCCACATACAAATTAGTAAATAAAAAATAAAATTATAAAAAATAGTATCAGACTTAGCTCGCAGGGCTCAGATAACAGAGGCATACAATGTCTGGTACAGTGTAGGTGATCAATGGATATTTGTTGAAAACAGGTAGCAGAAAATGATATCTGTGTTTCTCATTACATCATTATGCTGGATTTTTGTGTAATTTGCCAACCATGCTGACCTATGAAGTGGATGAAATGAGTGCAGTTTAATAGAAATGTAACTGAATTGTGCCTGAGATATTTTGGCTTTTGTTATTTACACACACTAATTATACAAATTAATGAGATTCATGATGATATTTCCATATGTGCACATATCACATGTTGATAGTGCCCATTCAGTCTTTTCAATCCCTCCCCTCCCCTGCCAGTGGCACCCTTCTCAGTTATGTTTTTCTACTTTCAAAATGACTTTTTTTTTTTAAAGTTCCATATATGAGATACTTCCTGTGTCTGGCTTATTTCACCTAACATGATATCCTTCAGTTCCACCCATTTTCTGCAATGACAGGATTTTATTCTGTTTTTTTTAAGTACTTTTTTTTTTTTTACCTGCTTTAGACTCCTGAGTGCCCAGCTTATTATTATTTATTACCGAACAACACTCCATTGTGTATGTGTACTGAATTTTCTTTATCCATTCATCTATGGATGGATACCTAGGGAGATTCCATAGCTTGGTTATTGTAAATAGTGCATCAATAAACATGGGTATGTAGGTATCTCTTTTTTGTATGCTGACTTCAGGTATATACCTAGGAATGGTATAGCTGGATTATATGGTAGTTCCATTTTTAGTTTTTTGAGGAATCTCCAAATTGTTTTCTATAGTGACTGGACTAATTTATTTTCCTACCAACAGTATATAAACATTCCTTTTTCTCTACATCCTTGCCAGCATTTTTTTTTTTGCTTGTTTATTTTGATAATAGCCATTCTAACTGGGGTAATATGGACCTCATTATAGTCTGGATTTGCATTTCCTTTATGGCTAATGATGAGAATTTTTCCATATATTTATTTGGCCATTTGTACTTCTTTTTGAGAAATGTCTATTCAGTTCATTTTAAATTGTATTACTTGTTTTTTATTGTTAAGTTTTTGAGTTCTTTATATATTCTGGATATTATTCATCTTCTGTCAGATGAATAGCTGGCAAATATTTTCTCTCTTCACTCTATTGATTGCTTTCTTTGCTGTGCAGATACTTTTTAAATTGATGTTATCCCATTTGTTATATTTTGCTTTTGTTGCCTGTACTTTGGAGTCCAATCCAGTAACTCATTGCGTGTACCAGTGTCTTGAAGTGTTTCTGTATATTTTCCTCTGGTAGTTTCAGAATTTCAGGTCTTAAGGTCTTTGATCTATTTTGAGTTGATCTTTGTACAGGGCAGGAGGGGTTAAGTTTTGAATTTTGTCAAATACTTTTTCTGACTCTTGATATGATCATATAATTCATTTAATTAATTTATTTATTTAGGTATCAGGGATTGAACTCAGGGGTACTTGACTACTGAGCCACATCCCCAGCCCTTTATTTTGTGTTTTATGTAGAGACAAGGTCCCACTGAGTTACTTAGCGCCTCCCTGTTGCTGAGGCTGGCTTTGATCCTCCTGTCTCAGCCTCCCAAAATGCTGGGATTACAGGTGTGCGCCACCACGCCCGGCTTGATTTATTTTTTAATTAGAAAAAAATTTTCTGAGGTAGGGTATTACTATGTCACCTTGGCTAGTCTTGAACTCCTGGGCTCAAGTGATCCTTCTCTGTCAGCCTCCCAGGTAGCTGGGAGTGCAGGTGTGTGCCTCTACATCCAGCTGTTTTTTGTTACTTTTATCCTTCATCCTATTTGTATTACATTTGTTGATTTGCGTGTGTTGAGTTTATTTATTTATTTATTTTTGCTATACTGCTGTGCCATATCCCTAGGCCTTAATTTGTGTATGTTGAATCATCCTTGCATCCCTGGAATGAAACTGATGTGGTCATGATATATGATCTTTTTGATGTGCTATTGAATTTGATTTGCTAGCATTTTGTTGAGAATTTATGCATTTATGTTCATCAGAAATATTGGTCTCTTTTTTTGTTGTATCTTTATCAGGTTTTGGTAACAGGGTACTGCTGGCTTTAAAGAATGAGTTTGGAAGGATTCCTTCCCTTTCAATTATATGGAATGGTTTGAGAAAGATTGGTGTTAGTTCTTTAAAAGTTTGGTAAAATTTATCAATGAAGTCATCTGGTCCTGGGCTTTCCTTTGTTGGAAGACTTTTTATTAGTAATTCAATTTCATTCCTTGTTAATTGGGTCTAGTCATGTTTTTTACATTCTCTTGGTTCAGTTTTACTAGTTCATATATATCCAGAGATCTGTCAGTTTCTTTTAGATTTCCCAATTTGTCAGCATATAGTTTTTTAAAAATTATCCCTAATGATCCTTTGAATTTTGTGGTAGCAGTTGTAATGTCTCCTTTTTCAACTCTAATTTTATTTATTTAGCTCTTTTTTTCCTCTCTTTTGCTTAATCTAGCTTAAAGGTTTGTCAATTCTTGTTTATTTTTTCAAAGAAACAACTCCTTGTTTCCTTGATCCTTTGTATTGTTATTTTAGATTCCTTTTCATTTATTTCTTTATTATTTCTTTCCTTCTATTGATTTGGGGTTTCGTTTGTTAGTGTTTTTCTAAGACATCAAGATGCACCATTAGGTTGTTTATTTGAAATCTTCCTTTTTTTTTTGATGTAGGCACTTGATGCTATGAACTTTCAGTATTACTTTGCTGTATTCCACAGATTTGGGTGTGTTTGTTTCATTTTCGTTTGTTTCAAGGAATTTTTAAATTTTCTTTCTGACTTTCTTAATGATCCACTGTTCATTCAAGAGCATATTATTCAGTCTTTTTGGTTTATAGAATTTGTAAAATTTCTCTTGCTATTGACTTCTAGTTTCATTTCACTGTGATCAGGTACAGGACGTGATTTCAATTTTTTTTCTGAATTTTTGAAACTTGTTTTGTGGCCTAATATCTGATCATTATAGTTCTTCTGTTTAAAATTTCCCAGTTAAGTGTGGTGGTGCTTGCTGAGGCAGGAGCATTGCAAGTTCAAATCCAGCCCCAGCAACTTAGTGAGGCCCTAAGAAACTTAGCAAGACCTTGTCTCAAAATAAAAAATAAAAAAGGTCTGGGGATGTGGCTCAGTGTTCAGCACCCTGGGTTCAATCTCCTGTGTCAATCAATCAATGAATCAATCCCCAATGATTCTCTGCTATCTGCTCAAGTGGAATTTTTTTTTTGTATTTTCAGAACTTCAGTCATAGTCTGTCTCTTGTCTTGTTCAAACCTCTTCTACTTTATGCTTCAGTAATAGGGTTTTTTTTTTTTTCTTCTTAAACCTAATGTTCATGTTGTCTAGGATGCCTTTCACTGCTCCTACCTTACTTGATAAACTCCACTGCTCCCACCTTACTTTGGTAAACTCCTGCTAATTCTTGAAGATTCATCTGAGATTTTACCTGTTCTGGGAATCTTTTTCTATTCCCTTGCCCTCCTGTTCTAGCTGAGTTGGAAGTTATCTCTGGTTACATACGTTCCTATAAATATTTTGGTCATTACTCTTAACATGTTATTTTCTAATTTGTGTTTGTTTCTTCTCTACTAATCTGTCAGTTTGTCTTCATCTTTTATTCTTATGGTTACATTAATGCTGAGTGAATGGTGTGTGAATTAATGAGTGAATTTGAAATGGAATGTGGTGAGAAAAATTCCATAAGATTATATGGGTCCAATCATGGAAAAGCATAGATCATCATCCTGAGAGTTTAGACTTTGTTCTATGGACTAGCAGTAGCCAACCAGTAGCAGTTTGGAATCAGGGCCTGAAGTGATCAGGAGAGTGTCCTTGTATAAAATGGAGTAGAGTGGGTGGAACACTATTTGTTGGCCTTGCTGTCCTTTTTTAAAGAGAATGTATGTAATCCATGTCTGTTTTTCATCATTTTTGTAGTGCCTGATACAAGGTAGATACTCAGAAAGGATTTTGAGTATATTTATACCATTTTGCCAAGAGTTGGTATAAGATGTGATTCTAGTACAGGATATGATTCTAACCTTACCAAATTAACATTCTTCTCGGTATGGTCGCATGTGTCTGTAGTCCCAGCTACTTGAGAAACTGAGGAGGATTGATGAATCACTTGCACAACATGATGAGACCCTATCAAAAATAATTAAAAGAAATTAATATTCTGATTATGAATATATCAATACAAGTTTGTTTAGATTAGTTGTTTTCAGAATAACTTTTCAAGAATTGTAAAACTTGTAAGAATTTTTTTGGTTAGTTTTGTTTCGGGAATGCTTGGTTTGAACTATTTACTCCTTCTTCCTCCTTCAGTAACTGTCTCTTCATACTTAGATAACTTTTATTGCCTCTGGTTCACAATACACATTAAATATTTCACATAACAGTAAGCCTGACAATGCACTCTTGATGTTTAATAGATTAAATTATAGAATATAAACTACTAGAGTGTATACACTAAAAATTGTGACTTGCCATTTCTTTCTTATTATAAGACAAATAAATTAGAAAGATAAGAAAAAATATTGATGAAATATATCTGTGAATGTAAGATAAGGCTCTGGTAAACTTTTCTTCACTGGAAAGTAGGTCTTTTTTTCCCTCCTTATAGTACTGGGGATTGAACCAGGACCTCACCTATACTAGGCAAGTGCTCTACATCTGAGCTACATTCCCAGCCCAGGGAGTCTGTTTTTGTTTTAAAGAAGACACTGAGCATATTTCAAAATGGTTGTGTTCCCTTCCCCCATGCCAAAGATGTGAGGAGATTTTTCTTGACTTTTCATAGTGATATTCTTATGGGGCTTCTGAAAGTAAAATATATGAAAATGTAGGGGCCCTAAGACTACAGTCCCTGCGAATTTCCCACTTTTAGGCTAGTCATGCTCAGCCTGAGCAAGTCATCAGAATTATTGTTCAAGTGCTTCTACCAGTTTGTGTCTCCAGCACCTTCTGTTCCAGGTAAGTTGAACTTGACTATATGTCTCTGTATTTAACTTTTTCCCCAGATTTGGAATGGCAGTTTGCCCTGAGGCCTCAGTTCTCTTTTGGACCCAAGGAAAGTTGTTAATTTTCAGTGTATTTGGTTTTTTTCCTATAAGAATATGAGTGTCAACCCTCATGCTCTTTACATGTGACAGCTACGACCAGAACTCTGATGAAAATGTTAATTATAAACATCTTTGCAGCAAATTTTTTAGAAAGCTGAAATGATTCATAGTTCTGTAATAAGTCTCAGCCAATTTTATTTTTCAATAGGTGCTAGGAAGAAGGTACATTTTGGTAGCATACATGATGCAGTACGAGCTGGAGATGTAAAGCAGCTTTCAGAAATAGTGGAACGTGGTGCCAGCATTAATGAAGTTGATGTTCTCCATAAATTTACCCCTTTGCATTGGGCAGCACATTCTGGAAGCTTGGAGGTAAGAAGCTATACATATAAGGTAAGTTTATGCCTATAGCAGTTTTGTAAATTTAGCAGACAGGGATGAGACCTTATGCTAGGCATTGCAAATATTTTTCTTTTCAACTTGGTCTAACATTTGGGTATTCTCTACTAGGACTTTATAATAAATTACCCCAAAACTTAGGATCATAAAATAACTACTCATATTCATTAGTGAACCAAGAATTAAATTCCAGGCACAGTTTAACTCTTTTCCATTACATCTGTGACTTCAGCTGGAAGATTTAAGTCTGTGCTAGACTTTTCTGAATGCTTGTTCACTCAGATACCAGTGGTTATTTTGGCTTAGATGGGGCACTTTAATGTGGGCCTTTCTGTGAGATCTTGCCACATGGACTAGTTTGTGCTTTGGGTTCCAAAGATAAGCACAGAACATGACTTATAGAGGATAACATCATGAATACCTATCATACATTTTTTGCTATAGTTGATTCAGATTTTTAGAAGAGAGGTGGAATATTGCAGATACATTTAAAGTCTCTGAGCACTCTTCTCAGTTGTTATTCCTTCCAATTCCAGAGATAATTGTTATGTAGATTTTGGCATTTATTAGTTCTTTTTTTTTTTTTTTTTTTTTTTTGGTACTGGGGATTGAACTCAGGTGTACCTGACCACTGAGCCACATCCCCAGTCCTATTTTGTCTTTTATGTAGAGACAGGGTCTCACTGAGTTGCTTAGCACCTCGCCATTGCTGAGGCTGGCTTTGAACTCGCAATTCTCCTGTCTCAGCCTCCCTAAGTGCTGGGATTACAGGCTTGAGCCACTGCGCCTGGCTTTATTAGTTCTTTATATAAGTGATGTCACGTTATATGTATAATTATTCAGTTTATTTTGTTTGTTCAACAGTAAGTTTTTGAGTTTTAACCATGTTGTTATGTATATATATTCTTGTTCATTTCTTTTAGCCATGTTGTAATAGTCTATTCTTAGACTAATATCAGAATTTATCCATAATTCTATTGATAGATATTTAGTTGGTTTCAGTTTCTAGCTTGTACAAATAATGCTTAGTGACATTTTTATGCAAATCTTTTTATTCTTAAACTGTGTACAAGGCCAACTAGAATTGTTCTTATGATTCAATGTTGTGAGTATGTGTGTGGGGGGAGTATTTTAGCCACTACATTTTCCCAGCCTGTAGGCCACAATAGGTTTATTCACAGTGCTGCTTTTCTTTTTCTCTCCTGACATACACAGATAGACTGTTTTCTGTAACTATGACTGTTTTTTGTGGTTTCTTCTTTGTTTGAACTTCTCCGCTTGATGTAACTAAATCGAGTCCAGAGAATCTCTATCAATTTGTGTGTCTCAATTGAAGTAAACAAGGAATTTTCACCTTAGTCCATTGGTGGCTCCCTCTCACATGGGAGAAGTTTGTCTCCCATGTGATGTGTGACCCTTGGTGGGTGCTCGCTTTGTTGTTTTCTACCATATCTCTATTTGATCTGTATTTTGGTAGCTTTTTCATCATTTGTGGTTTGGGTTATAGATTTCTCCTAGTTTCATCAAAATTGGAGTTACCAAAATGCTAAAAACATCTACCTTCTCACTTGTTAACATGATTATTTTCCTAAATTAGTGTCTTCATTGGCTGCTCTGGCATGGAGCTGATATCACACAAATAACCACAAGAGGCTGGACAGCAGCTCATATAGCTGCAATCAGAGGTCAAGATGCTTGTATGCAGGTAATAATATTTTGGTTACTTTTTAAAAATTAAATGAATTCAATTACTTTAGCATAATTCTGTTGAGCTATTGCTATTATTCTAAATATTTTATCCAACCAACATAGTTATATATTCTAAACAAAAACAGTGGATTTCACAACTCAGATATTTTGATATCAACTATCCACTTAAACAAATGATATGTGACCAGAGAGCCTTTCATCTCTAAAGTAGTTGGCTGCTTGGATTGTTTCAGGAGATGTTATAGTTGTGCCCAGATTATCTCCTGAAGTTTGCTGCTGTAGTATGAATGTGCCCTCAGCCCCCAAATAAATATGTTGAAATCTTAACTCTCAAGGTGATGGTATTAGGAAGTAGAGCCTTTGGGAGGTTATTAGATTATGAGGGATCTGGCCTCATAAATGGGATTAATACCCTTATAGATAATACCTCAAAGAGCTAGGTAAAAATAAGTTACTGTTTATCTGGAAAAGTCCCTAATGAGACACTCCAGACACACAATCTTCTAACATCTTGATCTGGGACTTCCTAGCACTCAGAACTGTGTACAATAAATTCTACTGTTTATAAATTACTCAGTTTAAAGTTTTTTGTTTTTTTTAAAAATTGTTTTATTTAGTTGTAGATGGACACAATACCTTTACTTTATTTATTTATGTGGTGCTGAGGATCGAACCCAGTGCCCCACACATGCAAGGCAAGTGTTCTACCGCTGAGCCACAACCTCAGCCCCCGTATTTTCTTATAGTAGCCTGAACAGACCAAAATACTTGCCATGCTTGAATCTTACTTAATGTATTTCATGGCTAGAGTAACTCATTAATATGTGGTAGATCTAGTTTATTAGAGTAACTAGATTTAATCAGTGTACTAAAATAGACTGGTATTTGGAGATGTATAGAGTCATATAAATAAATATTTCCTTCTTGTAAGACTCCTGAGATTATCTTTGAAATGACAAGGGCTCTACTCATTGAATTACAAAACAAAGTCTGTAATTAAAGTTCTGATGAAAACTATAGAGGAGAGAAGAGTTGTATAATTTAGGAGAAACAGGAAATAAAATGTCAGCTAAGCCAAAAAGAATAGGTTGATCTTAGAGGGCGGGCATGTAACTTAGTAGCAGTGTGCTTGCCAAGCAAGTGCAAGCCCCAGGATTCGATAAAAGAATAGGTTGATAGGTTGAGGTGAATAGTAACAAACCATTGTAGGCAGGGACTCTATTAGGAGCAGATAAAAATGATTATTTATTGAAGATTAATATTAACTCCGAACACATCATTTCATTTAACAAAACAATTCTATGAGTTTCCTTTCTTATAGACTATGAAACAGATTCAGTGTTAAGTATGTTCCTTAAGCAAGTGGCAGAGCTGTGATTTGAACCTAGACTTGTCCTATTAACCCCTATATTATATTTCTAGTATGAGGGTCTGAATTGGAAAATTGAGGTGTATTCTGTGAGTTTGAGTATGGGTGGTTTGTCCTGTGGACTGTTATGAACACATACTATATCTTGCCCAACTTTAAATATTTATTCATTTATATGAGGCACTGGGAATTTAACTCAGAGCACTCGACCACTGAGCCACATCTCTAGCCCTATTTTGTATATTATTTAGAGACAGGGTCTCACTGAGTTGCTTAGCACCTTGCTTCTGTTAAGGCTGCCTTTGAACTCCTGATACTCTTGCCTCAGCCTCCAGAACCTCTGGGATTACAGGTGTGCACCGTGCCTGGCTTAAATATTTTTGCTGTAATTGCTAACCAAAGAGTGAAATTCGGTGAAAAAAAAATTAGGAGGAAAAAAGAAAAGAAAGAAAGTCAGGTCATCTTTCAAAGCAGGCATCAACAGAGTATAGTGAGAATTTAAGTTTTAAGTCCAAATGGCAGATAATTGTGACACAGTGGATAGGGAAATCTGAAAGGAGGAGAAGATGTTTAGTTCAGTTTGTCACATGTTGGTTTTAAGATGTTTCTAGACTCCCTAGGTAGGTAGAGAAAGTCTAGGCAGTTAGAAAGGGTGCTGAAGCAAGACTTCAGGAATAATAAAGTATAGAGAAGAGTTCAGAGACAAATGTTATTGTGTAGCATGGGAGAAAACACATGAATAAAGACCTCAGAGATTAAACATCAGAAAGATAGGAGAGCCAGGAAGTGAAGGAAGAAGTTTATTTTTAAAAGTTAGGCAGAATATCAGTTACAGGAGAAAGCTAGGGTGTAAAGTTAAAGAAATGCCATTGAACTCATTATAGGGGGAAGTTGGTTATATTTCTATGAAAGAGTAGGAATGGCATCCAGTTTGGAGGGGGATTTGAAGTTGAGGCATTGAGGTATTACTTTGAGAGATGGGCAGTGAAAGAAAAAACACAATAATAACTTCTGGGACATTAGGATCAAAGGATGTTTTCCTTTCTCCAAGCATAAGATCAAGTCACTCCCTGTGCCTTCATTATCCTTCTGTTCCTCAGAATGATCAATTCTTCTCAGAGCTTTTGTGTTCTTTGTGATGCTATATCATGTAGTTCTTATCAAGGAGTGTTTTTGGTGTAGTTGATTGTCTTTGTCTCTACATATGTCCTAACTTCCTAATTTTATAAGTCTTCATATTCTTCATGAGTACTAAAATACAGTAAGCACTTACTATATTATTTATGATGATTATTGACTAGTTAGTGGGAATCAGACAAAATCATGAAATTTTTTTTTCTAAAACCCTTGATAGGAATTATGACTGAGTAATCTTTTGCTGAGATACTGGTAAATGTAGGCTGGTTTAAAAAAATAAAAAGGCCAAGGAAGAAAAGAACTAAAAATAACTGTGGCTGGGGGTATAACTCAGTGGTAAAGTGCATGCTTATTAGCATATACAAGGCTCAGGATTCAATCCTTAACCCCCAAAGAAAAAGAAATTAACTAATAGTTCTTTAAAAAATAACTTTTTAGGGGCTGGGGTTGTGGCTCAGCGGCAGAGCGCTTGCCTTGCACATGTGAGGCACTGGGTTCGATCCTCAGCACCACATAAAAACAGTAAATAAACAAAACAAAGATATCGTGTTCATCTATAGCTAAAAAGCATTTAAAAAAATAATTTTTTAAAAAAACTTTTTGACCAGTTTTACATTCAGCAAAATTGAGCAGCAGGTACAGATTTTTTATCGATTAATTGATCTCACAGTTGATGAATAAATAGTGACATTTTATAACCACCCAAAGTTCAGAGTTTACCTTGGGATTAACTCTTTGATTTTACATTCTATGGTTTAGATAAATGTATAATGACATATATCCACTATTATAGTATCATTCAGAATAGTCTCACTACCCTAAAAATCCTCTGTGCTGAACCTATTTGTCCTTCCCTTTCCCGTAACCCCCAGCAACTATGAATCTCTTTATGACCTACGTGGCTTTGCCCTTCTCAAAATATCATACAGTTGGAATCAAATGGGTAGGTAGCCTTTCCAGACTACCTTCATTCCGTTGTTAATATGCATTTAGGTTTCCTCCATGTCTTTTCATCGCTTGATAGCTCCTTTCATTTTAGCACTGAGTAACATTCCGATTGGATATACCACCATCTATCTATTCATTGAAGGGCGTGTTTTGGCAATTATGAGTAAAACTGCTATAAAGATCCATGTGCAGAATGTAAGTTTTTTTGGGGTGTGTGTGTAAATGTAAGTTTTCAGTTTTTTTGGGTAAATACCATGGAGTGTGATTGCTGGACAATGATAAGATTGTGTTTAGTTTTGTAAGAAACTGCCTGTTTCCACAGTGGCTGTACCATTTTGCATTTGCAATCTGTGGTAAATGCTAATACTTTGTGCTTTTGGTGTTCTCAATATTCGTCATTGTTATAGGTAGGTAGTAGTATCTTCTTGTTTTAATTTGTATTTCTGTACATTTGATGTGGAGTATCTTTACATATGCTTATTTGCCACCCATATATCTTCTTTGGCAATATTCGGGTCTTCTGTATATTATATAGAGGGGGGTGCTGTATATATATGACACAACCCATAAACAGAAAACTGAGCCAACTGCAAATTCAGATGAGACCTCCTTAGAAGCTTGATCTGGAGTATAGAACTAGTCACTTTAATAATTAAATCCTTCATTGAGTTCAAAGGCAAGTGATGAAAGATTCTACTTTTGAAATAATACAAGTGTTAAGTTTTATTAGCTTACCATTAAAATATTTAACTTAGTGGTTATTACTCTGCTCATAAAATTTGTGCATGCTCAAATCAGAATGTAGATTCCAGTATTTATAAGTGTTTCCTCAGCAATGTTAAAAAAAATCTCATTTTCTTAGTTTAAGCTAAGAGTATCACAGTTTGCCTATAGCACATGTATAAAGATGTATAATAATTTAGCTATAGGTTAATAAATTGCTTACTTATAATCTGTATCTACATTCATGATTTGACATTTGTACATGTGTAAATTCATTTCCATTTCTCTATTGTTAGGCTCTTGTGATAAATGGAGCAAATCTGGCAGCTCAAGATGATCGTGGATGCACTCCTCTACATCTTGCTGCAACTCATGGACATTCTTTCACTTTACAAATCATGCTCCGAAGTGGTGTGGTAAGGGACTCTGATAATATGATAGTGTATAATCATAGATGGAATAGCATTTGCTAGTTCATTTATCTCTTCCTAACTTTTAAAATCCCTTATTTGACTTTGGGGAAATAATTTAATTATTTCTTTTAGCTTTTTCATCTGTAAATATGGGAGCAATAATTCAGAATAATCTCATAGCACCCACCTCTGCCCAAATAACAGTTAAGTAGTACAAAGGATTTCAGAGGTTTTTTACGCGAGATTGGAGTTTTATTAGGAAGGGTCTAAAGCTTTTAAATGAGTATTAGCTAGGGAATTATAAATCTTTATAATTGCTATTTGTTTCTATGTGTTTATATCTTTCCTTTCTTCCCTCTTTTCCTCCCTCCATCCTTTTGAAACTCTTTATTTTATAGATGGATTTAGAAAGTGATTTATTTCTCCAGAAATTTATTTATTGAAATATTTATTTTTAATATTACCTATTGGTCATAAAAATAGCTATAGGGAAAGGATTACCTATATTGAAGACATTATGATAAGAGTTGGTGTTTCTCTAGTCAGAGAAGAACATGTGTTGATATGATTTGATCATTTAAACCCATCCTTTTCACTTTTTTGGGGGTGAATATTATTTTATTTCTTTTTGTTTAATACCTTTAAAATCCTATTGAACAAACTTGATAATCTGCACATTGTGGAAAAGATATCTGAAACTCAAAGGATTAAGTATTATTCAAGATAAAGTATGAATAGGCATAGCCAGATTCAGGACTCAAACATAGGTTGACCAACTCCAAATTCAATTCTGAAATCAAAGCATAAATATATTTAGTGGTAACAATTTCAAGATGACATATGGTGTCTCTATTGGAAGGAAGCTATCTAAGTGGAAATGTAAGGGGTATAAATGGCATGAGTGTGTCTAGCTGCCCCACAACTCTATCAGAGTGTTGTGTGAAGTTACCCATATCACAGAGGTAACAATGATCAAGAATTTTTAAAATTTTGTATTTATTTAGTATTCTTTATAAGACATTATTATTATTATTATTTTCATCCTTTTCATTTTATTGGTCAGGAATTTATAGATAAGGTTCTTTATAAAAACAGTTATTTGGGGCTGGGGTTATGGCGCAGTGGTAGCGTGCTTGCCTAGCACGCATGAGGCACTGGGTTCGATCCTCAGCACCACATAAAAATAAAATAAAGATATTCTGTCCACCTATAACTAAAAAAAAAAAATTAAAAAAACTATTATTTGACTTATGTTCTTTTAAAAAGGCTTTAATGAAAACTTCCTTAATTAATGTCTTATGAGCTCATGTGTTCAAATCAGTGGTTGCAGTAAATTTTTCTATTATATTTAGTGTTGGCCTGATAGTTTTACAAACAGCCTCCAATTGTCATTTGCAGAATTAAGCTACTAGGCTTAGTGTTTTCCCTACAAAATGGAAAGAAACTTGAGTCCTTGTGAATGTTACCTGTAGGATCCTAGCGTGACTGATAAGAGAGAGTGGAGACCTGTACATTATGCAGCTTTTCATGGGCGGCTTGGCTGTTTGCAACTTCTTGTCAAATGGGGATGTGGCATAGAAACTGTGGACCACAATGGAAACCTTCCAGGTATTCTACAAAGGCAATTATTTTATTTTTATTAATATAAACTCCTAAATGCTTGATTACATTTGAGAAATTTAAACAGTAATCATTCTATTAGTCCCTCACAAAACTAAAATAGTGAATATGTTAACATGAAAATATTTTAAATCTGATATCTCACCTGTGTTTTGCACCTCTCATGTGACTGATATTTTTGAACCATATTAGTAAAAGAGAAATTGGCAAAATTAAGCGTTGATTTATTCTTCCAGCAGCTTTTTCTTTCATGTACTGTCTAGTGTTCTTATCTTTTAATTTCATACCTTTCTGCCCTATAGACAGCCTTTTAACATTTTAAATGGTATAAAAAGAGGACACAAGTATATTTGAATTAACTTGCTGATACAGTTGTCTAACCTGCAATATACTGGTCAGTTTAGACCTAGGTTCTAAGCACACTGTTTTCTTAAGAAGTTCTGTAGAAATTCAGAGAAGGGATAGATCACACTTATATTAGAGTGAAAATGATAACATGAATTATATCCTAAAGAAATCTTAAGAAGCAAACATATGAAGGGGAAGGGTAGGCAGAATAATATAAACAGGTCTGATCAAATTACTTTGTTGTTTAGAACCTCTTGGGATCCTTATAAAGCCTTGATTACTTTGTAATATGAGACCTTTATCAATTGGCTCCTATATATCTCCTGGCATCATCTATACCTTTACATGACTATCTGGAATTCTTTTGCTTCTTTCTGAAGAACATCTTTTTTTTGACTGAAGGTAAGTTGCTGGTGATTGAGTTTGTGCATGGTAAGCATGTGCTCTACCACTGAGCTACACCCATGGCCACCAAAAGAACACCCTTCAGTGTTCACTTAGTGAAGATTTGTTGGTATGAATTCACTTTAAAAAAATTTTTTTTAGTTGTACATGGACAAAATACCTTTATTTATTTATTTATTTGTTTGGTATCGGAGATTGAACTCAGTGGTACTCGACCACTGAGCCACATCTGCAGCCCTATTTTGTACAGACAAGGTCTCACTGAGTTGCTTAGCGCCTTGCTGTTGCTGAGACTGGCTTTGAACTCGCAATCCTCCTGTCTCAGCCTCCCAAAGTGCTGGGATTACAGGCATGCGCCACCGCACCCAGCAAAATACCTTTATTTTATTTTTATGTAGTGCTGAGGATTGAACCCAGTGCCTCACATGTGCAAGACAAGCGCTCTACCACTGAGCTACAACCCCAGCCCAAGAATTAACTCTTCTTGTGCGTATCTGAAAACGATTTTATTTTGCTCTATTTCTTAAGAGAAAAACACTTCACTTTTTATTAATAAAGAATTTCATTTGCTCTTTTCTTCCACATTTTATTTATTTTTTTTGGTACTGGAGATTGAACTCAGGGGCACTCGACCACTGAGCCACATCCACAGCCCTATTTTGTATTTTA
The DNA here is from genome assembly GCA_004024805.1 of Geosciurus inauris. Classification (NCBI taxonomy): domain Eukaryota; kingdom Metazoa; phylum Chordata; class Mammalia; order Rodentia; family Sciuridae; genus Geosciurus; species Geosciurus inauris. The sequence goes on along the minus strand of PVHX01000737.1, from coordinate 17,739 downwards.
TGTAGAGACAGGGTCTCACTGAGTTGCTTAGCACCTTGCCATTGGCTTTGAACTTGCAGTTCTCCTGTTTCTGCCTCCCTAAGTGCTGGGATTACGGGCTTGCGCCACCATGTCCGGCTTTTTTCCACATTTTTGTTGGTGCACTATAGTTATACATATTGATGGAATTTGTTGTTACATATTCTCACATGCACCTAATAAAACAATATAATTTGGCCAATATCACTTCCCAGCACTTCCCCCTACCCTCCCCACTTCTGACCCCGATCTCTTTCCTCTGCTGAAGTTTCTTAGATTTTTAGGAGATCCACCCCACCTTTGTTTTCCTTTTTCTCTCTAGCTTCTGCATATGAGAGAAAACATACAATCCTTAACCTTCTGAGTCCAACTTATTTTGTTTAACATGATGGTTTCTAGTTCCATCCATTTTCCTGCAAATGCCATAATTTAATTTCTTTTCATGGCTGAATAAAACTCCATTGTGTATATATGCCACATTTACTTTATTCACTCATTGATAGACACCTAGGCTGCTTTCATAGTTTGGCTATTGTGAATTATGCTGCTATATACATGGATATGCATGTATCACTGTAGTAAGATGACTTTAATTCTTCAGTATAAATACCACAAAGTGGTATAGCTGGGTAATAAAGACTAGGTAGTTCCATGCCTAGTCTTTTGAGGCGCCTCCATACTGATTTCTGGACCTATATACTAATTTATAATCCCACCAACACTGTAAAGATGTTTCTTTTTCTCCACATCCTCTCCAGCATTTCTTATTATTTGTATTCTTGATGACTGCTTTTCTGACTGGTGTGAGATGAAATCTCAGTGTAGTTTTTATTTGCATTTCCCTAATTGCTAATGATACTGAACATTTTTTTTCATGTATTTGTTAGCCATTTGTATTTCTTTTGAGAAGTATCTGTTTAGTTTATTTGCCCATTTATTAATTGGGTTTTTTGATTTTTTTTGGCATAAAGTTTTATGAACTCTTTGTGTATTCTAGATATGAATCCTCTGTCAGAAGAGTAGCTGGAAAAGACTTTCTCCCATTCTATGGGCTCTCGTTTTACATTCTTAATTGTTTTCTTTGCTGTTCAGAAGCCTTTTAATTTGATGCTGTCCCATGTATTAACTCTTGCCATTATTTCCTCAGCTTTAGGGGTCCTATTGAGAAAATCGTTGCCTGTGCTTAAAAGATAGAGTATTGACCCTACATTTTCTTTTAGGAGTTGCATAGTTTCTGGTATAATTCCAAGGTCCTTGATCCATTTTGAGTTGATTTTTGTGCAGGTGAAAGATACAGGTCTAGTTTCATTATTTTTAAACATATGATTAACCAGTTATCCCAGCATCATTTGTTAAAAGGCCTTCTTTTCTCCAATGTTTGTTTTTGGCTCCTTTGTCAGGGATCAGATGACTGCAGGTGTGGGGATTTGTTTCTGTCTCTTTGATTCTGTACAATTGGTCTGTGTGTCTATATTTATGCCTGTACCATGCAGTTTTTGAAGTCAGGAATTGTGATGCCTCAAGCATTGCTTTTTTGGCTTAAAATTGCTTTGGCTATTCTGGGTCTTTTATTCTTCCAAATGCATTTTAGAACTGTTTTTTCTAGTTCTGTGAAGAATGTCATTGGTATGTTGATGAGGATTACATTCAATATGTATATTGCTTTTGGTAGTATGGCCATTTGAACAATATTAATCCTGTCTATCCATGAACATGGGAGGTCTTTCCATCTTCGGAGGTCTTCTTTCTTAAATGTTCTGTGGTTTTCATTGTAGAGGGCTTTCACTTTCTTGATTAGATTTATTCCTAGACTTTTTATTTTTATTTTTTGAGGCTTTTATGAATGAATTTGTTTTCCTGGTTTCCTTCTCAGCAGATTTGTTGTTGGTATATAGGAAAGCTATTGATTTTTGTATGTTGATTTTGTAGCCCACTACTTTGCCAAATTTATTAGTTCTAATAGTCTTTCATTGAAGTTTTTTGGATCTTCTAGGTATAGGATCATATCATCTACAAACAGGGATAATTTGACTTCTTCCTTTTCTATTTTTATCCCTTTTATTTCCTTCTCTTGTCTAATTGCTCTGGCTAGAATTATTAGCATGACATTAAATAGGAGTGATGAAAGTGTATATACTTGTCCTAGATTTTAAAGAAAATGCTTTCAGTTTTTCGCCATTTACCATGAGTTTGGCTTCAGGTTTTTCATATATAGCCTTTATGATGTCAAGGCAGGTTCTTTCTCTCCCTAATTTCTTCAGTGTTAGTATTTTATTAAGTATTTTTTCATCTAAGTTCATCAGGGATATTGGTCTGTAGTTGTCTTTCCTTGATGTGTCCTTATATGGTTTTGGTATGAGTATAATACTGGCTTCATGGAATGGCATTGGATTTGTTCCATCCCTTTCTATTTCATGGAATAATTTGAGGAGTATTGGTTTAGTTCTTTTTTAAATGTTTGATAGAATTCAGCTGAGAATTTATCTGGTCCTGGGCTTTTCTTTGCTGGAAGGATTTTTATTACTACTTGTATCTCATTACACGTTACTTGTCTGTTTAAGTTTTCTATGTCTTCTTGATTCAGTTTTGGCAGATCATATTTGTCTAGAAATGCATCCATTTCTTATAGGTTTTCCAATTTATTAACATATAAGTTTTCAGAATAGTCCTTAATAATGTGCTGGATTTGATGCTTGTGGGGATGTTTCCTTTTTCAGTTCTAATTTTATTAATTTTGGTTTTCTCCCTTTTCTTTTGGTTAGTTTGGCTAAGGGCTTATCAATCTTGTTTATCTTTTTGAAGAACCAACTCTTTGTGTCATTAATATTTTGTATTTTTTTTCTCAAGTTCATTGATTTTTGGTTTTGATCTTAATAATTTCCTTCCTTCTACTGGTTTTGGAATTGGTTTGTTCTTTTACAAGGGCCTTGAGATGTATTGTTAGGTTGTTTATTTGGGATATTTCTGATTTTCTTAGGTAGGCACTCATAGCTGTAAAATTCCCTCTTAGAATTGCCTTCATAGTATCCCAGAGGTTCTGGCATGTTGTATCACTATTCACATTTGACTTTAAGAATTTTTAAATTTATTCCTTGATTTCTTTTATTACCCTTTCATCATTTATAGAGTATTGTTCAGTCTCTATGTGTTTATATATTTTCTGTAGTGTTTTGTCATGTTGATTTCTAATTTCATTCCATTACAATAGATGCAAGGAATTATATCAATTTTTTTTTGTATTTGCTAAGAGTTGTTTTGTAGCCTACAATATGGTCTATTTTGGAGAAGAATCCATGAGCTGCTGAGAAGAAAGTATATTCAACTGTTGGTGGATGAAATATTCTATAGATGTCTGGTAGGTTCATTTTATTTATAATATTTTTCAGTTCCAAAGAGTCTTTACTGAGTTCATGTCTGGATGACCTATCTAATGGTGAGATAGATGTGTTGAAATTTCCCATTATTATTGTACTTGCATCTATCTGGGCCTTCAATTTGAGTATTGTTATTTTTATTTAATTGAACCTGTGTTTGGGGCATATTTGTTATTGTTATTATCTTTGTTGGATTGTTGTCTTCACCAATATGAAGTGACCTTCTTTGTTTTTTCTGATTCATTTTGATGTGAGATATGCTTTGTCAGGTATGAAAACAGCTACTCTTGCTTCTTTTTGGATTCCATTCACTGGTATGTCAATTTTTATCCTTTCACTTTCAGCCTATGTCTATCTTTGCATGTAAGGTATGTTTCTTATAAACAACATATAGGTGAGTCTTATTTTTTTTAATCCATTCTGCTAGCCTATGTCTTTTAATTGGAGAGTAGAGATAGACCATTTACATTCAATATTATTATAGAGATGTTTATTAATTCCTACTATTTTGATTTATTTATCATGTTTAATATGGTCTTTTTTCTCATTTGCTTATCAGCTGCTCTTAAAATTAGATTCTTTTTTGTGAGCTCTGAGGTTTGTTTTTATTTCTTCTGTGTGCAGCATTTCTTTAACTAAGTTCTGTAATTCTGGTTTAGCAGTCATGAATTCTTTTTTTTTCTGCTTATCTTGCAAGGTTTTTATTTCATCTTTAATTTTGAATGATAGCCTTGCTGGATCTGGTAGTCTTGGTTGACAGTTATTTTCTTTCAGGCCTTGGAACACATCCTGTCTTGCACAGTTTGTTCTGAGAAACCTGAAGTGATTCTGAATCACTTACCTCTAAATGTGGCTTGATGTTTTCCTCTTGAGGCTTTTAAAATTCAGTCCTTGCTCTGAATGTTTAGACATTTTAATTATAATGTGTCATGGAGAGGTTTTTTTTTTGATCTTGTCTATTTGGGGTCCTGAATGCCTCTGGTATCTTGATAGCCATTTTATTCTTAAGGTTTGGAAAATTCTATTATTATTTCCCTGAAGAGTTTTTCCATTGCATTAACCCACATTTCACAGTCCTCTTCAATTCCAGTGGTTCTTAAACTTGGTCTCCTCATGTCCTAGAGTTCTTGTATATTCTGCTTATGGTCACTTATTTTTTTTTCCTTTAATACTATCTGAATGTTGAAGGCTGGCCAGTTTATCTTCCAGCTCTGAAATTTTGTCTTCAGTGTGGTCTATTCTATTGTAGACTTTCAAGTGAAATTTTTATTTGATTTCCTGTATCTTTAATTTCCAAGATTTCTGTTTGGTTCTTTTTAAATATTTTTATCTCCTTATTGAATTTCTCATTCATAATCTGTACCAACTTCTATAATTCATTCAGTTGTTTTTCTTTGTTCTTTTAGAATTCATGGATCATTTTTATAATGATTCCTTTGAATTACTTAGCTGATATTTCATCCACTTCAATATTTTTTGGGTCATTTACTAGTGAATTATGACCTTTAGGAGGTGTTGTGTTGGCTTGCTTTTTCATATTTCTCGTATTTCACGTTTGGGTTTTATGCATCTGTTGGAAGGTGTTTCTCTTCCACTCTTACATGTGGGCTTTGGTGAGCACAGTCTTTACTTGCCAAAGCGTCCTGGAGTGTTTTGGATTGAGACTCCCTTGTAAGTGTGATATTCATAGCTTTTGTGTTATTTCTCTCTATTTTGGCTATAGCAATAGATGTCCATAGGTGGGACCTTGGGACCCACCCCTAGCCATTTCTACTTGAGACTCTATCATTAGTTTGGGTTTTTGTTTCTTCTATTCTTTGTATTAAAATATAGCTAAAGATTGAGTGTCATTAATTTGTATATGGAGCAAGGTGCACTGTCTTGGTTGAGTTTAGTTCAGCAGCAGAATTTTACCCTGTGAATTATAGTGTCCCTGTAGGTTCCTAGCATCTCATAGAAAAAGGGAAACAAATGATTGCAACAACCTATGCAAACAGGGCTGGGGCTATAGCTCAGAGGTAGAGTGCTTGCCTAGCATGCATGAAGCTCTGGGTTCAATCCTCAGCACCACATATAAATAATAAATGAATAGAATACAGATTCATTAACAACTAAAAAATATTTAAAAAAAAACAACCTATGCAAACAATATACAGCATTAAACTAAATACTTGGTTCCTATTATGACATCTACAGTGTTAATTGCCACAAAAAACATAAATGGTAGGGTCAGTAATTGCCATCAGCAAAACAATAAGTATCTGTATATTATATCTGATATTTAATCAAACAAGTGTCAACCATGGCATCCACAGCAGTAATAATTGCAACAGCCTTAATAAACCAATTAGTGCTAAAAGATGGTAAGAATATAGTTAATTAAGAGAAAAGAAAATGTGATAGGAAGGTAGAAAAGAGTTTACGATTTCAAAGAGTGAACAGAGAAAATACATAAGAGATGTAGTATGTGATAGTTATAAGGAAGGAGGAGAAAAAATAGAAGTAACAAAAGAAAGGGAGACTGAAAGAACAAGAGGCTTGGCTGTTAGTATCAAAAAGGAGAAAGAGGAACAAGAGAAACAGGCAAGTGAAAAACAGTACAAAACAAAATCAAATATACTAATCAAAAACACTAACCCTCAAAAAACAAGGCAAGGCCAGGTGTGGTGGTGCACACTTGTAATCCCAGTGGGTTGGGAAACTGAGGCAGGAGGATTGCAAGTTCGAGGCCAGCCTCAGTAACTTAGCAAAACCTTAAGGACTTAGTGAGATGCTGTCTCAAAATAAAAAAATTTTAAAAAATTCTTTAAGTGTGGCTCAGTGGTTAAATGATCCTGAGTTCAATCCCTAGTTCCAAAACAACTAAAGAAAAATAAAACAAAAACAAAAACAAAACCAAACCAAAAAGGCAAGGAAAAATGACATTTAAAAAATGCTAAAAATGAGAAAAAAGAAATAAATATGTATATGTATCATGAACTAATCAGCACAGCAAAAACATGCACAAAAACAAAACAAAAATAAAGATTCTTAATGAAAAATTAAGGAATTGTTTCCACGGAGGTGGTCAAAATAGTCAATAAGAATAAGATGGTCACTGTCAATGCCTGTCTTTTCATTTCTTCTTGAGCTATGTACTGAGTGCAAGAACAAGGGCTGGGGGTTGTTAAACCCTTCCTCTTTTTGTGTTGCTTGCCAAGCTGTCAGTTGGAGTAGCCTATGGCTGAAGCTGGTTCAAATAATTCTCAGCTTCTCTTCTCAGTATGAGGTAGGATGGAAGGGGAAGCTGGAGTTTTGTCTGCACCGACCAGATTGATGTTCTTTTTTTTTTGGTACCGGGGATTGAACTCAGGGGCACTCGACCACTGAGCCACATCCCCAGCCCTATTTTGTGTTTTATGTAGAGACAGGGTCTCACTGAGTTGCTTAGCGCCTCGCCATTGCTGAGGCTAGCTTTGAACTCACGATTCTCCTGTCTCAGCCTCCCTGAGTGCTGGGATTACAGGCTTGAGCCACCGCGCCCGGCTTCAGATTGATGTTCTTCCAGGGTGGGGCCACTGCAGAGTTCTGTGAGTGGAGTTCCAGCAGGTGGGGCTTAGGTCTAATCAGACCTTCGGGGCTTTCTTGGGTAGTATTTGCTCTGGAGAGATTAGATCAACAATTCCCCGTAGTCTTGGCAGTTGCCAATCTCTGCTGAAAGTATTAATCTCAGGAGCCTTCTTAGGATTTTACACATGAGGTGATGGAGCCAATCATTCACCTCTGCTGCCCATGAGCACAGCCTTTCCAGGCTTCCTAGGCTTAGTCCCTGAGTGTATGCATGACCCCCACCCCTGTTCAGTTTCCTGACCTGCTTCAGCTGATCACATGAGCCACCAGACTCCAAGGGGGAAGTGAGTTAGATTCCCCTTTGATTTTCTGATTTGAATCCCCCTGGGTAAAATATTCTGTGCCTATTTTGCTCCTCTTCTAGGTTCTGCTACATCTCCAGCCCTTCCAATGTAGTCTTTCTTCTTTGTTTGATGTACCCAAATTTCTGAGTCTCTAACACTCTTAACTATCCAATAGTGAGATTTATTGAAACCTCTTGTTTCACCCACCTCACAGAGAAGCAGTACTCCTGCTGCTTGAATCCCAAGCCAACCAGTGACTAGGAATTCAGCCTTCTTGTAGCCTGCCATCTCGAATCTCCTATTTGCACTCTTTTAAAACACTTTTTATTTTGCTCAATTTAAAAAAAATAAAAATTTAATCTGAAGTATAACACTTATCTAGAAAAGTATCCAATTCAAATGCACAGCTCATTGAATTTTCCAAAATGAAAACTTCTGTGTAGCCATCATTCAGGTCAAGAACAGAATATTACTAGCATCCAGTAATATTTCCCTCCTTTCTCCCTTTTTTCTTGACTTTTGAACTCTATATTATCAAATAGTATACAGGTATTCTTTTATGTCTGGCTTCTTTAGCTTTTCCAAACTAGTTGTGCCAATTTATGTACCCACTAGATGTGTTTAAGTGTTTCAGTTGTTAATTATTAATACTCAATATTATTAGTTTTCTTAGTTTTAGTCGTTCTGATGGGTGTATGGTGATCCCTCATTGTGGCTTTAGTTTAGATTTTGCTGATGATTAAAAATGTCATTTTTAATGGCTATTTGTTATTTTCTTTTGTGAAGTACTAGTTTAATTTTTTTGCTTATTTTTTGTTGCATCTTCTATTTTTTTGTTATTGAATTGTAGGAGTTCTTTATGCAGTACAGATATAAACCATGTGTCAGCTACATGTGTTGTAAGTATCTTCATGCAACTCTTTTCTGCTCTATGGTTTGCTTTTTCTTTTTCTTTTTTTTGTGGTATTGGGGATTGGAGGATTGACTCACCTTTTCATTCTTTAAGGTATCTTTTGATGAGTAAAAATTTAAATTTTAGGCCAGGTATGGTAGTGAGTGCCTGTAATTCGGAAGGCTGAGGCAGGAGGACATAAGTTTGAGGACAGCCTGGGCAACTTAGTGAGACCCTGTCTCAAAAAATAAAAAAGGCTGGGGATATAGCTCAGTGGTAGAGTGCCATCTCTGGGTTCAATCCTCAGTACTGAAAAGGAAAAAAAACCAAAAAACCAAATTTTCATGTGAACTAGTTCATCTCTTCCCTTACGGCTAGTGCTTTCTATATCCTGTTAAAAAAACTTCTGTAGTCATGAAAACATTCCTTTATATTATCTTCAAGAAATTGTATTATTTTACTTTTTACATTTAGATCCCTAATCCACCTGGAACTGACTTTTCTATGTGTAATGAAAGGTAGGGGTTAGTTTTATTCAAAATATGCCTGACTATTTTTGTTAGGTTTTTTAAAACCCAGACAACAAAAGTCTAAGTTTTGTTTCTTTAAATATATGTAATTATTTTATTATCATGTGTAGTATATTTTTTAATAGTAAATGTAGATATTAAGACTGTAGCCTTGGGACTAGACTGCTTGTGTTCTACCCTCTCAAAAAAATGATTAACTTGGAGCTGGGATGATTGTACACACCTATAGTTCCAGCTATTCATGAGGCTGAGGCAGGAGGATCAGTTGAGCCCAGGAATTTGAGACCAGCCTGGGCAACAATGTGAAATCATGTAAAAAAAAAAAAAAGGAATTTGACATATTTATCAAGCACCTACTATGTGGTGCCAATCCTCTGCTAAATTCTGGATATATCACAGTATACAATACAGAGTCCTTGCCTGTAAGTGTAATTGTTCACCCAGGTGGTTTACTGCTTTTGCATGATGAGAAGACTGATTATATAAAGAGATAGAAGCTGGAAAGGTCTGTTCTCCTTTCTCTGGGAAAGTCTCTGTCATATGAGGCAGAGATGGTCATTTCTCTATGAGGATTAGAGCTCGTGTATTATTTTTTTTTCAAATCACTTCAGTGTTAATTTTAAGATTAAATTTTTCTTTTTCCTCTTACTTATAGTTCACTTAGCAGCCATGGAAGGGCACCTTCATTGTTTTAAATTCCTGCTCAGCAGGATGAATAGTGGAACACAAGCTTTAAAAGCCTTCAATGATAATGGAGAAAATGTATTGGATCTGGCCCAGAGGTTCTTTAAACAGAATATTTTACAGTTTATCCAGGGGGCTAAATATGAAGGAAAAGATTTAGAAGATCAAGAAAGTAAGTAATTAACCTGAAAATTTTATATAATATGATGGTAATAATAAATAAGATCCAATGGGAAAAGAAAAGTTATAAGGCACATGTTTCACTACAGTTTGTAATATATCATTGTCTACACACTAATCCAGACTATTATGAAATATTTTAGACAAAGGTATGTAAAGATTAACATAAGGAGCATTGTTTGTTATTAATGAATTTAAGAATAAAATATTACCAAGTTTGAAATCCCTTGAGTCTCTCCCTGTAATACTATTATTTTATCTTCACCCTCAAGGGTAAAGTATTATTTTGGATTTATTGTTTCATTCTTTGCTTTTATATCTTAGTTATGAATGTACATACATGTGTGTACTATGTCATAAAACTATATAGTATTATTTTGTGTATTTGTTAGGATAAGATGCTAAACTGTTGTAGCAAAGAAATCCTAAAATACAATTGACTTAAATGATACAGAAATTTATTTCTTGTATTTGACAGCCTGGGTTAAAGAGTGAATCTGTTATATGTACTTATTCAGAGAGCTACTGTCTTGCAAACTGTTTCTAGTTTTTGCTAATCAAGCAGGGTGATAGGATAGGGGAGGGGGAGAGAACATGATAGAAGCCTAGGACCACTGATTCCAAGGTGGAGATTGTTAACATTGAGTTGGCTAATTAGTCACATGGCCATAAATAGCTTCAAGGATATTTCATTACCTAGCTGGGAAATCTCTTCTCAGCTGCAACTCTAATACTATTGAAGGAAGAATATTTTGGTGGACAACTAGCAGTCTTTGAAACTTCTTTTAAAACCTTTTAAAAATGGCATAAAAAGCACATAGTCTTCCATGACATTATTTTTTCATAAAATGTTATGTTTTTGAAATTATTATGTTAATGGATATGTTCCAGTTTGTTTGTTTCCATTCTGGGAAAACCATTATTTTATCTAGTCTCCATTTGAAATTTAGGTTGCTCACAAACTTTTTACTATTGAAATTGGTGTGTTAATGGATATTCTTGTACATGTCTCCTTAGGTATATGTATATGAGTTTCCTTAGAGATGTGCTTCCCTACATTTTTCACTCACAGCCTACATAGGAAATGATAATCTTTGCATGGCATGCTGCGATCATTGGATGAATCTTCTTAGTTTTTCCTATTTTTTCTGAAAACTTTGCTTTTATACAGCCAGGGTGCACTGGTAAATAGTTGGAAAGCCAAGTACCTTGGTAAATTGTTAACTTTATGAAGAGTCTTGGTAAATAGTTGGAAAACTCTATGGCCATTTTCTTTCTTTCTTTCTTTTTTTTTTTTTTTGGTACTGGAGATTGAACTCAGGGGCACTCGACCACTGAGCCACATCCCCAGCCCTTTTTTGTGTTGTATTTAGAGACAGGGTCTCACTGAGTTGCTTAGCGCCTCGCTGTTGCTGAGGCTGGCTTTGAACTCGCGGTTCTCCTGTCTCAGCCTCCCTAAGTGCTGGGATTGCAGGCTTGCGCCACCGCGCCTGACTGAGATATGGCCATTTTCAATATAAAAAGTATTGCTGCATTCTTCACCAAAATGGTTAAAATTTAAACTCTTACCAGCAGTTTTGGGTGAAGATGTAGAGAAACACAATATATATAATGTTATTAGACTTTCAACTTTTACTAAGCAGTTGGGTATGAAAAGGTTTGTGTTGTGATTTGCATTTTCTTGATTACTAATGAGGCTGAACATCTTTTCATAAAGTTATTGACAAAATAGCCATGTGAGAGAAAATATATAAAAATGTGTAGAGATTAATATAGAGAGCACTATTTGTAGCGAGAATTGCAAGTTCAAAGCCAGCCTCAGCAACGGCGAGGCACTAAGCAACTCAGTGAGACCCTGTCTCTACATAAAACACAAAATAGGGCTGGGGATATGGCTCAGTGGTTGAGTACCCTTGAGATCAATCCCCAGTACCCTCCCCCACCGCCAAAAAAAAAGCAGTAATTGTATCACTGAATTTAAGAAGATATTAGGGAGGGGGCTGAGATTGTAGCTCAGCGGTAGAGCGCTTGCCTCGCATGCGTGAGGCCCTGGATTCGATCCTCAGCACCACATACAAAGCAATAAAATAAAGACATTATGTCCATCTACAGCTAAAAAAATATTAAAAAAAAAAAGAAGATATTAGGGAGTTGAAGTTTATTGGATCTCTGTCCTTAATACCATTACCTTTTCCTTCTCCTCAAGGGTAAACTGTTATTTTGGATTTATCATTTTATTCTGTGATTTTATATTTTAGTTATATAACATATTAATAAATATATATTAAAGTTTCCTAATTTAAAGTTTCCTACCTATATTTTTCTCCTTTCTTAAAAATTTCATTCTTTTTCATTTTCTAAATAATTTGAGTTCTGTATAGTCTTGAAACCAATCATGTATTGATTTTTATCTGATATAGATATTTTCTCTCACATGGCTATATGTTTTTCATTTTGATTATGGTATCCTTTAAAAAATCAACTTAATTAGAAAATAATTTACTAAAATTGCATTAAAGCATGCATTTTGATGAATTTTGACATATATATACACTCATGAATCCACCACAATAATAAAGGTACAAAACATTTCCATCATCCCAAAGGTTTTTTATATATCCACTTCAAGTTCATCCCTCCTTGTATCCTGAGCCCATAGAACCATTAGTCTTCTTTTTTGTTATTATGGATCACTTTACATTTTCTAGAGTTTTATGTATCAGGGAAGTCATTTTGAGATTCATCCATGTTGTGTGTACTGGTAAGTCATTCCTTCTGGTTACCAAGTTGTATTCCATTGTATTACATTTTGTTTATCCATTTAGCTGGTGATGAGCTTTTGGATGGTTTCCAGTTTTGGGGTATCATTAATAATTGTTGTGAATTGTAGACATATATTTGCATTTCTCTTGGTGAATACCCAGGAGTGGAATATATGGTAGGTGTATGTTTATTGTTTAGAAAGCCACAGGACTATTTTCCAGAGTTGTCATATCATTTTACATCTTTGAGCAGAAATATATGAAAATTTTATATTCTCCACATTCTGTCAGTGCTTGATATGTGTATGGTCAATCTGTTCTGCTTTAGTCCTTCTAATGGATATGTAGTATTATTGTTGTTTTAAATTCTTTTTTAGCTAAGGACAATGAACATATTTCCTATGCTTATTGGTTAATCATATATCTTTTATGAAGTGTCTGTTCAGTTATTTTTGCCCATTTTTAAAAATTAGCCTGGGCATGTTGGCAATATGCCTGTAATCCCAGCAGCTTGGGAGGCTGAGGCAGTAGGATCAAAGCCAGCCTCCGCAAAAGCGAGGTACTAAGAAACTTAGTGAGACCCTATCTCTAAATAAAATACAAAATAGGGCTGGAGAGTGGCCCAGTAGTCGAGTACCCCTGAGTTCAACTCCTGGTACCCCCCACCCCCAAAATTGGGTTGTTTTTCTGCTTACTGTTGAGTATTCAGGGTTCTTTGCATATTCTGGGTGCAAGTTCTTTGTCAGATATATGAATTACAAATATTTTCCCCATTCAGAATCTTGCCTTTTTGTTTTCTTAGTGGTGCCTTTCAAAGAGCAAATATATTAAGTTTTGACTACAATTTACTGATTTTTATGGGATAGTGTTTTGTGGCCCTATTTTGACATGTTTTCCTATCCCAAGATTAACTTGCTATTCTCCTAATTTTTTTTCTGAAATTTTTATTATTTTAACTTTTTCATTTAGATCTTTGACCTATATCAATTTAAGTTTTGTGTATGGAATGAAATGTGTCAATTTAAATTTTTTTAAAACTATGCATAATCAGTTATTCCAGCATTATTTTTTCTAAAGACTCCCCTTTTCCTATTGAAATGTCTTGGCATCTTTATTAAAAACCAGTTGCCATAAATGTGTGTGTTTGTCTATTATTAATTCTTATAAGTGCTTACTACTGTACCTGGCATTTAGCAAGGGCTTACTATATGTAGTTTCATAATTCAAGACATTTTGTCAAGCATCTATGTCCAAGGTACCAGGTTAGATACTTTCAACGTATGTTTGTATGTGTGTGTGTATATATTTATACATACATATATACATATGTACACACATACTTTTTATCCACTTCCAGTATATTTTGGTATCTTTACTTCCTTGCAAGCAGAAGAGGGAATGGTCTGTGCACATGCAGGCCTCGAGACCTAGAGTGTCCTCATGCAAAGAGTTGAAATGACCATCCTTTTGTGTTTTGTGGTAGGATGAGGGAGAAAGGGAGTATGGATAATAATATATTTGATTCAATACTTTTGGCAAGTTTGAAGTCTGGAGGAGAGGAAGGGGAGCACAACTGGTAATAATCTTATTTTATAATTCTCTTTTTATTACTTGCCACGCATCAGCTGAACTCATTCTAATATAAAAACCTCACATTTGAGGTAATATTGAAAACTGAAATATATGACAGCTTAAGGCAGGGAAAAGAATAATTCATGTGTTTACTTAAATGTTGAATTTTTTATTCACAGCATTAGCATTTCCAGGTCATGTGGCTGCCTTTAAGGGCGATTTGGAAATGCTTAAGAAATTAGTAGAAGATGGAGCAATCAATTTTAATGAACGTGATGATACTGGATCAACTCCTATGCATAAAGGTGAACTATTATATTCCTACTCATTTTTAGTTCTGATAACAATTGCTGCTGAGTTATTCACTATTTGAAGTAATTATCCATCAGAAACACATGAAAAATATAAAAATTCTTCCTGATGCCTAAGCACAGGTGTAAGTCTACATTATATGGGATACAGAATGACTGATTTTCAATTCAAATGTTATGTTCCTTTTATGATGCCAGACACCTACACATTGTCATGTTTAAGGGTAATTCCAGCAGAATTTCTGTTGTGACATTGTAATGTTAGTGAAGATGTGAAATGCACAGTTAGACAAATTTCCTAACATATTTAAAATGACCTGTCAATGGTGCTAAAATGGAAATATAGTTCTTGAAAAATTTTATAGCAGAATTTTCTTTTTTAGACCTGTAAAACTTTTAAACTTCCATAGAAATATCAATGGACATTATTAGATTTGAACGTATTTCAAAGATAGTCTGCCACTTTACTGTCCTTCCTTCCATATGGAATTCTATAATGTTGATTAGAGTTCTTTTGGTTTTTAATCAGACTTTGTCAAATTTTCAGCTCAGTATTGAGACTCTAGAAATTATGTTTGTTAATCTCTTCTTTAGGTTTTAGCCAAAAATCAAATCTTGAACCCGTTATGCCTGAAATTTCCATTCTGTTTTATTTGTGGTATTGTGTTAAAAATTTATTCATGATCCAGTGGAAGGTGATGCTTGTAAAACTCTTAGACAAAAAAGATAGTAGGCTTGCTAATATAATCATGTGTTTCAATTGGACTTTATTTCATAAATAACTTTTGGCTGTCCCAAATCATACATTATGTTCC
This sequence comes from Geosciurus inauris, assembly GCA_004024805.1. Classification (NCBI taxonomy): domain Eukaryota; kingdom Metazoa; phylum Chordata; class Mammalia; order Rodentia; family Sciuridae; genus Geosciurus; species Geosciurus inauris. Next base: position 2,708 of record PVHX01000737.1, on the reverse strand, counting down.
CATTGGTTAGTTTTTTAGCTTGTTAAACTTTGTTTAATCTGTAATGCACCCCAAGTATAGAATCTAAGCACCATGTATACCAATAGTTTTATGAGGTAATAGGTATTCAGCACCAACTATGTGTCTGTTCTCTGGAGACAAAATGACCCAGGCCTGTTTGTTAAGGAGCTACACATTTATCCCATGAAAAAATTGAGATTTTTAAATAAGACAGGATGTAATTAATGGCAAAAAATTGGCTGTTAAAATACATATGATAGGAATTTGGGAATGGGAGTTGTGGGATGGAAGAAGTTGGTAAGGATCAAATTATTGAAGAAGTATCTGGGGATTTGGTAATGATACCTGATGCTTATGTGACACCTGACAGAGTGCAAAGCTCTTATTATATTTAATTTTAATATTTATATTTAATCTTATTATATTTAATTTTATTATATTTAATTTTATCTTTATTGTAATTTTATGAAATATCAGTATGCTTTCCCTATAAATAAGACACCATCTCTGTAAAGGAGAGGAAACAGAGAGGTTAAGAAAGGTCAGGTATCTTGACTCAGGTTACACAATTAGTAGGAGCAAAGCTGAGATTGAATTCATTTTTATCATGCATTAATTCACTCATAATGTCCATAGGCATTTATTGAACATATGTGCCAGCTACTTCGTTATGTTTTGGGGATATGAAGATTACAGTCTTGTTCTTAAGTCTCATTGTTTAGTAGAATTACATTCAGATTTATCAAGCTTATTTTCCAAAGCTTTCTTGAGTCTTGAAATGGACCAAGAATAATGGTTAGAAATTAAATGAACAGGGGCTGGGATTGTAGCTCAGTGGTAAAGCGCTTGCCTTGCATGCGTGAGGCACTGGGTTCGATCCTCAGCACCACATAAAAATAAATAACGATATTGTGTCCATCTACAACTAAAAAAATATTAAAAAAAAAAAGAAATTAAATGAACACAACTGAGTGATGGGCTTTGAGTGGGAAGAACAGGGTTGTGGAGGTGAAAATTAATATAGACAGTACATATTTTGAAGACAAGATTTAGACAAAGATGATAACAGTTCATATAAGTAAACATGGTTTAAGAGGCCTATTAATTGTGAGTTGTAAGAGTTGGAGGAATAAGATACAAAATAATGGAGCAAGATATCTGAAGAAGTGTATATAGGTCTCAGTGGTTGTTGGCATGTACTCACATTCTGGTGTGATTCAAGACTGCTTAGGCATCCTATAGCAAGTAACAAGCACTTGGATAAGGATTAGAAAAAAGGATTAGTCTAGTTTCAAATTCATTAATTCTTTGCTGTGTGATGTTAAATAAATAACATCTTTGCGCAGTGGCACACACCTGTAATCCCAGCAGCTTGGGAGGCTGAGGCAGGAGGCTGAACTTTCGTGAGTTCAAAGCCAGTCACAGCAATTTAGTGAGGCCCTAAGCAATTTAGCGAGACTCTGTCTCTAATTAAAATATTTTAAAAAGGCCTGGGGATGTAGTTCAGTAGTTAAGCACCCCTGGGTTCAATCCCTGGTACCAACAAACAACAACAACAACAACAAACAAACAAAAAGCAAAAAACCAAAAAAGTATAGTAGTATTGTCCCCAATTTTTGAAATTGTTATTAATAAAAACTCTTTTTTCTGTATTTCTTGTTTTTTTTTTCCTTTTATTTTATTTAATTTAAACAGCTGCTGGACAAGGCCACGTAGAATGTTTGCAGTGGTTAATTAAAGTGGGAGCAGACAGTAATATTACTAACAAAGCAGGGGAGACACCCAGTGATGTGGCTAAGAGGTATAGACCCCTTCTCCTTTGTTCCTTTCTTCTGTTTTTTAAAGTTTTATTTATACTTTCTTATATTTAGAAACAGCTGAGCATTTAATGAAATTAAATCAAATTGGAGGATTCATTCAAATGCAGATGAAATCACAATTTTCAAGCTGAATTGACATTTGCCATTGTATTAGTTCTTTTCTTTAAGATAGTGATTCTCAACTGGAAAGTAACTTTTGTTACCTTTCCTGGGAGGAGGGTATTTAGAAATCAGGGGAGAGGATTGTTACAGTGACTGTTAGAATGACCATCACTAACTTTTAATTGGGTCAGGTCTAGGAATGGTAAATATTCTGTAATGCTCAAAATAGTGGTGCAAAATGAATTGTCCTGCCCAAGTGTCTATAGTACCCTTTTAAGATATATTGTGATAAAAAGGCATAGTTAACATTAATAATAGAAAAAAATTTTAAGAGGTTTTAAATGTATTTTGGGATTTATAATTGAATTAAATATAGCACCTATTATTAAACACTACCAGCTCATTCAGGTCAGATCCTCAAGGAATATTTAGACATATTCATTTGTTCATTCATTCTATTTCTAGTTTATTAAGATCCAGATGGTTAGTCAGATTATAAAGATGAGAAAACACAACCCCTGCTGTCATGGAGCTATTAGTCATGTGGGGAGATATATTCAAACAAAAGTTCTTATTAATTATTATTATTTTTTAAATTATTTTATTTAAATGCATTTCAAGTCATAGTACATATACAGAGCTCAGTTTTTCCAATTCTCTGGTTTCAAATCAGATAGAGTCACATTATTTGTGTCTTCATACCTGCACCAGGGGCAATAATGACCCTCTCAATCAACCATCATTACTATACGCATTACCCTTTCTTTCCTCCCACCTCCCCCCTGC
>PVHX01000736.1:144430-260501 GCA_004024805.1 Geosciurus inauris | reverse complement strand
CAATAAAATAGTGAAATTTCTTTAAATTGAACCAAAAAATAGTAATAATGCTGCAAATGGGAACATTTGCATTATAGACAGAGCTGCTGTGTCAGAAAGATGGTTAGTATTTCTACCATATGAAGAGCCAGTAAGAAAAACACTGCAATGCCAATAAGTAGGTTAAAGGTAGAAGGAATTTAACAAGAGAAAATTTAGCCGGACGCAGTGGCGCAAGCCTGTAATCCCAGCACTTAGGGAGGCTGAGACAGGAGAATCGCGAGTTCAAAGCCAGCCTCAGCAACGGCGAGGTGCTATGCAACCCAGTGAGACCCTGTCTCTACATAAAACACAAAATAGGGCTGGGGATGTGGCTCAGTGGTCGAGTGCCCCTGAGTTCAATCTCTAGTACCAAAAAAACAGAGAGAGAGAGAGAGAGAGAGAGAGAAAATTTAGCAAAAGTAAGCATAAAAATTATCAACCCCACTATTAAAGAAACTTGAGCCAGGTGCAGTGGCACGCTCCAGTAATCCCAGCAACTTGGGAGGCTAAGGCAGAAGGATCGAAAGTTTGACACCCTATCTCAAAATCAAAAATTTAAAAAGAGCTGAGGATGTACTGCACTGGTAGAGCACTTCAGGTTCAATCCTCAGTACAAAATATTTATTTCCATCCATATGTATCTTCCTGAGAAGTTTTCTGGTGTCATAGGAAAAGGTATGAAAAGGTTGGCTATTCAGTAGGGTAAATTTAAAACAATATGCACATAAAAAATGGAAGAAAATAGATTCTTAACCATGATTTTTTAGTACTGGGTCTTTAGTTAGTTTTTTGTCTTTTTTGTAAGGGAAGAAGTGAGGGGACAGTGAATATTTTCCATTTTTGATGGTTGTAAATCACAATTTTTTAAAATCAGAAATGAAGCAATGAAGTTGAAGAATGAGGAGGAAAAAAAGGAGAAGGAAAAAAAGAGACAATTTAAAAGAACCACAAAAAAGAAAAGAAAAAAGAAACAATAGTAGATGCTAATCTTCCACACTACATTTCACTTTGCTTTGAGCTCTATGAGAAATTCTCTAGGAAAGTGTGTCTCACATTTGGATGTTTTACTCTGAAAAGTAGTGAGCCTCCAGAATACATTTGAAGGCTGGGGCACCAGACAGTCTGTCCTCCCTCAACCTTTCTGGTTCTCACCGGGGACAGCCTGGAGCCTGTAATCTCACAGACCGGAGAGACCAAAGTGATTTCTGTGTTAGGCAGCTTCCTGTTATTGTGACAGAATACCTGAGATAATCAATTTATAAGGAAGAAAGGTTTATTTTGGCTCCTGGTGTCAGAGACTTCAGTCCCTGGGCTTGCCCTGCTGCTCTGGGCCTGCGGTGGCACAGTCATCATGGCAGGAGCATATTGCAGTGGAGGCCTATTCACTTCATGGAGACCAAGCAGCAGAGAGAAGAAGGGGCCAGGGTTGTAACAGCCTCTTCAAAGTCATACTCCCAGTGACCTCACTTTCTCCCACTAGGATCCTCCTCCTAACAGTTCCTACTTCTCCCGAAAGCACCACAATCTGGGAACCAAACCTTCAACAGATGGGCCTTTGGGGGACATTCAAGATCCACACCATAGCACCTCTGAATATAAGAGAGATGGGCTTGGGTCCAGCACTTGGGGACTCTCAACTATTTCCCAGCTGAGGGAAGTTGGAGCCGCAGACCAGGTACATAGACTTGGGCCCCACCTGGTGGGCCTGAAGGTGTGGGAAAGCAGCCAGTGCTCACAGACCCCACCCACCAGCTGTTAGCTGACCAGCTGCAGCGGAGAGAAAGCTTAAGGTGAGCTGGCTACCTGAATGCACGAGATGGGCCATTTACATCCTTTCAAGTTAGTTTTCCAGTTTTCTTTTCACCAGATTGTTTTACCTTCTTGGTGTATTATCTATCGCTCCTCAATAACAGAAGTGCCATAGACCTTTACAGTTACGAGCACCATCAACATTTTAAAAATTTACTGTTGGACTTACAGCATTTCCCAACAAAGCATGATGTTCCCCAAAGGGAAGAGAGGGAATTGAGGACAGGCATTTTAATCCCTGCGTTACTGAAAGGAACACTAGTTCACCACCTGTACTGCATGTGGGAGTCTCCTGAGCAACTTTACCAGCCACCCGGTATTGGAGGCTCAAACCAAGGCACAGCCACAGTTGAGAACCTCTGGGCAACGGTGATGAGTCAGAGCAGTTTAGGTGAAGACAGCCGAACCCAAATAGAGGGTTTGAGACACAGACCTGGTACCTCTGTGGAGCTGGAACACCTGTAATAGACCAGTCCATTCAAGCCTCTGGTGTCCTTTGTTTTTTATTTATTTTTTTTTTTTGGTACCAGGGATTGAACTCAGGGGCACTCGACCACTGAGCCACATCCCCAGCCCTATTTTGTGTTTTTTATGTAGAGACAGGGTCTCACTGAGTTGCTTAGCGCCTCGCTGTTGCTGAGGCTGGCTTTGAACTCGCGATTCTCCTGTCTCAGCCTCCCTAAGTGCTGGGATTACAAGCGTGAGCCACCGCGCCCGGCTGCCTCTGGTGTCCTTTCCATCACCTCAGCCTGCATCTCTGTGAAGTCATCTTTCCCATTTTCAAAATCAGCAAAGAAGGAGTTAAAGCATCTTCCCCAATGTCCCCTCAGTACAGTACAGGACGAGGCACAGATAGATTGAATAATGAAATGGGAGCCCAAGGCCACAAGCCACAGCCTTAACATCCTCGCTATTAATAGAACACTGTTTACACTGGAGTGGAAGAGCTTCTTAATGGAACTGGTGTTTGTGCAGAATGGTGTTAAATCAGTGGAAGATTGAGAAAATATTAGGGAGGAAATTTGCTGTTCCTCTCATTATTAATTTGTAATGGGTCTTTAATACAGCAACAAATGAAAACATCCTGGACTACCTGTTAAGCCAACAGAAATAATTAGAGAAGATCAGCATTTTAGAGACCATTACTAGACACGGATTTAGTAGTGCAAATTCTATCAGAAACCAACGCAAACAAAAACTCTGTCTTTAACAGAGCAGTGGCCCGAAGTGAAAAGCATTAATGACAGAAGTCACAGTGATGTACATATACACTGATGTATATATGAGTTGACAAAGAGAACACAAGAGTTTCCATGAGTTATAGTTTAATTGGTCACTTATTTAATATGCAAATTTAGAAAAGTGAAAAGAATCAATAAAGGAAAAAGAAAAAACTGCCTGAGAATAAACGAGAATGGAGAATTCAGTGACTTGGACGTACACTTACATGGGAAAATGTTTCAGATCCCCTGGGATGATAAAATGTCTTTTGAAAAAAACATAAAAAGGCAGATGATGGGAAATTTAATAAACTCAAATTACGGAATGTGTTTCTTTCCATCCTACAATTTGGTTGTGGTCACACAGGATAGATAAAGACAAAGATGCGCCACCCAAAAAGAAGAAAATGTTTAATCTTCTTGCTGAAAAGGATCTTGTGGACTGGTGGTCACATGTATGTTTAAATGGCTTGTGTGCATTCACATTTTTGCAGACCTGAGCTGTAAAGCTAAAGAAACAAGAAGACATAATTAGACTGGGAACGAGGACTGGGGGGCAAGGCAAAATCTTGGCACGTAGGGACTCGTTCTGTTTTCTGTTCACAGACTTATAGTTAAGTGCCGGTGAAGAGATCCTGCCTCTACATAAAACACAAAATAGGGCTGGGGATGTGGCTCAGTGGCCGAGTGCCCCTGAGTTCAATCCCCGGTACAAAAGAAAAAGAAAAAGAAAAAAAAAAAAGAGAACTCTTCATGCTGCAGCTGGAGACAAGTTCGGCAGGTTTCTGGACCACAGAGTGAATTCGAGGAAATGCCAATCTATCCACAGTCAGCGATTAGGAAAATAGAATAGATGACAGATTTGGAAGGGCCTGGTTGAAATATTTAGTTGCAAAAGAACACCGATAGAACATTACAGCTGGGGGGCAGGGAGGGACCAGCCTTGGTCCTGCGGCCACACAGGTCCAGGAGCACACATCAGGAATGATCCCAACCTCCCCCAGGAGAACCGGCTGATGGGCAGGTTGAGCCTTCCTCCCTGGCCACGTGGCCTCAAGCGGAGGCTTCTTCCCAGCTGTTTGGACCAGCTTGTGGCCCATTGTTGTGTCTGCTAAATATAATTAAGAACTGCTTGCTTTAGGGGAAATGAAGGATTTGATTAAGGGGGAGTGTTTCTTCTCCCTTTCTTCTTTCTTGTTTTTGTTCAGCCTTATCCAATTTTTTTTTTTTTAAATCATGTCACGTTCTGGGGCAATTTCCACTTTTTGTTAAAGAAAACCAAATGCTAAAGGCACATATTTATGGAGTGTTTGTGTGTGCGCTTTTTAGGATAGCATAAAGGAGGATTTGGAGAGGAGAAAGCATCCCAAACCGGTTTATTTTAGAACCTTCCCAAAACAAAAACTCATAAAACCAAAACTGAGGCAGATTATGAAGAACTCAGAGCAAATACCAAGTGGCCTGTTCCCCGGGCTTTGAATGGCATTTGCACTCGACAGCTATAATTTCTTTGTTAACAAGCAAATCCTCCCATTTCTCTGTGTGGCTTCTGATGTGTCACTATTATATACCACTGTGGAATGACTGTGGAGGGTGGGCTGGGGAGGTGGGGTGTGACATCGGCCATCAATCTTTTACAAACTGCAAGTTCTCAAAGAGCCCTGGATTTATGAGCAAACACGTCCAGAGAGCCCCAGCCAAGGAGCAGAACACTCTTAGGGTTGGGATAACTATGGACATGTCAGAGCCAAAGAATGAGAAAAGATGGTACCACAAATGCAGGCAAATCATCTTGATTGCTATCAAATCTGATTTCAAGAACATTTTACACTTTTGGTTTTTTAAAAAATCAAACAGATATGCCAATAAATGTGATCAATATCTGGAGAAGGCTTATAGTTAGCTCATATCTCAATGGGGTGGTTTGTATTTACCTGATTCTTGATGGAGTTTGTTTACATAGCTCATGGATCTGCTCTGTGGACTATGCAGAGTCTTGAACACATCAAGCATTCTGGAAATATGAGGGCATAGAATCAGTGGCTTTCCTAGATAGTTGAGGTTAAAGAAAAACTATCCCCTTCCTTCTCTATTGTTCCTTCAATAATCAAATACTCTTGGTACATACCACAAAATGTCTTTACATCAAGTTTCCTTTTCCCATTCCCAGGCCATTCCCAACAATAATCACGTGATGCCTCAAATACCACAGTACGAACCTAGCTGGTTTCCAGGCTTCTGGTTTATCAAATTACTCTTCCTAACCATTTCCAAGCTGAAAAGCCTTCATTCATTTTCTAGTGCCCTTGGGATAAAGCTCAAATCCCTGTGCTGACATTCTGGGCTCACCACAATTTTGTCTCACGGTGCCTCACAAAATACCTAACAAACCTCAGAGGGAAGACTCAGCTGGCGTCAAGTCAATGCTGTCCCCCGCCTGCAAAGCACCCTGGGCAGGTCTGCAGCCACAGCTTTGTTTTGGGGATTCACCCGCCCCATTCCATCTGGAATGGGTCTCACTCTCCCTCCTTGTCATCCTTCCATCTCCCTATGCTTCAGGGTGAAGTCCCATCATTTGCAGTTTTGGTTTTATGAGTTTTTGTTTGGGGAAGATTCTAAAATAAACTGGTTTGGGATGCTTTCTCCTCTCCAAATCCTCCTGACTCCCTCTCTTTGTCCCGAGGGAGATACTGAACTTCTGTGGTTTGGTCTGTCTGCTGCACCATCTCTATCCGTTCTGAGCCATTCATTCATGTGATTCCCTCCCTAACGTGTGACCCTCCCTCCTTGAGCTGCTGTCCGCTCATTCATTCATCCACACTTTCATTCAGTGATTATCTATTGACTACCTCCTGTTTGGGGTACCATGCAAGGACTCATGAATAGCAAAGAAATCAAAGTCTGTTAGCAAGACACTCCTAATCAAATGGATAGAAATTCTAATTCTACACTTAGGTCAGTAAAACATATTTGTACTGCCTGCGTATCAAAGTCATAACTTCCCCGAGGCCTGGGACTATATGATAAACTTTTTTTGTGGTCCTTATTAAGCTTGTGGAGTATATAAATAGTTTTTGAAACATACTTGTTCCATGTCATTGAATATTTCAATAACATAGTAGGATTAAAAATTATCTAGATAATTTTCTCAGCATTTCCTCATTCTACCAGTAGAAAGATTCTGGTCAAAAATGAGTCCTACAGAAAATATCTCTAAAAGGCAAAACAAATAACTAGATGCTTTAAGAAAGAACTGGGATAGAATGAGGGGAACACTTTTCCAAGAACACTTTTTTGTCCTTTTGAATTTTATACAATGTGAATGAATAACTAATTGAAAATTAATTTAAATTATATAGTCTTTTCAAAAAATTTTCAGTGAGCTGATGGGGACAAACTAGAGATGTCAAAATTTTATGTTTCTATTGTCCACTTGAGGATGGTTGGTAAAATGATAACTTAGAAAACCTTCACTATAAACAGAGATGAGAAAATATTGTAGGGAAAATGCAGGTGAATGTATAATGCACAAAGCTAAATTTAAAATCATCCTTGACTCCCTCTTCTGTGTGATGGTCTTGCTTCTCTTTCTTCCTGCATTTTCTTCTCATCTGAATTTACATTTAAGTCCAGAAAATAAATAAATAAAAAGAAAAAAATACATTCAGGCATGCCTTTAGCAGTCTCTGGTTCTCCTGACCTTGATGTTTTCTTGCCCAATATGAAAATAACCAAGAGCAGAGTCTATGGGGTGTCCTGGAAGTCCTCTGGCCTTTGCCAATGCCATATGCACTGGCTGTGCCTGTAACAGAGCTCGGCATAGTAAACCTAAACTGTGGGCTGAGCTACTCTCGGTGACACTTCACTCTATACATACCTCTGGATCCCTTCACCTTTTCATCCCATAAAACAGGGGCTGCTTCTAAGGTGACATTAAAAGAGTCCATTCACAAGTACTTAGGGAAATGACATATAGGGGCACAAATTCCTCACCTATCTACCTGCTGTAGTGTAAGTACAGTCTGTCCCTTCCAAAACTTGCTGAAATGTGATTGTCCTTGTGGCAGTGCTGAGAGGTGGTCCTTTAAGAGGTGTTTGGGTCATTAAGAGGGATTAGTGCCTTTCTTTGTGAGTGAGTTCTTTTTCTCCCAGGACTGGTGACACAGAGTGGATTCTTATTAAAAGGGCTGCCCCTTGTGTCTGGGCTCTTTCACATGCACCTGCTTGCCTTTCTGCTTTCTACCATGAGTTGAAGCAACACAAGGCCCTCACTGGAACCATGTTCTTGACTCCCAGCCTCCAGAACTCTGATCTAAAATATACGTCTTTTCTTATACATTACCCAGACTTGAGTATTCTGGTAGAGCAAAAGAAGACAGATGAACACTACCCCATGTCTGGTAATCTTTGTCAAGAATCAAAAACATTTTTAAAATGGATGTTCCTGTACAACAAATATCATGGAATAAAGTTTTTACATAGTACCCCTTTTAACAAAGCCTCACATATTTGGATTATATTAAGTTTAGCATCATACTCTCAGCATTTCACAAAAATGAAGAATTATCCAAACTCTACAGAACACCTATTAGCTGTCTGTTTCTACCTCCCACTCAGTGTACAAATAATATTCAACTCATTGGTGATACTGTTTCTGCTGGCAGGCCTGGAAACTATTAAAAACACATGTTCTGACCCAGCCCCAGACAGCTGGGGATGGAGCAACTTTGCTAAGGTCATAAACATGTGTCTGTATGTGGAGAGCATGCTCCCTTCAGGTGTCTTTTTGGTCTTCTGATACCAAATATATAACCTCCCAAGGACAAACCAAAGGCAGCTTCTATTTGCATTTCCTTTGACATCTTTTTAAAATTTTCCTTTAACTGATTCTGAAAGGTGAACTCATAAGTTGCTGAGACCTTCATAAAGATTACAGCGAGGACCACACATTTATACACTGAAACTAGAGATTTGGATTGTGTACATTATCCAACCTGGAAATGTCAGGTCCTGCTTTGTTGCATCCAATAAATGCTCTATTATTAGGGGGGAGGGGGAGAGGCAAAGAAGGATAACTGTATTTAAACTGAGTTTTATTTGGTTTCACCATTACTGTGAATGGGTCCTCTAGAATTAGCACTGTTTCTGAAATCATGTAAACCAAAGCAATGTTTGTCCCAACTTTTGGGGGGCCATAAGAAAAATATGTCTGGTGTTATTATTATCAGAATACAAGAGTAGGGGTTGGGCTTGAACAAAGAGTAATGGTTGGAGAGTTCCAAAGAACTGACTTCTCTAGTGGAGGATTTAGAGTTCAATATTGCACCCTTTTACCCTCAGTCACTGATTTTTCAGAATTGTCTCCATGTTGATGGTTTGTTTCCCATACTATAGTTCAGGAAAGGATTTGAGCTCAACTCATTTTGGAAAATAAAAAACCAATTTTTTGTTAGTTGAAATCTCCAGGACACCCTTGCTATAGATACTAAAGATGCTCAACTCCCTTACATAAAATAATATAGTATTTGCACATAATCTACACACTTCCTCTGTGTGTGGTAAACCATCTCTAGATTACTTACAATACCTAATACAACGTATATGCTGTGTAAATAATTATTCTACTATATTATTTAGGGAATAATAGGAAAAGTATGTATATGTTTAGTACACAATTTTTAAAAATATTTTCTATCCACAGTTATTTGAATTCTAGGATGTGGGACTCATGGATACAGAAGGCAGCTGTACATGAAAGATGGAATGAATGGTTTCCTCTTGCTTCTCCCTCCCTCTGTCCTGTCCATACCCAGCCCTTCACTCTCAGGAACCTACGTGCTATGAAGGCTTCTGTCTGTCTCTCTCAAGAAGCAGATCTCAGGGAAAGGGTGCAAAAGGAAGCCCATAGTGAGCCTCCAGAATGTGCGTCAGGCTTACTGGAAGGCATAGCTTCCCACGAGACCTATGTGTGCCCTGGGAAAACTGAAGTACTAAGTCAGCAGATGGCCTCGTGGAGCGCCACAAGGGGTTAAGTGTAACTCTTTGACAGGAACTCACTGGGCTGTCATTCAAGATTCAGAGCATGGCACAGAAAGGGGCCTTGGTCTTAGTCTTTGTATGACCAGTAAGTAGAAAATCAAATCATTAGCTCCAAAAGAAATACATATAGAAATAGATGGTATTTACTTCTGTATTGCTTTTTTTCTGCTTTTGGGAGATTCATTAAAGTTGTTTTTAAAAATCTTTGTTTTTTATATATGATTATGGTCTTCATAATCTTAAGATATATCTTGAGTTTCTTTACTAAGATTGAGATGATCTTCACACACCCTTTGGTAGAAAGAATCACAGATAAATAACAATAAACTTTCTGTGGTTATTTCATAAATCAGAAAAAAGAAATAAGGAATAATAATTATAAATAAATAGTGAAGACCATGCAGCTAAAGAAATACACTGTCTCATAGATAACAGGAAAAAATGCCAGATATTTTAATGAGAATTTTCTAAATAAAGATATTGGGATCTATGAATAAACATTAATTCACTGTGATCCAGGAGGACTTCGGTCCCCATTTCCCTTTCACCTTTGCCCTCTGCTTCCCTACCCACACTCCCGAGCATCCATCCAATTAGAAGCACCCACGTCTCCTGGATATTAGGGTTACATCAAAAGACAAAGAGAAGGAACCCAATCAGACTCAGTTTTCAATTTCAGAATTGACCCGTGGGACTCATAGCAGAGGTAATAGTCACGGACGCTGACAGTTTTGATTTTAGGAGCTGAGTTTTTGAGTTTCAATAGACTGAGCCTATTGAAGCACATAAAGTTTATGACATAAACAATAGATTGGAAAGAGTGTAGCTGAAAATTAAATGGCAGCTCCACTGGCAAGAGCAGGGAGTTGAAAGGAGAGCTATAAACCAGACGGTGACGCAGATCCATAAGAAAGTTCTCTTTACCTTGTCCTCAGATTACCCACCAAGGAAATCTCTGGAGAGAGGGTAACTGATAAAAATTCCAGATAGGGATCTAAGAGCAGGGAAGACCAGGGTTCTCAAAGGAAGCTCAGGAAGTTGAGAAACCTCAAAGAGAAGTCACCTTCACCAGTCTGGTGTGGCAGCTAATGAGGAGACACATTGGTGGGTCTAAGGTGGCTCCCTGAGCCTCAGGTAACAGATAAGCATCCAGATAACCTCCCTTGCCTGCCAACTTCCAAATAGAGAGGGAAAGTACTAAGAAAACCAGGGAGCCAGAAAGATCCTCAACACCAGAATGAGTTAGACTCAAGAGTGTATGGACCACAGTCAGAGTCCCTGGTGTGACCATACACAGCTGCGTCAGTGAACAGACAACCAGACAGAAGGCCAGCCGCTGTCCCTCTGACTCACTGACAAAACAGAGCTCTCTACAAGTCAGATGCAGCCCCAGGGAAAATTTACCCCTAATTGGCTAAGTTTCAGCTAAGTTTCAGTGCCTACCATTAGTGGATTAGGGCCCAATTTAGAAATTAAGTGGAGTTTTTCTTTTAATTTTTTTAAGCTGTGTCTCACACACTCAAGTTCATGGTGAGTGAAAGTTAAATACTTCTTATGCTATACTAACAGGAAAACAGTAAAACAGAGTAATGGCCACATAATAAGGAATGTTAAAAAGTCTGAAAATCCTAATGAACTTGGAAGATGACCTTTCAGAGGTCACCATCAGGATTGCTTAAGAAATAAGCTTGATAAAATTTAAGTAAGTTTGAAGACATCTATAAATCATTATCTTGTTTGTTTTTGCTTTTGGGATGATCTTATCTTATTCATTTATTGGGAATAGTCAAGTCTTGGTTAATATGAAATGATTCTGGTTTGAGCACCACTAAGGAAAAATAAAGAACTGTAGAAAGTAGAAGAAATGAAAAATAACTAAGGTCATGGAGTAATCAGGAGAAATAAGAGATTCTTTTCAACATTTTAAAACATCATAAAGAAAAAATGCCTCCACAGTGATCTTGAGGACTTGAGAAATAGCACTTGATAGTTTTTAAAATAAATGGCTACATTTAAGGGCTTATCACACACACACACACACACACACACACACACACGATATCTCCTTTTCATTCCTTCCCCTCTTCCGTGAAAAGACAACATTTGAGCCCTTTGAAAAGTTATCACTTCATGTCCTATTTTGTCACATGTCCATCTTCATGCATGGGCTGATCATTCCACGCATTCAGTCCATCCACTCAGCAACTCTGTTGAATGCTGGCCAGGTGCCAAGCGCTGTTCTGGGTTCTGAGCATCTATCAATAAAATAGACACAACATCCTACCAAAAGAAGCTTATGTCCCACTGGAATGGCAGATATTAAGTAAAAGAAGCATACTAGAAGATGAGTACACAGGAAACCAACAAAAGTAGGGAAGGGAAAAGGAAATTTGAAGGAAGAACAGCCTTGAATGGAATGATCTGCAAATACCTCCCTGAGATGTGGAGTGGACACTGGGGTGGGCACCTGAGAGAGGGGGGGAGGTGAGCTGCAGAGACCTGGGGGAAGAGCACTCCTGGCAGAGGGAACCTTTGGTGCAAAGACCTTGAAAGGGCAGCATGTCTAGGAGACCAATGTGGCTGTAAGAAGAATGCAGGGGACAGTAGTAGGAAATGAGGTCAGGCATGTAATAGGAACCAGATTGTGGGGCCCTAACACTGTTGCAAAAACTCTGCCTCTAACTCTGGAGGACTATAGCAGAGTGGTGATATGATCTGAATCACGTCCTAACAGGACCACCCTGACTGTTGCGTTGGGAGAAGACTGAAGGGAGCAAGGCAGAGACAGGCAGAGCACTTACAGCTACTGCAGTAAATTCAAATGAGACTTTCCAGTAACGTGGACCAGACTGGTTGCTATGGAGGTGAAAAGGAACAGTCAGATGGTGGACGCAAGCTGAGAGTGAAACTGACAAGATTTATTTGTGGAATCAACGTGGGGTGGGAAAAGAAAGGATTCAGCAATGGCTCTGAATTAAAAGAAGCAGCTGCAGTCAGCTGGAGGGAGGAAAACTAAAGAAGAAATGAATTTGACTGGCAAAGATCCGACACTCAGTTTGAGATATAGAAATCCAAATGGGAAAATCAAGCAGGAAGTTAGATATAGGTCTGGGCTAGAGATATAAATGGAAGACAATCCGTGTGTTACTGGAATTGGACCTATGAGTTTAGACAAAGTCATCAGAGGATACAGTCAACCCTCTATATCCGCAGGTTATACATCTCTGGATTCAGCCACATGACAGCTCCCTGTTGCTATGACAAAATACTTGAGAGCATTCAACTTACAGGATGAAAGGTTTAGTTTGTTGGCTTATGGTTTCAGAGGTCATGTGATGCGGTTGCTTCTGGGCCTGTGGTGAGGTAGAACACCATGGCAGGGAGCAGGTAGTGAAACAAAGCTTCTAACCTCATGGTAGCCAAGAAATAGCAAGGGAGAGGAAGAGAGAGGAATGGGCTGGGTATAAAATATAACCTGCAAGAACATGGCTCCAGTGACCTATGTCCTCTGACTAGGCCCCACCTCCCAAAGTTTCCAACCCCTCCCATAGCCCATGAAGCTGGAAGTCCATTAATGGATCAATCCATTCATGAAATCAGAACCTTCATGATCCAATCATCTCCTAAAAGGCCCACCTCTTAATACTGCTACTTCAGAAATCAAGTTTTAAACACATGCACTTTTGGGAGACATTTAAGATCCAAACTCACCACTGATCAAAAACATTCTATTAAAAAATTCCATGTGTATTGAATATACACAAACTATTTTCTAGTCATTTTTCCCTAAATTATTCAGTACAGAAACTATTTACAAAACATTTATATTGTATTAGGTTTTGTAAGTAATCAAGATAATTTAAAATATATGGGAGGATGTATGTAGGTTATTTGCAAATATCACACCATTTTATAGAAGGGACTGAGAACCTATAAATGTTGATGTTCTTGAGGGGGGTCCGTAGATACTGAAGGACAACAGCATAGATAAAAGAGAATTCTAAGAACTGAGCCTTAAAATTTTTGAAGATCAAAGGTCAAAAAGATAAGAAGGAACAAAGAGACTTGCTTGAAGTAGGAGTAAAACCATAAGAGGAGATAATCCTGGAAACACTGAAACCCAGGGGAACCTGAATAAACCCTTTCAACTTGTTTCACTTGTTTTTATCACCTTTTTATCACTTTAGCTACTTGTATTTATCACCAATTATAAAGGTCACATAGTTGAGCAATGTATTATTAGACCTGCACGAGCTTTGCTATAGATATTACCTCTAATATGTGGGGCAGTTGTTTTTCAAGAACTTACAAGTTGTTTTTTTGTCTAGTTCAAACCAATTGAAACCACAGACCCCTTCACTTGGGCCTGCACAAGTGCATGGTGAGTGATATTTTGACATCCTTCTGACATCAGAACACCATTCTAGCACCACCATCTTCTGAAAAAGCATCTGGTAAAAAGCCATGAAATTTTATTATGCATGTGCAGACCACTGTTGGTTCACTTTACCTCCCAAGACAATGGCCAGAGCCTCCCCATACTTCTGACTGCTCTGCTTCTTCATGCCACAGGTATCCTTCAACCCTATCCCACGAGAAGCAGATTGGAGACTGGCTCTCCCATCTTCTTGCTTGGATGTCCCATGAATAAACTTTCTCTTTTGCAAAGCTCATCATCTAAGTGATTGGCATGAAATGGGTCTGCTTTCAGTAACAACATCAGAAGCAAACTGACCACATTGATATCATTCTTTTTTTTTAAATTTTTTTTTTAGTTATAGATGGATACAATATCTTTATTTTATTTTTATGTGGTGCTGAGGATCGAACCCGGAGCCTCACACATGCAAGGCAAGCGCTCTACCACTGAGCCACAACCCCAGCCCCTTGATATCATTCTTGATGCCCTTAGAGCATTTTCAGCTCCTTAGTGACCTTGGGCTTTTGCTTTAGTCAGCTTTTCATCACTATGACCAAAAAATACCCAACAAGAACAACCTAGAGGAAGAAAAGCTTATTTGGGGCTTACAGTTTCAGATGTCTCAGTCCATATAACGACCAACTCCACTGCTCTGGGCCCAAGGTGAGGCAGCATAACACTGGAGAAGGACCCCGTGAAGAAAGATTGCTCAGCCTATGGTGGGGTCAGGAAGCAGAGGAGAAAAGCGAGGGAAGAGCTACAGGAAAGATGCACTTATGTAGTGCACATGCCC
The DNA here is from genome assembly GCA_004024805.1 of Geosciurus inauris. NCBI lineage: Eukaryota > Metazoa > Chordata > Mammalia > Rodentia > Sciuridae > Geosciurus > Geosciurus inauris. The sequence continues at coordinate 246,199 of PVHX01000736.1, read as the reverse complement.
AGTGATCCACCTCCTCCAGCCTCGCCCCAGCTGCCTCCAGTTGCCCGAGCTAGGGTGTGCTGTTTAGTTACAGCTCTCAGAATCCAATCACTTTACTTCTGGATGTGCCTCTATTGACATAGGAGCTTTGGGGAGACCTCATATCCAAACCATAACCATTTTCTTTTGGATGGTTACAAGAGGTGTAATAACAGAATACACAGCAACCAAAGGAAGTTAAACTGTTCAGCTCACAGGAGACCTCTTAATAGAAATGGTGGTCCAAAAGCATCCTCAGGCCAAGAAGTTATTTTAAAAAGGTTACTTGGTTGATGGTGACCTCAGGCTCCTAACAAAAGCAAACTCCTCTCTGGAAGAATGCTGCTTCTAAGTTGCAAAGAATTTACTCAGTAGTTAGTACTAAAGAATTAAAATCAGCATGCTACAGTGATACATGCACAATCGTGTTTATAGCGGCACAATTCACAATAGCCAAATTATGGAACCAGTCTAGGAGTCCATCACCAGATGAATGGATGAAGAAAATGCACATACATACATACACACCATGGAGTTTTATTTTTCCATAAAGAATGAAATTGTATCATTTGCAGGAAACGGAACTGGAGAGCATCATGTGAAGGGAAACAAGTGACTCAGGAAGTCAAGAGTGTACATCTTCTTTCATATGTGGATGCTAGAGAGAAAAGAAGTGGGGGAAAAAAGAATTTCATGAAAATTGAAGGGAAATCAGCAGGGCAGAAAAAGAGGTTAGGGAAAGGGAGAAGGGGAGGGAGTGCAAGGGAATGCTGAATTAAGTTGATCAAATTATGTTACATGCATGTATAACTATGCCACAATAAAACTCACTGTTAGTGTGCAATTATTATGCACCAATGAAAATTTTTTAAAAAGGAATTTTCATGAATAAAATTCTGTAGCACATGACATTCAAACATTCAAACATTATTGCAAACAGGAGAAAACAAGGGACTCAGAGCAAAAGTCAGCAGAAATTAACAGCCAGCAGAATCAGACCTATAGACCCTGGGTATCCATATATTTTGAAACATTTTGAAAGAGATGTTTCCTGGTTTGAAAATGTTTTATTATATGTTTAAATAAATAAAAAGAGACATTGACATGACGAGTAAGGAGAAAGAAGACTACAATAAGCTTTGGGAAAACACCATGTAGAATGTACAGAAATGAAAAATAATAAGAAATGAAGGTTTAAAATACAATAAGTAGATTAAATAAAGGACCAGACACATCTGAAAGCATTCATACAGGAAGATAGGACTAAAATTATTAGCTAGAAGGACAACTAGATTGGGGGGAGAAACAGGAAGTTACATGCAATCAGAGCTCCTGGGAAGCATAAGAGCACGGCGAGAAGTGGCATTTGGGGGAAAAATAGGTAAAAAATTTCCAGATCTCATGGACAAAATTCAGATTCAGAAACTACAATCAATCTGCTCCTAGACCACTACAGTGAAGCTGGAGAATAATAAAGCAAAAGAGAAGATATTAGAAGGAGAGAGAGAAAAGACTACCGTTTTTAAGTTATTATACACACAGAATGCAACGAAAACCACAAAGCAGTAAACTAGTGTCTTCGAAGTGTTAAGGGAAAAAAATGACTGCCTGTGTAAATTACACTTAGAGAGAAGCCAAAATAAAAACACTTTTGAACACAGAAAAAAAAAATGAGAAATTTTACAGTCCAGTCCTCATTACAGGAAATAAACCAATACACCACGGAAAAACATTGGAAAGGAAAAAGGAAACCTCTGAATAAAAATAAGATACAAACAGTAATGTAAAGGTAAGATAGTAATGAACACTTAATGAACTCTAAGCAAACAGTGAATACTAAAATGAAATATCTGACTTATGATATTAAAAATGTAGAAAGGGTCAAAATAGCACATGGGTGCTAGGGTAATCAGATTATGTGGTATATATGGAAGGAGGGAAAATACTAATTAACTTATTAAGTAAGCATGTCAAATGCCTAAGGTTAACTCGGACAAAAATGTAACTTAATACTTCCAAAACAGTAGAGTGAAAAACAATCAAGAAAAACATCAATCCAAAAGAAGGAAATAGAAAAACATGTCTTTTTATGGCAAGTTGAGCAAAATTTTAAAGAAGTTTTTTACAGTATTCCAGAAAAGACAAAAAGTGGAAACTCTCACATTCCTTTTATGATGTTTGATACCATTACCAGGGAGGATCTATAGAAAAAAGAGAAGTTACAGGCAAATCTCACATGTGAACATCAATATAAAACCTAAGATGTCAGTAGAACAAATATGTGTTCAAAAGACATATCTTGACCAAATTGAGTTTAACTTTGATTTATTGTTAGAAAATTGATTAGCTTAAGTTACCATTTTGATTAAATGAGAACACCATTTGATTATTTTCAGGGGGGAAAGATCATTCAGATTTCAACAATTGAAAATTCACGGAAACATCCTTAACTTTGTAAAGACAATTTAAACAAACAAATGCAAACTGAATAGTGGAACAATAAAAATCAATGGCTTTAAAATTGGGGGAAAAAAAAGACATATAGCATCTCTTTTTTATTTATCACTGTCCTGTGAAGCAAGAAAAGATTCAGAAGGAATATGGATGAGAAAAACACCAGCTTTTCTTCATAGTAAATCCCATAGACTCTACCATAAATGATCAGCATGAACATTCAGCAAAGTTGCTGAACACAAAATAACTATAAAAGTTCATTGCCTTCTTTTGGTGTGCCAACACCAAATAATTAGAAGGTACAAGTTTTAAACCATATTACTTAAAGTAACAAAAATAATGAGGCCAAAGGTTAAGTTGAGGCACTAAATATGTCAAGAAAGCAAGACACTCCAAAGGGGGGCTGGCTGAACTGGAAGGAGGAAAATCTGGGACTAAAAAGGATGGTTGAATCTAAACTTTCAGAGGTGACATCGCCCTGGGTGACGGCAAGGGTCAAGGGATGGAGTGAGTATAAGGGGTGGCTGAAGGGAAGGAGAGGCACCAGACCTTCACAATTTCCTTCTACAGGTATTCAGTGGCAAAGCCCAGCTGAAAGAAGAGTGGAGAAGATTCCAGGGAACTTGTCAAGTGGTTGTTTTTGGCCATAAATGTCACAAAGATGTATTTGTGCCCATTTCACTAAACCAGAATCGTGTTGTCTGTACAGATGCTCTTCAACTTATGATATGGTTACATTCCAATAAACCCACTGTTAACTGAAAATATCACAATTCAAAAATACATTTAGGGGTTGGAGTTGTGGCTCAGTGGCAGAGTGCTCGCCTAGCACACGTGAGGCACTGGGTTCAATCCTCAGCACCACATAAAAATAAAAATAAAGATATTGTGTCCACCTACAACTAAAAAATAAATATTTAAGAAAAAACAAACAACAAAAATACACTTAATTCACCAGACTCACCAAATATTCTAGCTTAGCCACATGGTGCTCTGTGGAATATCGACTGTTTCCCCTCGTAACCTAATGACTGACTGAAAACCGCAGCTCACTGTTGCTGACCAGTGTTGGGAGAAAGGATCAGACCTCATACTGCTAGCCTGGGAAATGATCCAAGTTCAAAACTCAAGGTAGTAGTGTTCATATGGAATGCTTAGCGCTTGCACCAACATAAAGTCAAAAAATTATAAATCAATCCATTTTCAGTCAAAAAATCATTAAGTTGACCCACTGTAAGTTGGGACCATCTCTATTTATGAGACTATAGCCTGACTTGGCAGAGCAGCAAATGGAGTGCGTATGGAAGGTGAGCACCCTGTGTGAGTGCTCAACTGGAATGATCAACTTCAGAAGAATAAGGGTTTGGGCACACCATTTTGGACATTTTAGCCCATGGTCTGTTGGCCCCATTACTTTTGGGCCTGTGGTGAAACAGTACATCAAAGTGGGGAGTGTTGACAGAGCAAAGCTGCTAGTCTTATCTCTGAGACAGGAAAGGGAGAGGAAGTAGACCAGGGTCCCACAATCCCCTTCAGGAGCACAGCCTCAGTAACCTAAGACCTCCTCCTAGGCCCCACCTCTTATAGGTCCCACCACTTCCCAGTGGAACCAAGCTGGCCTTTGGGAGACATTCCAGATCCAAATTACAGCTCACCCCCTCCTCAAGCAACTCCTAGACACAACTACCCATGATGGGGAAAAAAATATCAGGAATGCTTATTTTCAAAATTTGCAGTATTTATGACAAATAAGCACATAAACCACAGACATGTACGTGGTGTATGTGCTGGTTTAACTTCTTGGATCAGACTACATGAAATTACCATTTCTATAGTCAGACAAGTCAATGTCAGCAATTTTGTACAAGAGAACCTCAAATTTTCTGGGTCTATGATATGAAAATGACTGATCAGGCTGAAAGGGTTGCTTTTAAAGATAAAGGGGATGGGATGCTACCGACTATATCACGCTGTTACAGAGAAAACACAAACAAGCACAGCTCTCAAAGTGCCAATTATATTTTTGCTATTATTGCCGAGATGACTCTATTAACTATGTGAAGAAGCTATAAAGTAAAATATTTTGCCGGTAACTTCTGCAGTCAAGTTGGGTAGATATTATCTCTTGACTAATGAATATGGGTTCATTTGATTATAAAACGTGGTAGTATATTAGTGTGGTTTCAATGCACATTATAAGATGTACTATATCTAACTGGCACAAGTTCTAATTCCAATGCTTTTATGTAGGCCCTGCTTCTCTATTAAAATTGGAAGTGTTAATTTGCCACTAATCACTCCACTCTCTCCTATCGCCTCACTGAAAGGACAGGCCCTTGCTGCACGGATAAAATGTAGTAATGCATTTAGAGCTAGGCCATGATTTTAGACCTCCAGCTGTTTTACTGGTTGTGTAACTAAAAATAAGATAATGTTATGCTGGGTAACCACGGCTTTTGTAGGCATTCACATTTTACAAATCACTGCACAGTATGCAAACCATTATATTTTTAAATGCTTAAATCCAGCCGAGGAGTCTAGCACTTCCATTATTAAAGGAGAGTTTGCTAGACTGTGAAGTGGGATGCATCCTAGACAGGGAAGCTGGTGCACTGAGTTCAGACTGTCCAAGTCATTCCTCTGCAATCCCCATCCCTGCAGCCCCATCGGGAACAAGCATTCCTGGCCGTCAGTGAGGCAGAGCAGGATTCTGTAAGGTTGGTGGGTTGCTCTTGTTTTTAATTTTTTATTTGATCAGTAAACCTGCTACTTATTCAAGTAATGCAAACCAGAGAACAGTATATCGAGCAAGAACAGCGGTGAGAAATCGTATGCTTCCCTAAACAGGTTTATATTAAAACTAAAGGGTCAGAGAAAGAAAAGTGCTGGCTCACATCGTGCAAACACATAAAAGCCCTGTGATATTTATACTTCTGTGATCTAATCAGAAGCCCAAAGCATGCCATCTTTAACTGAATATTTGTTTTGCATGAAAGCACTCATAAATAAGTGGAGCTATTCAAATCTGCATTTTTACAATAGCATCTGCTTGCAGGAATACCAGTCATTCAGAACAAATGCTCCTGCAGCACGGTGGACATGGACACAGATACTGGCAAGGACTTGGTGAGACTTTGTAAAGTACTTGAAGTCGCTTTCAAGATTTTATGGGGGCTGGGATTGTAGCTCAGCGGTAGAGCGCTTGCCTCGCATGCGTGAGGCCCTGGGTTCGATCCTCAGCACCACATACAAAGCAATAAAATAAAGACATTGTGTCCATCAACAACTAAAAAATATTTAAAAATAAAAAATAAATAAATAAATAAATAAAAAATAAATAAAAAAAAAAAAGATTTTATGGACTATTCACAATTTTTTATTTTTGTGATAGTCCGTAATTTTGCCAAATACTTCAGCCTATGTCGAACCCCAGGCTTATGCAAAGTCATCTGAAGCTCATACAAATGTGGTTTTGGTGTCACCACTGGACAAGGAGGATAGGGTTTCCCCAAGATCCCTAGTGTTTAGCTAGCAGTTCCATGGCTGGGACTAACATATTGACAAGAACAACTTAGAAGAGCAAAAATGTATTTGGGACTCACGATTTCAGAGGTCTCGGTCCAGAGATGCCTAGCTCCATCACTCTGGGCCCCAGAAGGGTCCAGTGGAAGAAAGTGGCCCAGGTAATTGTCGGGGTCAGGAAACAAAGGGGAGGGGAAGGGACCATAGGAAGAACAGCCCTTCCAGGTCACACCCCCAGTGACCCACCTCCTCCAGCCACACCCCACCTGCCTATACTTACCACCCACTCCATCCATTCAAACTAGGATTAGGTTACAGCTCTCATGATCTGATCATTTTTACCTCTGGATATTTCTGCATGAAAAGGAGATCTGGGGGGACACTTCGCATCCAAACCATAACACCTGGGACACTAACTGATTCAAGTGTCAATCAATCAAAATGGCCAAACAAAAAGCAAAATGCCAGTAAGCAGAAGTGTACAAATGCTCAAGCAAGGGTAACCGATTCTTAGATCCAGATTTTAACTAACTGCTTGCAATCACCAAATGAGTGGGGGACGTTGACTTTGAGGGTACACAAGAGGAAAGAGTCTTAAATCTGTGATTTCTTGTAAAATATTAGCCAAGGGAACAGAAATGGGGGAAAGAGGACTGGGGAACATGGATTTGAAAATAAGATTTGGCAAATAGGAAGAGGAATGAGAAACCACTTCTTAGGTGTTAAGACTACCTGGGATTGACAGAGGCAGGTCATTGAGGTTATTAATTCTTAAGAAAAAGTGCAGCTTCAAGAATGATTAGGTCAAAGTATTTCCTAGTGTTCCTGGGAATTCAGAGAAATTTAAAGGTACAAAGCCTATCTTTCCTAACAAGTCCTTCCAGTTCTCCAGGGATGGAGGCTGGAGCCCCTCCTCCCAGGCTCACCTTCCCGCATGGACATGCTGGTCACTCTTAAGGACAAAGTAGAACTGGACCTCCATGAAAGCAAGAAAGGACAGGGCTGTGTCCAGTGAAACGCATCTCCATCTGAGTCTGGATATGGATCTTCAAAGCTCCAGGGGACCTCAGAATCCATCTGGAGCAAACTTCTAGCCTTATACCCAGGGATCTGTGGCACAGAGAAGTTACTGATCTGCCTAAGATCACAGAGCCAAGAAACCATGAATTAAGCCAAGTTCTCTGTTAAGTGCTACGTTCAAGTTCCTGTTTCCATACAGTCCAGCAGCCTATTCTTTCTACTTCCAAAAGGCGACTAAGGATGAATGGGGAGCAAGGGGTGTAGCTCAGTGGTGGAGCGCCTGCCTAGCCAGCCCAAAGCTTCATGCCCAGGACAAAAATTTTAAAAAGAATGAAACTAATTCTTGAAAACCACACATATCCCTCTCAAATTAGACAAAATCAATGTCATAACAACAACCAGTGATAAGCCATGCTCTGGCATGAGCACTAAATACAAAGCCTGAGAACCTGAGTGAGTGCATAGGAGGCCAAGAGGCCAAGGCGGGTGTGAACAGGACTTCACCGCAGCAGGGACAGCCTCTTCTTCTGGCGTCACAGAGTCACAGAGTCCCGCCTTTCTTTCTGGCTGACTCTGGCTTAACCTGAAGGAGTGGTGAATGGGCCTAGCCTGACCTGCACATTCGGCTTCACTTCTTTTCTAAGGCAAGGAAAAGACCCAAGGGGCGAGCTGGGGTCTGGCTGTTCCTTCAAGCTTCACAGTATCTACATCTTAGGCCCAACTTACACTACGACACTTCCTACAGTAAATTCCATTTCTGCTTTTGTCTTTGTTTTGGGTTTTTGAGTGTCCTAAAGAAGCCCTGGGCCTCTGCCCTCATTTTCAAATACTGCCAAATTCTTGAGATAACCTCTCTAAGCCCTGCGTGTTCCCTGTAACGAATCCCACGTCGCCTTAACTTTTAGGTACATGACTTTTACTTTAGAAAAATTCAATAACAGACACATTACGTGAAGTCATCTGAGTGTCAGAGAGCAATGTCTTTTTTGTGTCTCGGGCAGCCCCCCAGAGAGGCCCCTCCATTCGTGACCAACACAGCTGCTAGGATTCAGCGCTCTCAAGTTCAAGTGCTTTGCACTGGCTCATTGAAAGTGGATTACATCTACACTCTGCCACAACCTTGGCTGCCCCATGTCTCGGCCTAATGACAACGTGTTCACTCGTCAATTCTAGTGTTGAAGGAAAAATGTCACACAGGAGCCAACTCCTTGAAGAAGGTGCAAAATACCCCCTGTCTCAGTTTAGAAGTCAACTGGTCCATCTGGAATCCAGTCCTGCTCTCTGGAAGGTACCCAGGTAGGAGTCTCTCCCTCACCTTCCTCCTTAACCTGAAAGGACAGATGACATCTCCCGCTTCCCCCAAAACTGGTGTGTGTAGGGGGTAAGGCCATGACAGGAAAAGTCTTCAATAAAAAAATAAAGCAGGCTCTTCTTTTAGGTCATTAAGCAGATGTCACATTCCAAAGGCCTGCCCCACCCCCACCCCATCACGCCACCAAAAGCCATTAGAAGCTGCAAATCGACTGGGCTAATTCATCTCATCATGTTTTCTCAGCCACGATCCAGGAAATTGTAAGAAGGCCAGAGTGAGGAGGGAGGGCGGCTGTCCTGGAAGGGGACCCACGCCCGTGCAGCTGGCAGGACTGTTCTACTGACGAGGGCCACTGCGGACTCCCTGGGCAGCTCAGAAGGGACCCCAACCCTAGGGGTTCACATCAAACCTGTCTGTACCTTACTAGCAGCTTCAATCTTGCTGATTATGTAAACCTGTTGGCTGTTGTCATTTCTTAACCACCTCTTTACCCAGTGTCCCCCACTCTCTATGTTATTAAAAAAAATGCTTGCTTTTGACCCCCTTCATGGTCACCGCCTGGCTTTTGCGTCACTCCTCTGAAGACAGTGTGGAGAAGCACTGCCAAGCCTTCTCCTAGCTGCAGGCGTCCTCTCGTTGGCCTCTAAGACTGTGGCTTTTATGAACATTACTGGAGGTGGGCGTGTGGTGCGCTCCCATGATCCCAGCTATTCCGGAGGCTGAGACAGGAGGATTGAAAAGTTCAAGGCCAGCTTCAGCAACTTAGTAAGACTCTGTCTCAAAATAAAAAGCAAAAAAGGGCTGGGGCTGTAGCTCAGTGTAGAGTGCCCCTGGGTTCAGTCTCTAGTACAAGGGGTAAAAAAAGTTACTGCTGGGGATATAGCTCCTTCTTTTATTAATGTTTTTATGCAAAAATTCCTTAAATTGCAAATGCTTAGTTATTATCCGTTGTTGGCTGAATTCAAAAGAAACTAATCTGTTTTCTTATTTCTGCTTCAGAGACAAGGAGATAAGAGATTAGGTAACAAGGGCTGAGGGTGTAGGTTAGTGGTAGATGACCTGCCTAGCCTGTGTGAGGCCCTGGCTTCCACCCCAATACAAGAAAAAGAGGGAAAGAGAGAGATTAAGTAGCAAGCAGGATTAATATCCTTTCTAAATCTTATTTCTCAGCTTCCTAACAGACAAACACATGGGAGGGTAAAACACAGGGGAGGTACTTTCTCATTAGCAAGTACATCTTGGTTCCAGTTCAGGCTTGCTTAAATTTTCACTAGCTGTGTGACTTTGGGCAAGTTACTTAACTCCTCTGAGCCTCAGTTACTTCCTCATTCAATATATCTACCTTCTGAAAGATTTATTAGATAAATTGTGGGGAAATAATTGCAAAATTAACAGATCTAACAATTACGATTGACCCATAACAGTCCCAAAGACAGAGCATCTGTGCTCAGCTGGTTCAGTCACTCCCTTGGAAGTGACTGGCCTTCTGTGCTATGTGGTAAAAGCAAATACTTCTGGTTCAAACACTTAGGGAGATAATTTTGACCCTATTCAAAGATACCCTTCATTCTCTATTCAAGTGAAAAATAGAAAACAACACATCTGGAATACTTTCTTATTCATATTGTAAAATAAAATATATTGCTTATGAGTGGACATCATTGGGCATCCAGTTTCAGTCATGAATATCACATATCACTTTATCCCATCTCCGGGGTGGATCCTGATGGCTCTGTGCCAGTTGGTTTAATTATTGTTTCAGGGATGAGCATGTAACCCAAGCTAGTTAGTCACAAGGATGTCTAGGATTTTGTTTACTGGTTGAGGGAAGAGCAATTCTAAGGTGTGGTTTACACATGAAAAGTCTGGAGCTGCTGCAGTCACTTTCTATTCAGAGGATCCCAACTGACAATACCACCAACTACCAGAAAAGGCAAAGCCTAAGTCGTCTCAGAAAAACAGAACCTGGGAGCTAATGGAAGCATGACTGAGGTCTCCTAGAATGTTGGAGTTTCGATTTCTTGAGCCAATAAATCCCCTTAACCCAGTTAGAACTGGGTTATTTGATAAGTGTGGTCTAATATACTTCAACAATACAGCAATTGCGATTCACTATGGTAATTCACTCTCAACCTTCTATCAAAGGTTAATGTGGAAAACCTGTTGTACAGCCAGCCGTTGTATCCATGGGTCCTGCATCCGCGGATTCAACCAAATGTGGTTCAAAAATATTTGGAGGAAAAATACATCTGTATTGAACACATAATAGACATTTTTGTCATTATTCCCCACCAATACAACGTAAAAATTATTTATATAGTATTACACTGTATCAGGTGCTATAAGTAATCTGGAGAAGAAGATTGACCGTATACTGGAGGATGTACATAGGATACATGCAGATACTCACTATTTTGTGTAAGAAGCTTGAACACACGTGGATTTGGTACACAAGGGGGTTCTGGAACCAGTTCCTCCTGGATACTAAGGGATAACTGCATAGGTTTCCACGTCTTCTGAAAAATCAATATTGAGGACATTCCGTTACTGTTTGCCCTTTAAACCTGAATCCCCCCATTGACTCTACCCTTTGAATTTACTGTAAGAGGGAACAGCGTCTACCTCTAGAAACTCTACGTGCCATCCTTTCAAGCTGGTGACCTGTGTACCTACTTAATTTCCTTTTTGCCTCCGCTGGCTGCAGGGGCAGAGATACAGAGTGTCAGGGGTTTGGTGATTGATGCTTTGGGAGCCTGGGCACGATGTGAAGATGGGAAGATGGGACAGCAGAGGACTCGGTTCCAGGGACCCAAACACCACCTGGGCATCAAAGAGCTTGGGAAGACAAAAGGTTCAGATGGGACGGCGATGCACTGGGAGACGCAGAGCGTCCTGGGCAGAAGGGGCTCGTCACGGGGCTTCTCTTGTAGGCAGCATTTCTAAGAGTGAGCAAGAGGATGACCCACATCGGAGCACCCTGAGAATGCAGATTCCTGGGCCTCGTCCTAGGCCTGCTGAATCTGGTTTTGAGTGGCCTCCAGAATCTGTATGCACAGTGAGCTCTCCAGCTGAATCTGGTGTATTCTAAATCTCCTAAGCTTGCCTTGCCCTAAGTCTGATCCAAAGCACTTTTTTTTCTTGATACTAGGGATTGACCCCAGGGGCACTTTACCACTGAGCCACATCCCCAGCCATTTTTATTTTGAGACCAGATCTCACCAAAGTGCTTAAGACCTTGCTAAGTTGCTGAGGCTGGCCTCAACCTTGTGATCCTCCTGTCTCAGCCTCCCAAGTCACTGAGATTACAGATGTGCTCTACCATGCCCAGCTCCAAAGCACTTTTTATAATACAAACTGCAGCGCCCCATCCCAGAATTCATGAATCAGAACCTCCAAAGGAAGAATCTAGAAATATTCGTCACTGACAAGCACCTCAGAAAATTCTTATGATCACTTCTGTTTAGACACTTCCCCTGGCCTGCTAATGCCACCCAGCATTGGGGCTGGTGCTCAAAGCTGACTAAACAAAGCCAGGGTATGGGAGGCCCTTGCTGTATGGCTCTTAGATTGCAGCCTCTCACACTTTCTTACTGTTGGACCTCATGGCTGTTTTAAGTCACCTGAGGAGCTTTAAATAAAATTGATACAAGGCTCCACCCCAAGTTAATTAAATCATAATGGCTGAAACATGCTGTGTGTCGTTTCCACTCCCTCTTTCCCTCTCTGATCTTATTTGCAACTGCCCTTCTTCAGATATTTTATTTAAAAAGAACTTCTTTAACTGTTCTTGCAAATGACTGTGGGAATACATTAAAGCTTTTTAACTGACTGCTTAATTCAGTCAAAACACCAGTAAGTTTGTTTTTTAAATATCCAACATACAGGAGATTTCTAAAACTCCTTCCTCCGTGACAGAATATAAATCATAAGGAACTCTGGATTCTCATTTATGTGTCTGCTGACCTCTTAAGAATTCAATATCTATCATATAGTCAACCTACATCCTGAAGAGGGGAGTCCTTGGCTTTGCTCCTGACAAGGGTCTGCACCTTCCACAGATGGTGGTCACAAACTTAAGAAGTCACACTTGCTCAGAAAGTGCTGTGGGCATCAAGGACTGTACAGAAGGGGAATGTACTGGAGAGGGTTTATCATCACCCCCCACACACAAAGATAAAAATCTCCTTCTTAACAGTAATGATGAGCAAGAGCTTCACAGTCAAGTTCCTCACCACAACACGCATCATGATGGGTAAACTCCAAATCGAAAGCTTTCAGAGATTTCACTAAGACTCTTATCCAAGGGACACATTCAGTGCAGGCTCCTCCAGCCCCACCACACGGCAAAGCACCCAAGGGTCAAGAGTCAAATGGAAAGATTCGGAAAGGTCCAGAGGAGAGAAATTAATTAAACCAACTATGGTGGAAAACAAAGTTCTTGGGAAGTAGAGCAGAAAATTACTTCCATGACCATGTACTTTGCAAATTGTTTATAGGTGTGAGCTTGGATACAGTGGAAAGGACATTGGAATCAGTGACCTCAGCCCAGCCCCAGCCGTAACAGGTACTGGCACCGTCAGGTCAGACAAGCCTCCGGCCTCCAGAATCCTCCAGAATCTTTTGAATCCCCCATGCTGAAAAAAAGGGGGGAAGAGAGTACCCACCTCAGTAGGTTATAATTATCAAAGAAAGGAAGCTAGTATAGCTTAGGAAGAAAGGAAATGACGTGTAAGAAAATTCTTTGACCTGACCTTTGGTCTGCTGCCAAGCAGCTAGACATGGTATCGTCAGAGTGGAGTCGAGGAACTCTCTGCTGAGGATTTTAAGAAATTCGATGCTCCACAGCAAAGGGAAGGACCTGGGGAACTTGGAGAAGATTCAGAAGAGCACCACAGAACCAGGGAGCGCTAATAAAAATTAAAAAAAAAAAAAAAGAGTGCCACAGAGATGATTAAAGGGATGGAAAATCAAAACCATGCTCAGGAAAGGTTAAAAGAACTGAGTGCATCCTGCTTGGAGAAGACATGTCTACGAAGTGACTCAATAACTGTTTACAAGTACCCACAGCCTGGCATCCAGCTGCTCTTTCTGATGAACAGAGAGGAAGGTACTGTAGATCCTTGACATAGGCAGATTTGACATGTGCATTTCAGACCACATTGTATGACTCTGAAGGTCCATGACATGTAATAAATTTGTATTTCTTCCTGTGCCACAAATTTTAACCACAGGTGTGTGAAGGGAATCCATTAAGTGGTCTGTGACTGAGTCTTTCCAACCATCCAAAGTAGAAATCTCCATGGAATGTGCTGTTCTCCACTAATCATCTTTCACACAGTAATTCTTAGAAATAACAAAAATAATAGCTACCTTTAAGTGTTTACTCTGTACCAGGCAATTTATGGCTAAGAACTTCATGGGCAGTATTTCTTTAATGGAGAAAGGAAATGAGGCATGAATAGGGTAGGGAAAATGTTCAAGGTCACCCAGTTGGTAAGCAGAGGAGGTAGGATTTTAACTCAGGTCTAATCCAGAGCCAAGTCTGTACATGCAGTAGCAAACTATTCATGTGAAATACAGTCTTCAGCCAGAACTGAGGGGAGTAATCGGTAAAATACAACAAAGTCAGATAGTAGTGGTTCTCACCAGAAGCCAAAAGTTGGTATTTAGGACACAAACTAGACCTCCTCAAAATGTGACATCCCACACACAATTGTTTACGCATATCTGGAGATGCCCTGGATCTGCAGTCTTTCTCAAGCCTGCCTGGCTCAATTCAGGCTGGACTCTGATGACCTTCTTGCCAGTGCTGGTCTAGGTTGCTCTTTGCATTTCCTGCAGCCTTCTGTGCTCATTGTCTGCACAACCGAGCTTGCTTTCTGTACATAACCACCTTCCTGTAGTCTCACTGCTTTCCAAAATCTGATTCTGGCACAGGTACTGGCTGGATAAATCTTCCTGTTCTTTATCAGAGCCCTAAATGAACCAGGCCAGGGAGTTAGCCTGTGAGTTGGTGCTTAGATAAGACCCAAGGGGCTCCTGGAGTACGTACAGTTATTGTCCAGAGGGGTTAGAAGGAGATTCATTGGAAGAAGGAATTAGAAATCAGACCTAAGAGCCTGTAATCCCAGCACTTAGGGAGGCTGAGACAGGAGAATCGTGAGTTCAAAGCCAGCCTCAGCAATGGCGAGGTGCTAAGCAACTCAGTGAGACCCTGTCTCTAAATAAAACACAACATAGGGCTGGGGATGGTCCAGCCCTGAGTTCAATCCCTGGTACCAAAAAAAAAGAAAAAGAAATCAGACCTAAGAGAAAGTCAAGTCCAAGGCCAGAAGTGCAATATCCAGATTCACAAAGTGAGAAGCCACCATCAGGAAAGAAGGCAAGAACTGAATAGAGGTGGCCAGGAAAGCGTAGTAGGTCGGCAGCACAGACTTCAACAGAACAGGCAGCGCTCGTACTGAGGCGCCCGTACTGACGCGCAAGGCTGGCAGGCAGGTTTCCCCATTTAAAAACACCCGATCGGGTCACTCTCACATTCCTTTGTTTCCACGTTCACCTGGAAGGAAAAAATGTGACATGGCCACATGGATGCAGTGAGGCCATCTAGAGTAGTAAACCGTGGCATGGCCTGAAGTCACACGGGAGGAGCCCCGGAGCCCTTGGAGGACAGGAGGCTTAGAGGGAGCAGAAGGAAAACCAAGCAGGCGACAAAGAGGAGGCAAAGACCTCTTTGGGAGGGAGTCTGAGAGCCAGGTAGGTGTGGTGAAGTTTCTGGAGACGTAAACTTTGAGATTTGGTTGAGATTTAGAAGCTCAGAGCAGAAAGCCCAAACCAGGGAGCCGAGGGAGGAGCAGACTGAGCGTGATCAACCAACAGCCAGAGTCCAGAAGATTCTGAAGGCTGCAGTGACGACAGTGGCAGTGAGAGGGACAAAAGTGGCAAGAGGGAGGCTCTGAGGACAGGAAGTCCAGACTTTCAGGGAGGCTCACCAGGTGAGCCATGCTCCATGAGCAGGGTGGCCCAAGGGTTGGCAAAACCACCAGAGGAAGCTGGCATCCAGTCGCTACCAGGCAAGGGACCAGCTACAAAGGAGATTTGATGAAAAAGGCAAGAAGGAATGGAAAGGCCTGGAAAGGGGTTGCAAAGAGGAAGTAAACGAAAGAAGAGTTCAGGAACATCCTATGCCTGGTGCCTGGTGCATGCCTGTAATCCCAGCTACCCCAGAAACTGAGGCAGGAGGATCTCAAGTTCAAGGCCAGCCTGGGCAGTGCAGCATGACTCCGTCTCAAAATAAAAACAAGAAATAAAGGGCTGGGGAGGTAGCCCCTGAGTTCAATCCCCAATACCACCAAAAAGTAAATAAAATAAAAACAGGATTATTCTCTGAGTTCCTAGAAGAATTGGATACAAGTGCTCCTGATGGCAGGTTCCAGTGTCTTCTCTTCTGATTGGAAGGCAGAGAGAACTGGGGAGGAAATTATAAGTGATTCCCAATCCAGAATACTAGGTTAGGCTGTCCATGGACAATCAATGATTTGCCCCTCACCTATGTGATCATCTGCACTCTTGGGCAACCGCCTATAATATCATTAGAAGTTATATATATCAAAACATGATATTATATCATATTTTGTATATGATATACTATTTGACAGATACATATATACTATAGGGGTTAAATATATAAATATCATTAGAAATAATATTATCCTTAGAAGTGATACCACCATTAGATTATGTGATGAATTAGACTACCTAATTATCATTCAACATGCAAGAGACAGAAGAATTCAGTGCCAGAACTCTTGTAAAACCAAAGACCCAGGTTCAAGTGTGGGCCTTGGATATACCAACTGTGTGGACCAGGCATCAGTTTCCCAGTTCATGAAACAAAGACAAGGACATCACACACAGTTGTGGTGGAGAGGAGCAGAGGTCACAGGTTTCAGCAATCCAGGTACAGTCAGGCTGGACCCTGGTCTGCCTCTGAACAGAAACAAGGCCACACAGCCACCCTGGAAGCACAAGAGCAATAAGCAAGCTGCTGATAGTGAGAACCCAAGGAGGTAGCTGGAGTCCTCTCGAGCTAGCGGGGCAACTTAGATGTGCTGAGTCTTTCTGGAGCAAGCCAAGTTTTCTGCAGGACTCGTTTTTAAAAAGGGCGATTTACAGATAGCAGAAGCACAAAGAGTGATTCCAAAAAATCTCACCAGTGCCAGGAAGCCGGGAGAACCTCAGAAGACACACATTCGCTCTTCCTGGCCTAAAACACTTGTGATCAGATGAGTGTGTCGGACACATAGAAACAACTATTTTAGAGATGAGTCAGAACATTATTAGAACTCTTTATTTAGGGCATACCTACTTTTTTCCTAACGATAAAAGGAAATAAGTTAAAGCTATCTGTTCAAGTATCAGTGTGTTGTGAAATCGTTCTTGCCCTTGGGGAGAAGAATATAAGAACTCATCCCCTATCCAACACATGAAAATCCAGGAAAAGGGCCTATGCAATGCCCTGCTATTACTGACACCTCTCATTTATCCACCTCAGGGTTATCTGTAAGATTTCCCCTTCAGCCCCAAACTGCTGGGCCATTTCCTGCCACTATTGAGAAATGCCTACATATTTAACAAATTGAACTAGATTTAACACAAACCTAGTTCAAAAGTTTGAAAGTGTTTCTTTTTTGGGGAAGAGGGGGATTGAACTCATGGGTACTGGACGACTGAGCCACATCCCCAGCCCTCTTTTGTGTTTTATTTAGAGACAACTCTGTCTTCAAAGCCAAATGAAAGTCATTGTTTAGTTTCTATTATTCTGATGACTCTCTCTCACCAGAAATCTGCATTTCAAGAGAACAGGTAACATCTTAGATTTCCCTCCATCATGTTTAACCCAGCAGAACTAAAAGATTGTCCATATCACTTAATTAATTCACACTTTCAAACACCCTATTCAAACAAACAGGAACTCCAGTACCTTGCAGATAGAAGGAATTCCATCAATTAGCTTCCAATGGTTGAATGACGGATGGGTACCCTGGACCATCTTCTCCCCCTCTCCCCATCATGGTCTCCCCTCTGGCCACACTGGTCTCCTGGTTCTCAAACACACTCAGAAGCATCCCTACCTCAGGGCCTTTGACTTTTCTTTCCCCTTAAGCTTGGAGGCCCTTTCTTATGATAGGGGTCACTCCCTAAGAAATCTTCCCCACCCACTGGATTTAACACAGCATCCCTCAATCCATCCACACCTCTGCAGCTACCTAACATCCTTCCCTACTTTTCCTTCCTGTCCTTTATGAAGTTTGCATATTTAACTTGTTTATGTTTATTGTCAGTCTCTACCATATAAACTCCACAATGGAAAATATTTGTTTTGCATGTTTAACTCACTTTAGTAGCCACAGGACTTAGCACAGAGCATGGTATATAGGGACCATCACTTATAGTGAATGAATATTTGAATGAGAAGAAAACTCAGTATCAGGGTGAAACAAATGAGAAATTACTAAAGTGTTCTGGTGGAAATTTTCTTTTTCCTGGGACCTATTCTGAGCATGTACACAGCCACTTAAATGCTATTGTGAAAGTAGACTTTCTTTCTTAGGTCATCAGGATGTCCCTTAAAGTATTTGAAACCCTAGGCCTTTAATGATAAAGCTTGCTGATGCAACTTGATTATAACATAGCAGTATGAATTCAGGCACCAGTGATATGCTTGAAATGTAACTATGGGCTTGGTTGCTAAAGGATTAGCTGGCAATATGTTGAAATAACCGGTTGCCCCTGATCTGATAAGGCCACAGCCCCTGTGACTAGCCTGTTTGATAAGAATAAGGATTGCACCCAGCTGGTCCCATTACAAAGGCCCTCTGGCTATCTTCCTGTAAAAGCCCAAGGCAACAGCGCAAGAAGGTACCCGCGGCACCTGCCAGGACCCGCTCCTGGAAAACTGTCTCTCCTCTCACTGGACAAGAAAGGACTCAGCTTTCCCTGGGATTTGCCTGCACCCAGCCCCTATCTAGAATGGAAAGAAATGTAACCCTTAACTGCCCTAGGATGCCAATGACTTCCAGCCTTTCCCCGTCTCAGGAAGACAGATTCATTTTATTCTGAGAATCTACAGGTTTATGCAAAAGTTTTCTTCTCTCAACAGAACAGGAATTTGGTTCATCTTTGCTTCTAGACGTAGAAAATCAGCCCTTCATCAAACTAATATGCAAAAAGATAAGAGTCAGAGTTGCCAAGACCTCTAAATAACATCAACAAATATTAACTGAATGTAAGACACTGTGCCAGCAGCTGCCAGGGAGAAAGGATGCAATCTGAGCTGTCCTTTCCAAGATCTTAAAAGACAAAAACTCATTATATATAGCAGGACCCAGTCCTGCCCCCTGATAACCAGTGGAACCCCAGAACAGGTTTCTGAGAGGACTCTAACATCCTGAGTGAAATGGTAAACAAGGCTTTAAACTGCCTGGTGGAGAGATCCTGGGAAGTCAGAATACAACTTTGAAAGAAGAAAAAAAGGAGAGATGAATCTACTGAGGACCCCCAGAGAGAGTCTAAAAAGCAAGGAAATAAAGACTCAATCTCAAATCCAGGAGAGTCTGGGAACTGTTCCTCTCTGTCTGTAAAGACACAGGTTTGTGTTTGGAGAATACTTTGAGTGGGATGCCAGGTATTTGTGTGTGTGTGTGTGTGTGTGTGTGTGTGTGTGTTGCTGAGGATTGAACCCAGGGCCTTGCGCTTGCAAGGCAAGTACTCTACCAACTGGGCTATATCTCCAGCCTGAGATGCCAGGTATTGTCACTGAAATTAATCTCCAGCTTCTGGAACTTTCTGAACCTCTCACTTCCTTCCTTTTATGTTCTTGAATCCTGATAGGGAAAGGGTCTTTTAATGGAATAAGATATTAAAGATGCGAGGTCATTGGTATAATCTAGAAGCTAGGAGCTGGGAATGTAGCTCAGTGGTAGAGTATGTGCTTAGCATTTTCATGTTCAAGGCACTGTTCAATCTCCAGCACCATATAATGATGAGGATGAGGAAGAGAGGAGGAGGAGTAAGAGGAGGAGAAGTAGTAAGAGGATGAGGAGAAGAATAACAGGCAAGAGCAGCATCTTTGTCTTGCATGAACACCATTCTGAGAATCTGGGAGTGCCAGGCTGTGCACATATTCTGCTGTGCTTCAGGATGGAACCATGACTTGACCTCTTGGGTCACTACCATACACCTAAATGGTGGGCAGGAGATGTGGGGTGAGAAAGGGTGAAGGGATATCCAGGAGGGGAAATGGCCTCCCACTTCCATCAGAGACAGCTATCTGGACAGCAATGAACGCTCTCCATCACCCTTGGGAGATCCGCCATTAGTTTCTAGAAGTAAAGTTTTGTTGAAACATAGCCACAGTCTTTCTCCTGTGATGCTCTTCTATTTCACAAGTAAAGTTGAGTAGTTGTGATACAGACTCTATGGCCTTCAAAGCCAAATAGGGTCATTATCAGCAAATTTGCTGTACCACTGCTTCAAACATGAAAGAGAATTCTGCTCATCCAATATGTACTCTTTGTCAGAAAGCTAAAGTGACTCCAGGGTTCTCCATCTTTTCCCCTATTGCTTATCTTCCCTTGTTGCAGCTGTTTACCATCCCTCAACCCTAGTGTCCATTTATATTAGCCTAGAGGTAGAAGGTCATGTGCACCCACCTGTGGGAATGTGTAACACAAAGGACAGACAACACCACCATAGTAATGAAAGACACTGCGAACAGATTTGAAGGAAAGCAGCTTCCTGTGCTCTTCTGTAAACACTGAGAGTTTGATTTTTCTTCCAGTGTCTTATGTGTTTCATCAATAATCACAATAATCTTCATAAGTTTGTATGTTGAATAAAGTGTTCTTATTAAAATACAAATAGCTAACATACATTAAACTCTTACTGGAACTATCCCATTGGATCCTCATGAGATCCCTGGGAGAAAACGACTTTCAATCCCCATTCTGCAGAAAAACAAACCACTGGAGAGAGGCGTATTAGTCCATTTTTTGTTACTATAATGAAATACCTGAAGCCAGGTGCTTCTGAAGAAAAGATGTTTGATTCACAGAGAATGGTAGTCCAAGACTGGGCAGCCCCCACTGGCTCAGCCTCTGATGAGGGCCTAACTGCAGATCAGAGTGGGAGCGATCACCTTACTGAAGTAACTGGGGTCCACAATTCCTTCCAAAGCCATACTTCCCATGGACCTAGGGACCTCCCACTAGGCCCCACCTCCTTTTTAAAGTTTTGTCTTTCAATACCGCCACAGTGAGGACAAAGTGTACAACACATGAACCCTTGGGGAAAAATCTACATTCCAACCACAGTAGATGGCTTAATTAATTTTTTCATAGTCAGACACACAGTAATGGAGAAAAGAGTTTCAAACCACTTCTGAGATATGCTCTTGACCACTATGTTGTAGTACTGGTTGCCTCAAGAAAATGTGAAGGGCTAGGGATGTAGCTCAGCAGTACAGCACTTGCCTGGTATATACAGGCAATTGGGTTCAGTCCTCAGTACTGAAAACACACACATGCACACAAAGAAAAAAATTCAGAAACAAACTAAACCAAAAATCTAAACAGAAATAAATGTTCATCAAGCATTCAATATTTAAGGATCTACTAAATGTTAATACGAAATACTAATATGGAAAGATAATATTAGTTTTTAGTTTCCAATCTGATTTTTTAGATAAATATCTTCTATAAGACTTATAACAAATAAACTTGTAAGCTTTTTCTCTTCTGGGTCTTTATTTGATTGGAAAGCATTTCTCAGTTATTCTTACTAAGCCCAAATATGTAAGATCATCATAAATTTAGTAATTTTCTTATTACATCTGAAGTATAGACAGTAAAAGAAAAGCAGACAGCTACAATTTTTCCCACCTTTTATGTAATCCTATTTGTCAAGATACTTACAAAACTTTTAGAGTTCCTAGGAATAGCACCATGGTGTCTGCAATCTTTCAATTCTTGTACTTCAAGAATTCATCATCCTGATAACTCATCAGAGGTCCCTCAGATAGCAAGTCCTTCTTTATTCATGACTCAAAACATCAGTTAACAATACAACTCATTCACTATGTTTCAATTAACAACTTTGGGTCAAAAAAAAAAAGGTCAATTAACTTTGGAAGGAAAGTTATAAAAAACAGAATCAAACTCCTGAAAGATTAGGCTTCTGTCTACATAATTTCCTCCAAAGAATCAAGCCTGAAAGTTGCCAATGATTCCACCAGAAAAATGTCCTCCAATTTCAATCAATATTATCGGACAGAAATACTATGTGTTAAAGGATTGAAAAATATTTTTTAAAGCTATAAACTGACAGAGACTTCCAGTTTTCACTTCGGCATGTAAGAAGCTTATAAGTCTTCACGCTATCCTAGGTTAAAAAGCTGAACAAACTGAAAATCAGCCACTCTACTTAAATCTGTCAGAGGAGGTAAGGTCATAGGTCAAATCCCTGCCCCCAGAATTAGACAGACCAACAGGCAGATACAGAGGTTGGCAACTTAGGAAAGCAGAAACCTTCTCAGGAACCAGTGCCGTAGGCAAACTTGAACTGTAATTGATGAATTGCTGGAAACTCTGTGTGGACAAGTCTAATAATAGTTAAAATTTTAGATGACCCAATCACAGAGAGTCCCTACACTTTTGTAAGTTTTACCTCCAGGAAACTGACCAGACCCACACAGTGAATCATGGAAAAGGGAGTCATTTTTAAATACACCAGTATTTCTTTTTCTGACTTCAGGAAGAACTATCTTACTAGATCTTAACTCATTGGAGCTTGATCAGAGCCTAAGCTATCTGGGAGAAGAGATACTACTACTCCAAATCCCGCTAGTCTTTCCAACTCATTCTATGCAATCAGCAGTACCTAACATCCAAAAAAAGACAAAGACATTAAAAGAAAACTACAGGCAAAGAATATAGATGCAAAAATTCTGAACAAAATATTAGCAAATCAAATCCAATAATCTTTTAAAAAAATGATACACTATGAGCAAGTGGAATTTAAGGTATCCAAGGTTGATTCAACATTCAAAATTGAATATAATCCATCATATCGACAGGTTGAAGAAAAATCCTACGATCATATCAATAGCTGTAGAAAAAACACTTGGCAAAATCCAACACCTATTCAAACTAAGAATATTCTCAGCAATCCAAGAATAGAGTTGAACTTCCTTAACTTGACAAAGAGCATCCATCTAAGGCCCCAGGCGGCTAATGTCTGCTCTGACACGTCCGCCCCGCACTCCCAGCTCCTGGCCGCCCTTGGCAGCCTTGCCGTCACGGCCCCCGCGCGCCCAGACCTCCTCGAGGCCTCCTCGCTCGCCCTCCCCCATTTCCTGAAGGACAACAGCTCGGTTTTACCGGAATCCGCCATCGTTTTCCCCTCCGGTTTCGGCTGATCTCGAGGCTCCGCAGAAATTCTCGTGTCCACCCTTCCCTTCTAGCCCTTTCCAGGGCTCAGTTTCCCTCACCTTCGCGGGGCTGCCTTCCCCTCACCCCCACGCGGTGATCTGGGTCCGGCTCCTCACTTTTCCTCAGTCCCTCCCCCTGCCCTTCCTTTCCGGATCCCCCGGCCTCGCCATCACGGAGGCCTTCACGCTGGCCCGGGATGCAGGGTCTGCTCCCTTGGTCCTTCGGTCATGACCGTGGCCTGAAGAACCATGGCGTCTGGTAGTACCGCTGCCAGTGAGGAGGAGCGCAGCCTCCGGGAGTGTGAACTCTACGCGCAGAAGCACAACATTCAGGCCCTGCTCAAGGATTCGATCGTGCAGTTGTGTACTACTCGACCCGAGAGACCCGTGGCATTCCTTAGGGAATACTTTGAGAAATTGGAGGAGGAGGAGGCAAGACATATCCAGAATCTGCAGAAAGCGAGCACCTGCACAGAGAAAGCGAGCACCTGCACAGAGAAAGTGAGCACCTGCACAGAGAAAGCGAGCACCTGCACAGAGAAAGCCAGCACCTGCACAGAGGCAAGGGCGGAGGAAATCGCTCCTGTTCACCCCCAACCAGTGGTTAAGGGTCGGCGGCGACGTGGCGCTGTCAGCGCAGAAGTCTACACGGAGGAAGATGCTGTCTCTTTTGTTAGAAAGGTTATACCCAAAGATTTTAAGACAATGGCTGCTTTAGCCAAAGCCATTGAAAAGAATGTGCTGTTTTCCCATCTTGATGATAATGAGAAAACTGATATTTTTTATGCCATGTTTCCAGTCTCTGTTTCTTCTGGAGAGACTGTTATTCAGCAGGGCGATGAAGGGGATAAATTCTATGTGATTGATCAAGGAGAAATGGATGTCTATGTCAACAATGAGTGGACAACCATTATTGGGGAAGGAGGGAGCTTTGGAGAACTTGCTTTGATTTATGGAACACCTAGTGCAGCCACTGTCAAAGCAAAGACAGATGTGAAACTGTGGGGTGTTGACCGAGAGAGCTATAGAAGAATCCTTATGGGAAGCACACTGAAAAAGCGAAAAATGTATGAAGAGTTCCTTAGTAAAGTGTCTATTTTAGAGTCTTTGGACAAGTGGGAACGTCTCACTGTAGCTGATGCATTGGAACCAGTCCAGTTTGAAGATAGACAGAACATCATGGTGCAGGGAGAACCAGGAGATGAGTTCTTCATTATTTTAGAGGGATCAGCTGCCGTGCTGCAACGTCGGTCGGAAAATGAAGAGTTTGTTGAAGTGGGAAGATTGGGGCCTTCTGATTATTTTGGTGAGATTGCACTACTGAAGAATCGTCCTCGTGCTGCCACAGTGGTTGCACGTGGCCCCTTGAAGTGCGTGAAGCTGGATCGACCTCGATTTGAACGTGTCCTAGGCCCATGCGCAGATATCCTCAAACGAAACATCCAGCAGTACAATCTTTTCATGGCACTGTCTGTCTGAAACCTGCCTCCTGTGCCTCCCTTTTCTCCTTTCACCACTCATGATTCACTCATGCTTAATTTTCCCTGTTTGAAGCGCCAAATGGCCATTGGCATCACAGCTTCTTGTCTCTTTATATGAAAAGTTGCATTTATTGCACCGTTCTCAATTTGGAGCATTAACTGAATGCTCACACACAAATAAATAGAGTTCTATAGACTTTACTGTTACTGCTTCTCTCTGTGTAGTGCTAGTGTTCAAACTGAGCAGTGAGTGCCATGCTTTTTGGTGAGGGCAGATCCCAGCACCAATGAATTACCATAGAGTAATGATGTAACAGTGCAAGATGTTTTGTAAGTGACATAATTTTCCAGTCAGGCATATTTAGACTGTGGCCATATACACTGTATTTCTTGATAGGATAAATGGTTTCTCGTTAAGCTCTAAGGATTAGGAAAAAATGGATACAGAAAAAATCTTAGTAGAGTAGAAAGACATCTGCCTGTAATCAAAACTAGTTTAAGGGTGAAACAATGCCCATTTTTTCTAATTGGATATGGTTGGTTCGGACCCCCACCCTTAACCTGAATTTTTGTTTGCCAAGCTAATTTGCCTGGTTTTGTTTGTATCTTGTTACTGTTTATTCTTCAACTCTGAAATATTTTTCATTGTGGCTATCTGTACCATCCTTTTAAGTTTGAAACCAAATCATAGACTGCAAATACTGGCTTATGACTTAACTACATCTGCCTCAGCTCACAGATTTTATGTGTCCAGCTAGTGCCAAATACTGACATCAGATGCTGAATTGAAAATAATCTGAGGTCTACACATTTGGTTGTTAACCTAGAGCTTTTGGTTAATGCATGTTCTTCATTTGACTCCAGTATGATCTCCTATGTTTAGTAGACTCTGATTCCAGGAGACTGGATTTGCTGAGAGTAGATAAAAGTGGAATAAATGCCACACAGAAAAATGAAGGTGATGTTGCTAAAGGGAAGAACCAGGTGGACAAATTGCATTGTCTAGAACTTTCCCCTACTGAGTTCACTGGAGCATGAGGTTTAGGAATAAGTTTTGTACTCTGGTTTTAACATTTCCCCCTCTTCTTTATATCAGCTAGAACTTCTGATGGGGTGAGGTAGGGCAGTGTGGCGTGGGATGTGTCTGTATGTGTCTAAAAGGCCATCCCGCTGGAAGACCTGCTTTCCTGCCTGTCCTGTATTTATATAGCAACCTTTTTTCTTTTTTAAATCAACTTGTGCTTTAGTCTTACTTGTAACTCAGTATTTTCCCACCTTATGTGTTATAATAGTCCAAGGATACACAACAGTTTATTTTTATTATTATTTTTTAAAACAATTTCACAGTTCCATAATGTAGGCACTTTCATTTTCATTGTGATTTATATATATTGTAGGATAATATTTGGGAGTGACTGCAAGCATTTTCCATCTGTGTGCAACTGGTTCTGATTAATAATCCTTTCTCCTAGCTTTTCCCAGGTAATTTAAATTGGACATGATAGATTTTTCACAGATTTTAAGTTGTTACTAACTTTGGGATATAAATCTGGGAAAGAAATTTTATTTACATTTTAGTGTGGGATAGAAAGCCACCTTGTTACAAATTTTTTAATTTCCAAAATTATATTAAATGAGGGTTTTCTGCTCTGTACTCTGTGTTTAGCTATCTTTTTTATACTTAAAGAATTAAAAATAAAAATATGTTCTTATTAGCTTAAAACAAAGAACATCTACAGCTAACATCATTTTTATTAAAAAATTTTAAAAAATTAAAAAAAACTATAGCTAACATCAAGCTTATGGTGAGAAACTTGAAGCTTTCCCATAAAGCCCAAGGGAAGAATGTCCCTACTTACCACACCTTTTCAACATTTTACTGGAAGTCCTAGCTAATGCAATATGACAAGAAAAAGAAATAAATGATATACAGATTGGGAAGGAAGAAATAAGTGTCTTTGTTCATAGATGACAAGATTGAACAAAACTTACCATAAGCCTCATGAAACTAATAAGCAATTGCAAGGATGATTGTTGGATAGAAGATTCATATACAAATACCAATCACTTTCTTAAATGTTAGCAATTAACAAGTAGAATTTGCTAATGCATTTATATCATTTAAACTTACATCAGAACACAAAAAAAATGAAATATTTGGGTATAATCTAAAACATATGTACAAGATCTATGTGAAGAAAATTAAAGAACTTTGATTTAAAATGTTTTTAAAGAAGTAATGGAGAAGTAGTTTATGTTTATGGATATTATAATATTATAAAAATTCCAGTTCTTTCCAACTTAACCTATGAATTAAATTTCAATCAATTCTCTAGCATGTTATTGTGTGGATATTGACAAACTAATTTTAAAGTTTATATGGACAGATACAAGACTCAGAATAGATGAATTAATATTGAGGAAGATCCAAGGTAGAAAACTAAAACTAACACTAACTTCAAGACTTACTATTAAAATACAGCATAATAATATGGCATTGATGAACAAATAAACAAAGAGATCAAAAAACAAAACATAAAGCCCAGAAACATTCACATAAATATCATTAATTGATCTTTGACAAGATGCAAAATCCAGCAATTATGCTTCTTAATATATACCTAAATGAAAACTTAGGTCCACACAAAAATCTGCAAATGGATATATATAACAAATTTATTGTTAATGCTAAAACTTAAAAGCAACCCAGATGTTCTTCAGTAGGTCAATGGATAAATCAACTTTGGTACACCCAGACAATGCAATAATCAATACAACAAAAAAAATGAACTATCAGACCATGAAAACATATATTACTAAGTAAAAGAAACCAATCTGAAAAGGGTGTATACTATATGACTCCAACTATAGGACATTCTAGAAGACAAAACTGTGGAGATGATGCAAATATTAGTAGCTTCCAGGGATGAGAGGGGAAGACAGATGAATAGGCAGAACACACAGAATTTTTAGAACAGAGAAACTATTCAGTACAATACAATAGCAGCTACTTGTCATTATACATGTACCAAAGCCCACAGAATGTCCAGTACTGAGAGCAAACTCTAACATAAACTATGGACTTGAAGTGATAATGATGTATCAATGTAGGTTCATCAATTGTAACAAACATCCCATTCTGGTATGAGACATTGATGACAGGAAGACCATGCATGTGTGGAAACAGGAACTCTGCACATGCCACTCAATTTTCTGTGAACCTAAACATATATGAACCACAAATATATGAGGAGATCTTCAAGGAAAACCAAAAGTCCTCATCCATATTAGCATCCAAAGGACACTACCCACCATTACCACATTCAAGGCATGGTTCTCCTGATGTTCTGAATATATTGGTTAAAACTGGAGGGAAAACAATGACACTTGCCATGGATTCAGCCCACTTAGTAGATGGAAATCTTAGCATAGTTCTCAAGAGATTTCCTGTTATGCTCTTGCCACTGAGTTTGAGGTGAAACAGACACACAAGACCAAAAGCCACATCTGTAAAGAGGCCACTCTGCTGGCAAAACACTTCTCACTCTGAGGTTCTCTCTGGGTAGAAAAGTCACTCATTTCAGAGTTTTGTGGGGACTCTGGCCAGAAATGAAACATTACCTCCAGGAGAAAACTAGATTCAGAATATCCTAAAAGCAGAAAACTTTAGTCCACTCTGGTCATTTCTTCTCAAATCTAGTGTTCGTTAAAGACCAGAGTGTGTTTTTTAAGAGAGAAACAATGACAATGTAGACTAAATTTGTGGTACTAGATCCTTAGAAATACAGCAGGCCAGCCGGAGACCTGGATAACCATGTGCAGAAGGCGCCTTCCTTATCTTATTACTGCGGCAGGGAGCTGAAAAGAGCAGAAAGAGGATGGAACTGGGAGTCAGGAAAACAGAGTATCAGTCTGTTCTGAGCTGCTGAAGAGCTAATCCATATTTGCTTACTCATTTGGAAATATAATATTTGCCCTTTCCACTACAGGGAACTATTGCAGAAACAACATAAATAAAAAGACAGAAAACACAAATGTAGTGCAGGCATGTCCTACTTAGGTTTATCCAAGATAGCCTTACACAAAATAATGATAGGTAGGTGATATTTGCCAGAGCACGTTCACACCCTCAGGAGTACCTCTTTTAGAGACTGCCAGCCTTCCTCAAATATCCAAGGTACTGTCTCAACCACATCCCCTGCTCTCATTTTACCCATCACCCTATGACCACTGAACACACTATTCATAATGTCAAGGCTGGAATCCCAGTGATCTGCAGGTCTCTGTAATGACCAGACAATGATCTCACCATGCATAATGGAGAAGGCTAGAAGAGATGCTTCCTCCCTCATCCTTCAGAGATCCCATACTGAATACTTTTTAACACTTCCAATGCTCCCATATGGCTGCACAGCCCACGGGGCAATTGTAATGATAGAAACTTTAGTCTAAACTTTTTTTAATAAAGACCACATGGTAGCAAGATGAGGGCGGCATTTTACAAGAGCCAGCACACAATGAATGTTTCAACTCTTTCTAAAGACAGCCTATTCTGCACTCCACTATCTTCCTATACAGATCCTGTAGATACACTCCTGGAACAGAATTCCCAGAACCATGTGAGTATTGGTAAAGCAGATGGGAGGCCAGGAACTTCCATCCTGCATACCCGCTTTGGTGGCCAGAGGTCCTGGGTATGCCAGAACAGCAGGATGTTTGCTTCATGGAGACCGAGCGATTCGTCCTATTTGTCCCAGACGTGGCTGACAAGTATAGGGAGAGGCCCTCCACTTTCCTACACACTTGTACAGGTCTTCAAGTTCTTTGCTGTCCTCCAAGAATGGGCACATCTTAAGACTTTAAGGCTAGAAGAAAACAGAAAGATGACCCATTCAAATTTGAGCCTGAATCCTAAAATAAGTTAAAAGATTTGCCCAAGATCACATGGTTCCTCAATGGCAAAAGTAGAGAAACTGTAATAAGAACTTTGATTTGAGAAAATTAAGGAAACTCTATAATCATCATGACTTTGACTGCTAATATTCTTTAAGCGCTTACTATGATATTTCATGAAATCAAAGACTATCATCATAAGATGCACCATTATTTTGTGAACCACCAAGAAAGAAAATGCTACTCATTCAATCATGACATTGATTATATTTTTCAGAGATATTAATGTGTGAATCTCAGAATCAAGGCAAAATAGTAGGTACCAATTACATTATACATCTAATCATATTTAATTCTCAAAACAAAACTTCTGAGACAGGTAATACTATTTGAGCAGTTTTTTCAGGTGAAGAAATAAAGGCTTAAGTTTTTCATAAGTGTCTGAGCCAAGGCAGATCCAAGACTGTCTGTCCAGGACCTCAGTCTGTAACTGCCATGCCTTTGAGGCTTACAAATATCTTGGAAGCTCAGAAAAGAGGCCATGGAATAGGATCTAAGTCAATCTGGAAGACTCCAGCTCTTACCTCTCACACCTAAGGGTTTCATTTCATGACAACAAATGCCAGGAGACCTGCAGTGATCTTCTCTCCACCCTTGCTATGGGCAAGGAGGAGAAGCTCCTCGCTTCAGCCCTGTTATCCACCAGCAGCTCCTGGAGTAGAGAAAGCAACTCAGAATGGATCTGCTGCCCTCCTCTTGGAAGGGTATAATATTCTGAGAAGCAGTCACATTTTCTAGAATTTATAGGTTCAGTATTCTATTTTCTCTACTTTTTTGTGTTTAAAATTTTTATAATTAAAGTTTTTTGCATTTTAGGTATACATAATATTAGCATTCATTTTGACACAATTATACCAGCGTGGAATATAATAGCTCTAATTTAGTCCCTACTACTTCCCCTTTTCTCCCCTCTAGCTTCCTCTTATTCCTTTTCCTCTACTCAATTTTTCTTCTATTTATTTATAGTTTTTATTTTAATTAGTGCCTGGTGGATATACACAAAAGTGAGGTTCATTGTGGTATATTCATATGCGTACATAGGAAAGTTTGGTCAGATTCATTTCACCATCCTTCCCTTTTCTATAATTTAAGTTAAAAAATCAGAATACAAGCCAGGCGCAGTGACACACACCTGTCATTGGGAGGCTGAGACAGGAGGATCGTGAGTTCAAAGCCAGCCTCAGCAAAAAGCCAGATGCTAAGCAACTCAGTGAGACTCTATCTCTAAATAAAATACAAAATAGTGCTGGGGATGTGGCTCACTGGCTGAGTGTCCCTGAGTTCAATCCCTGGTACCAAAAAAAAAAAAAAAAATCAGAAGACAATGTTATATTGGTAATAGTCAGCAGTTATTAAACCTTTGCTACTTATCAAGCTCTAATTTTGCTTAAGATCTTACGCAGGTTGAATATTTCTTACCTAAAATGTTTGCCACCATGAAATGTTTGACAACAGGCGTGTTTCCGATTTTGGATTTTTCCCTTAATTTTGGAGTATTTTCATATAAATGAGATATTTTGAGGAACAGAAATTCAAACATGCAAAATTTAAGCATGCAATTCCTTTGTGCTTCATAGGCATCTTAGACACTTAGCCTGAAGTAATTTTATACAACATTTTTAGCGCACCTGTATTTTGACTGCAATCAATCCCATGAAGTCTGGAGTGAAAATTTCCACTTGTAACATCTTGTCAGTGTTGAAAAACATTTTGGATTATGGAGCATTTCAGATTAGAGATGCTTAACCTCTACCTAAAAAAAGTCTCAGTCCTAAAATACACCTAAAAAACACTGAATGTGGAGTGGAGAGGTTACATAAAAGAAAATGCTTGATCAAAATCTTGCAGGGCAATTAGCTCAGTCAGTGTCCAGAGCAGATGAAGAAAAATTAGGCATAAAAAGGAAAAATACAAGAGTCCTTAGGAAGACCAGGAAACTGAAAGTGGTGTTGTGGCTTGCCTAAACACTAGTCCATACACGCCAAGTGGCCTGTGTGTCTCTCCAGGTACTCTACCTTTTTAACCTGGGGAACTCTGTGAGCCCTTTCGATGTTTTCATGTGCCTTCTTGAAATATTATAGAATCTGCTCAAGTGCTCATGCAGAGGATGAGTGGCTGATCCTGCCACACCTGCAGTATTTCCCTGAGCACTCCTGTATGTGCTCATGTCCTCACACACCTGTTCAGAAAGCAAATGGATCAGGCCTCATGCACGTCTCTCTCAGTCAAGGAGAACTTGGGCCTAGTGTGTCTATCAAAAACAAAACCAAGGGTGGCCCATGCCTGTAATCCTAGAGGCTCAGGAGGCTGAGGCGGAAGGATTTCAAGTTCAAGGCCAGCCTCAGCAAGTTAACAAGGCTCTGTTTTAAAATTTAAAAAAGGGGGGGGGGGGCTGGGAATGTGGCTCCGTGGTTAAGCATGGCTGGGTTCGATCTCAAAAAGAAAGGCGGGCAAAGTGGTACATATCTATAATTCCAGCAACTCAGAAGGCTGAGGCAGGAGTATCACAAGTTCAAGGCCAGCCTCAGAAACTTAGCAAGACCTTGTCTCAAAATAAAAATTGTTAAAAGGGGGACTGGGAATGTAGCTCAGTGGCAAAATACTTCTGGGTTCAAACCCAAGTCCAAGAAAGAAGGAAGGGAGGGAGAGAGGCAAGGAGGGAAGAAAAAGAAAAAAAGAAAAGAAGAGAAAACAAGGAGACTGATTTAGCCTTTGGCAAGGCTAAGGCAGCAGCTAAATCTTGGATTTTTTTTATAGCTGTGGGGGTGACTGCACTGATGCCCTGTGCAGCCTGGGGTCCACATGCTGGTTGGGAGCCCCTCAGGCAGTCACCCCATGAGCAGCCCAGAAGGAACAGTTTAGCTGAGGCCTGGACTGAGACCAAACAGGCTGAAGGATGGGAATGGGAAGGGAAAGAAAAAGGAGAATGAGAAAAGTAAAATAAACTCAGAAGAGTGAAGGTTTGCTGAAAAGTTGACTGAAGAATGAAAGAATAAAATTTGGCTGAAAAAATGATGTTGAATTTTTCAAAAGGATGCTCAGTTCACAAAACCCTGGACACATTGGTTTTCCTAAAAATATTTTTTTAATATTAAATAGGAATATCATTGAATGAATCATGTTATGGGCACATTCAGAACATTTAACCTTATTTCATATACACTCTCCAAATCACTTTTTCCCAAAAGGGGAAGAAAAAACATCTATAGTAATATATTAAAGTTGCTGGCTTCAATACTCTTTTTTTTTCAATTTGGGATATACATTTGATACCCTGGAATATTCATGTTGGCATATCACCCACTCATCTATTTGGATAATCAAATGATAACTGACGGAAGTCAGGCCATCGATAGATGTGCTAAAATACAAAGTTGATGGGAAGGGTGGAGTTTGCAAATGGAAGTAATTAAACTCATTAGTCAAAAGCAGAGAAAGAGAAAACCCAGCCAGTAGTTCATTAGGATAGGAAAGGATTTTCTTAATGGAAAGATATCATGAAACTGACAGTGTGAAATGGAATTAATTTTCATATCATGAGAGATAATATCCTAGTCAATATAGAAGTTGCTTTCAAATCCTTGGTCATGTTACCATGTGTAGCATCCTGAATATTTTTACACTGTACATTTCTTCATCATGCTGAACTCCTGATAGGTATCTACAGACTATGTGGTTAGGAACAAGTTTTTCCTCTGGACTGGTACAGGTTATAGAATGTTCTAGAAGTGCATTGATTTGGGGTCAAACACTGAATCTTCACTCTTGTCTTTTGAAGTACTTGTGTTCCTTTTGAGAATCAGATTTGCCCTTTGCCTGAATCAGCCCATGCTGGGCTAATGAGCTCACAAGAATTGTTGCCAACAGAAAACGCCTATGATAAGCAGGCATTTCTCATTCAATCTGGTTAATTTATTTCCTTTGTTCACTCAGTTCTCATCACAGCAATCATCCTAGGCTCCTTGCTGCAAAAACTGCCAAGTCACGAGAGGCAAGTCATGAAAAGTTGGATGCCTGACTTTCTGGTTTTATAGGTGTGTGTGTTTGTTTGCTGCAGCATGAAAGACAATGTAGCAATGTTCATTTCTCTGGACCTCCAGCTCCCAGGTGGGGAACCCTCCAGCCTTGTCCAGTTCTTCTCTCACAGTGACACTTGTTTTCCCAGGCACTTCTGGATGAGAAGGCCTAGGGAGGGAGAGAGTGTGGATCATACACAGACACACAAGCACAAAATCCAGCTTCCGTGAGGACTGCAGCCTGCTGCACAGTGGGAGCCGAGAGATACAAGGTTGCCCACGTAACAGATGCAAGTTTCCCGTGCTCCAGTTCAGCTGGGGACGTGGGCTGTAAAGCAGAAATAAATCACATGGAACTTGCTGTCATCTCTCTACCTTGCTGCTAAACCCTTCGACACCGCCACTTGCTTGACTGGCTAGAGTCGCTGTAGTTTTTAAATGAAGCCTGGAAACCGGGATTGGCAGCACTGCCTAATTTTTAGCTAATACCTTTGTGGATTCTGCGTTCGCATCTGGCCAGTGCCATCATGCTGGGTATGATTATAATCGGCTGCTGCTCTTTCCCAAGCAGGAAGCTGGAGTCCTGTAACCAACAGCTTAAACAGAGGCTCATTCCAAGCACAACAGCACATCACAGCCAGAGAAGGGTCTGCGGTGCGGGACTTCTCCCAAGGCATAAAAAAAGAGAGAGAGGAGAGAGAGAGAGAGAGAAATGTGTTAACTGTGCTAACAGTGCCAAGTAATATGCTTCGTTAAAAATTTAATCACCTACAAGTGCAAAACAAGTGCAAAGCAATCATGTTGTAATTAGCACAGCAATTAACACCTCCCTTTTCGATAGCACATGCATCCTAGGAAGGGCAGGATTGCAAGTGTTTATGCTGCTGACAGGCTCGGTTCCTATAGAGAGGGAAAAAATTGCTTAAATAGAATTTTTTGGTTTCTGGCATTTGGGCTGTTATGTGTCCATGAAACCTCAGAACCAGCTGCCATTTTGGTTTTGTGCAAAAGTTGTTCTGTGTGGTGTAACTAACCAACTTCCCACTGTATGTGTTCTCAAAAGCTTCTTTTTATCATCACCTTCCCTGTTCCTAACATCAAACTATTAATAAATCAGTATTGAGACCATGAACACAAATTTACATGCTAAATGGTGCCTCCTTTAAAAAAAAAAAGTTTTTGTCCATCTTGTCCTTTATCAGAAACAAATCAAAACAAACAAACAAAAAAGAAAAAAACCTCAATGCCAGGATAAAGGACTACTGGCAAAACTCCCCTAAAAGTATTCATTCTGCCACTTTAAAACAACTTACATCTCTTCTATACCACCAAGAACAGTCTTGTTGTAGTCAGCTTTTTCGCCACCATGACCAAAATACCTAACAAAAACAACTTCAAGAAGGAAAAGTTTATTTGGGGGCTCATGGTTTCAGGGGTCTTAGTCCATCCATGGCCGACTCCACTCCTCAGGGACAGAAGCAAAACAGAACATCACGGTGGAAGAGGGTGGCCTGGCTCAGGACATTTCACCGAGAAGCAGAAAAAGACCAAAAGACCAAGCTCAGCTCACCAAAAATATACCCCAAGGAAACGCACCCAATGACCCCACTCCTCCAGCCATATCTTACCTGCCTACAGTTACCACTCAGTTAATCCCTATCAGGGGATCAATACACTGATTGGGTTAAGGCTCTCACACCCAATCATTTCATCTCTAGGCCTTCCTGCATCGTCTCACACATGAGCTTCTGGGGGACACTTCACATCTAAACCATAACAAGTCTTAAGTACTAAGTAAAAGAGAACAGGGAAGAAAGGTGGACAATCTCTTCTTCCAAACCCCCCCCCACGTCAATCCCAAATCCAGTAACTGGCCTAGCTAGAATGTGGTACTGAAATTGTCTGGTATTGCCTGGCAAGGAACAAGTCAACGTGTACTACTTACTAACTTGGTTGACAGGTACCCCAGAGATCATCTCAGGAAATACGAATTTGTGGATGAAATCACTGGGAAGACAGAGCAAGTGATCTTTAATCTTCCTTTGGAGAAAGAAATCAAAATATCTTTGGGGGCAGAAGTGTAGCTCAGCGGTAGGGTGTGTGCGCGTTAGGAAGTATGAGGCCCAGGGTTCTATCAGCAGCAAATACATGCATACGTAAATAAAGTATCTTTAACTTTGCAATCTATCTCATGTCTCTACCCTAGGCCGATGGCAACATGTCAGAGTATGCTCTCTGAGATGCCTTTTATTGGAATCTCATCCAAGGCCTCAACGTCCTCGGCACAGTTTTAGAAATGAGTTACCATGAGAATGGAATTTACCTAGTGACTCTAAAACTGTAAATGTGTTTAAAGGGGTTTTATAAGGAAATTTAAAAAGAAAAAAGTTTATGAAACATAGGCTTGAGAATTCAAGAATCAGTGTAAAGGAAAACAAACAAAATATTTAGTATGACTTTGTTTTACTCTTACTGGCCACTGCAAATGGAATGAATGTGTTCTACCGGGCAAGAAAGAATTTGAGGTGTGACACTGGGGCACAGAAAAGCAGTTGCCTGAGCCTTCTGTTTCCAGAGTTGACCCTTAACAACACTGCTAAGCTACAAGGAGTGAGAAGCCAGAGTCAGCAAGCCCTGGCCAACATTCCAGCCCTGGGCCCTCTATAGAAAGTACAGGAATTCACAGACGCTATTCACTTTCCTGTTTTGCTATTTCCTTTTCCCAGCAATTCTTTTGTTCAAAACTCAAAAGCCCAACCCAGAAAGCTGAGAAAAGAAACCTCCATGAGTAGAAGACACCCTTTATAAGTGGGACAGACTGGAACCAAAAACATCATGCTGAAAACCTCAGGAGGAAGAAAAATGAAATCCCTGTCTCAAGTACAAAGAGGACAAGTGCCTTATTATGCTAACAATCCAGAAATTAAGCGTGGAGTGCTCATTGAAATAGACAGTTCCCATAGTCATTGTTTTATTTTTATACAAAAAGGCATCTTTCAATACAAGTTCTTTAAATGTTGCTATCATTTGTAAAACTGATTAAAAATGTCTGCGGTGTTATAGCCTTAAAGTCCCAGATGATATGTCCCTGCATTGGCATTTTTTTCTAATAAATATTTTGTCTTTGCTGCTCAATTTTGTTTTCTGTTTTATCAGAAAGGCTTCATGCCAGAAAGTTGAAAGTCAAGTAATCATGCAACTTTAATAATTTCTCATCTTATATACTTGCTAGTTCATTCATTCACTTCATGAGGAGGACCTGCTATGTACTAGGTGTTGATCCAGGACTAGACACTATTGACAGTATAAAAACAGACTAACGATAACAACAAAGAATAAGGAGCGAGGCTCCAGTTCCTCAGAAGTTTTTTTTTCCACTATCACCTCCCCCAGAGTAACTCACATAGAACCTAGCAAGCCTTAGAAATCTGTTAAATGAATCAATCAATCAATCAATCATTAAACAAGTCCACCTTTAGCTGACAGTCTAGAAGTCAAGTCAGTACATAAATATATCTAATATAACTTACTGGGTTTTGTTTGTTTGTTTGGTACTGGAGACTGAACTCAGGGACTCCTGACCACTGAGCCACATCCCCAGCCCTATTTTGTGTTTTTTATGTAGAGACAGGGTCTCACTGAGTTGCTTAACACCTCATTGTTGCTGAGGCTGGCTTTGAACTCACAATCCTCCTACCTCAGCCTCCTCAGCCACTGGGATTACAAGCATGCACCACAGCACCTGCACCCAGCTTATCTAATATAACTTCTAAAGTGATAAGAAGCCTAAGAAAGAGACACATTAAGTGCTAGAGAAATGGTGGGAAAAGGTGTCCTTCCATGTTTAGTGCTGGGAGGGGGAAGGAAATAAAGTTAGGAGACAGGAGGATTTTGGGATCAAAGCCAGCCTCAGCAACTTAGCAAGGCCCTAAGCAACTCAGTGAGACCCCGCCTCTAGGTAAAATATAAAAAAGGGCTGGGGCTGGGGATGTGGCTCAGTGCTTAAGTTCCCCTGAGTTGGAAGGAAGGAAGCAAGGGAGGGAGGAAGGAAGGGAGGTAGGGAGGGAGGGAGGGAGGGAGGAAGGAAGAGAGAAAGGGAAGGAAGGGAGAGAAAGAGAAGGAAAAAAAGAAAGAGGAGAGGAAGAAAAGAAAAATAAAATTGGATCCTCTGCATAGAGTCTGGAAATCAGTCATGTGCTGAAGCCATGGAATGAATGAGAGAGAAAAGACATTTGAGAGCAGAACCTCAAAAACCGACCAGATATGGAAAGAAGAAAGGAAGAAAAAGAAAAAAGTGACTAGGGTAATTCAGAGCCATGAAATCCAAGAAGAGGAGAATGTTCAGAGTATTCAGTGCTAAATGCTACAAAGAGACAAAAGTGTATGTGGACTGAGAAAAGGCCATTGGATCTGACCACCAAGAAGTGACTGGTGACCTTTGAGAATGCAATTTCAATAGACCTCTGAGGTCAGCAGACTGACTGCAAGGGACCAAGGGTGGAGAAGAGGGTAAATCAGTGGGAGCAGAAAATTCAGAGAGTGCCTTCAAGAAGACTGGCATTTAGGGAACAAAAAAAAAAAAAGGAAGACTGTGTCAGAAAAGAGCAGGTCAGAGGTCAGTTTCTTTAAGACAAGTGGGCCTCAAACTGAAGAAGGGTATTTATCGAATAAGATAGAAGATACAAGTAGGAAGGATTATTGGTGAAGCAAGTTTTCAGAACAAACAACAGGAAATGTGATGGTTTGAGAGCCATAATGGAGACTATAACCCTAGAAGACTGAAGAGAATTTCTTCCATCAAGGCAGTAGGAATTGAGGAAAATACCATAGTGAAAAAAATGAGAAACTCTGAAGAACTCAACATTTTCCTTATAAGGGGGGTCAGTCGAAAGTTCTTCTTCCTAGACGACGACAATGACGTAGACGTGCTTTCTCCTACTCCTCTTGCTAACTGTGACCAAAGACCCCGGGGAATGATACAGAAAACAAATATGAGTCTGAAAGAAGGAAGGAAACAGAGCAGCTAGGGATGTGTAAGACCCAAAGAATGATCTAGTGATGAGTTCCGTGAGTTTTCTTTTTGCCTCAGAAAACCTATTTTTAGCACTAAATCAACCTAAAATTTTTATGGAATGATTGATTGATTTGGTACTGGGGAGTGAACCCAGGGGCACTCTACCACTATGCTACACCCACAACCCTTTTTATTTTTTTATTTTGAGAGAGAGCCTCACTAAATTGCCCAGGCTGGCCTGGGACTTGCAATCCTCCCACCTTGGCCTCCCTAATCACTGGGATTACAGATAGGTGTCACCACACCCAGCACAACCTAAAATTTTTAACAAACACAGACAAATAAATAAATAAAACAAGTACCAAGAAAGGGAAAACCAGCAAGACAGGAAAACTCTTAGACAATAACTGTTCCATTCCAATGAAACATTACAAAAAATCTGAAGACGGAGTGGCGAGTCCAAACTTCCACCCTAACAAGGCTATCACGAGGTGCCCAAACTTCCCACAAGGGTGGGCCTCAGAAAAGATCAAATAAGGAGCTGGAACTTTCACCCACACTGAGTGGTATTAGTGGAAGTCACAGAGGGTATTATGGTTTAAATAAGAGGTGTCCTCCCAAAACTCACGTGTGAGACAATGCAAGCATTGTTCAGGGCTGTGGCGCAGTGGCAGGGCACCTGCCTAGCATGTGTGAGGCCCTGGGTTCAAACCTCAGCACCACATAGAAATAAATAAAAATAAAAGCCCATCAACAACTAAAAAACACTTAAAAAAAAAGAATTGTTCAGAGGTGGAATGGCTGGATCTTGAGAGTTGTAACCTAATCAGTGGATTAATTCATTGATACAGATTAACTAGGAAGTAACTGCCGGCAGGTAGGGAGTAGCTAAAGGAGGTGCATCACTGCAGGTATGCCCTTTGGGATTTATATTTTGTCTCTGGTGATCAGAGGTCACGCTCGCTTTCTCTCTCTCTCTCTCTCTCTCTCTCTCTCTCTCTTTCTTTCTCTCTCTCTCTCTTTGGTTGCCATGGGCTGCTTTCCTCCTCCATGCCCTTCTGCCATGATGTTCTGCTTACCTTGGGCCCAGTTTGGACTCACCATTCCATCTTTGCTAGCATAGGTGTGGGTAGGGCTTCAGATTTTTTGTAATGTTTCATTGGAATGGAACAGTTATTGTCTAAAAGTTTTCCTGTCTTACTGGTTTTCCCTTTCTTGGTACCGGTTTTATTTATTTATCTGTCTGTGTTGGCCCACCATGGACTGAACCTCTGAAACCCTGAATCAAAATAAACTTTACCTCCTCTATGTTATTCTTGTCAGGTCTTCTGGTCACAGCAACAGAAAAGCTGATTAAAACAGAGGGACAGTAACAAGTCATTCCTGTCCTCCTGACCACATAGCTATCAGTGGAGGTCTGTTGGGGAGTTGAAGTTCCCAGTCTCCCAAAGCACTAACAAGGAGCCCCTGGACATCTCCTCTCCCTGTCAGCACTGAAGAAGTACCTTTCTCCACACCACTATAATACAGTATCACACTGTTACTCCAAAAGTTAGCTAAGACAGAGGTTTAAATAAGATCCAGAGTCTCATGATTTTACCAAAAATTTCCAGGTTCAACAACAACAACAACAACACTCATTATGCTAAAAACTAGCAAGATCTCAAACTGAATGATACCAACATCAAGGTGACAGAGAAGTCAGAATTACCAGACACTGGTTTTAAGGCAGTCATCATAAAAATGTTCTAGTAAGCACCTACAAATACATTTGGAACAAATGAAAACAATTGAAAAATCTAACATTAGGAATAGAAATTCTCAGCAAACAAATATAATATATATAGCGAGGCCCTAAGCAACTCTGCAAGACCCTGTCTCTAATATAATATTAAATAGGGCTGGGGATGTGGCTCGGTGCTTAAGTGCCCCTGGGTTCAATCCTTGGTACCAAAAAAAAAAAAAAAAAATAGAATGTATAAATAAAACTAAATATTCTAGAACTGAAAAATACAGTAACCAAAATAGAAAATGCATTTCCTGAGCTCAATAGCAGAATGAAGGGGACAAATTCAAGGATCCAGGGACTGAAATTGAATGATGGAAATTACCCAAACTAAACAACAGAAAGAAAACCAATAGCAGGGGTTAACAAACCTAAGAAATACATGGAATTATAACCAAAAATGTGACCTTTGTGACTCAGAAAGAAAAAGAAAAAGAACAGAGTGAAAATGAAATCATGCTCCAAAACTTCCCAAGTTTGATAAAAGATGTACAGTTACATATCTAAGAAATGGAGCAAACCCCAAACACAAGAGACTCAAAGAAAACTTCATACCAAGACACATTCAAGTTACAATTCAGAAAACTAAAATCAAATAAAAAAGCTTGAAGACATCAAAAGAGAAAGAACACCAGGCATGGTGCCACACACCTGTGATTCCAGCAACTTGGGAGGCTGAGACAGGAGGATCACCAGTTCAAAGCCAGCCTCAGCACCTGAGCAAGACCCTATTTGAAAATGAAAGACAAAAAAAGGCTGAGGACATGGTTCAGTGGTTGGATGTGGCCCTAGGTTCAATTCCAGGTACCAAAAGAGAGAGAGAGAAAGAGAAAGTGTACCTTATCTGAAGGTAAACAATGAAAGAAGACATATTTCTCATCAGAAATCATGAAGACTGGAAAGAAATGACAAAACATTTAATGAGTGCTAAAAGAAATAACCATCAATCAGAATTCTACAGCTAGCAAAAACATCCTTCAGAAACTAAAGGGAAATAAAGGAATTTTCAAATGAATAAAAACTAAGACAACTTGTTACCAGCACACCTATCCTAACAAATTCTCTAGGCGGAAAGGAAACAGAAAGGAAGAAAGAACACAGTAAGTATTAATATGAACAAATGCAAGAGACCTTCCTTCTCTGGAGTCTTCTAGATTAAGTCTGATGGCTGAGGCAAAAATGACTAGCACCGTCTGATATGGTACTAAACGCATACAAAGGAAATATGAAAAATAATTTTAAAGAGGGAGGGTAAAGAGACGTAAAGAGAGGCAAATTGTCTATACGTTTCTAAAACCAGTAAAAATCCAATGCCAGTAGAGCATAAGTTTTTTATATATATATATATGCATATATATATGAGTTGTTTATATTTTATATATATTTATTATATATAAAAATATAATATATATTTTATATATATAAAGTATAATATATATTTTTATATATGCCTATATATATGAGTTCTGTTTATATTTACATAGACATATATATCAATACCAAAAGTAACCACTAAGCATATATATGTATACACACACACATGAACACACATTCACATACAAATACACACTCAGACTACTATAAATAAGTCAAAATGGAATTCTAGAAAATTTTCAAGTCACTCAGAGGAAGGTCAGAAAAAGGAAACAAAGAAATGAAAAACAGATAACAAAACAAAAAACAATGTGAAATCAAATGGCAGGCTTAATCCCTAACATATGAATTATTTTACACTGTGCAAATAGTCTAAATACACCAATTAAAAGATAAGTGTGGCAGAGCATATTCAAAACATGACCTAACTATATGCTGTTTATAAGAAACACACTTTAAATACAGGCAATAGAAAGGAAGGATGGAAAACCATATCCCTTACCAACATTAATAAACAGAAGGCAAGAGCGGCTATATTCATACCAGATAAAGTAAATCTGACAACAAAACATGAAACCTTAATCAAAGACCAAGAGGGACATTACATAATGATAAAAAAGATCAAGCCACCAAGAAAACATAACATGCCTAAAAGCATACCTATCCAAAAGCAGAGCTACAACATGTGAAGCGGAAACTGATAAAACCAAAAGGAGAAATAGACAAATCTACAAATACAGTCCAATATAATGTCTTCTTTCAACAACTGATAGGGCAGAGACAAAAATTCACTTCATTAATACCATCAAATAATAATATCTATTCAATATTGATAGGAAACCACACCCAATAACAGCATGATAGACATTGTTTCCATGTGTCCAGGAACATACGCCAAGACAGACCATATTCTGATCCATAAAACACACCTCAACACATTTAAAAAAATCCAAATCACATAGCATACATAATGTAATCAAATTGGCAATCAGGAGCAGAAAGATAAAGAGGAAAATATCCAAACTCTTGGAAACTGAACAACACACTTCTAAATAATACATGAGTCCAAAAGGATGTCAGGAACACAAAGAAAAATACATTGAACTAAGCGAAAATAAAAGTTGAATACATCAAAATTTGTGGAGCACAGCAAAAGCAGTTCTGAGAAAGAAATGGAAAACACTAAATGCATACATTACAACAGGGAAAAGTCTCAAGTGAAATTTCTAAGTTCCCTCTCCAAGAACCTTGAAAAAGAGCAAAACAAATCCAAAGCCAAAAAGAAATAATAAAGAGTGGAAATCAATTATATGGAAAACAATAGGAAAAAAATTAATAAAATAGGGAGCTAATTCTTTGAAAAGATCCATAAAGTTCACAAAACTCCAGCAAGACAGAGAGAGAGAGAGAGAAACCAGTCCCATGAATGAAAGCGTAAATAGCTATAGACTGAAACTTCCTTGCCCTAGCTCTAAGCGACAACACTGAGATCTCCTAACCTGGCTTCGGAGTTCATCTCTGCTTAGTCCAGGCTTAGCAAGAATCCTGCTGGGTCATTCTACTGCATGAATATCTGCAGATATTCAAATCCCCCACCCTGAATATCTGATCAAATTCCTTACCCTCCATCCTCAATATCTTATCACCCAGGCCAGCCTTCAGCAATAATCCCGTCGAGTCAGTTTAGCCAGAATTCCGTGCCCCCTCACCCCTGATCTTTCCTCTCAGTGCTTTACCATCTTCTGACCCCACCCTGATCTTCGGGTTAAAAACATCCATTTGACCTGTTGTTTTCAGAGTTCACCCTGATCTCTCTCGGTCTCTCCTATGGAAACCCCACTACAAGAGCCTTCCTTGACTTTGAATTGCCTGCTCTTTTTATTGTTCTCCAAAAAATGTCAAGAACAATTTTTCTTTAGCAAAACCCTATAGACACCCACCCTATAAGAAGGGAACACTACCAAAAACTTTACACACATCGATTTA
Organism: Geosciurus inauris; assembly: GCA_004024805.1. Taxonomy (NCBI): domain Eukaryota; kingdom Metazoa; phylum Chordata; class Mammalia; order Rodentia; family Sciuridae; genus Geosciurus; species Geosciurus inauris. Next base: position 202,775 of record PVHX01000736.1, on the reverse strand, counting down.
ACAACTTTACACACATCGATTTGACAACTTAAGTGAAATGGACCAATTCTTTAAAAGGATAAATTACCACAACTCATTCAATATGAAACAGATAATTTGTATAGCTTTATAACCATTAAGGAAATTGAATTTGTGATTTAAATGCTCCCAAAAAAGAAATCTCCAAGCCTAAATGATTTTACTGGTGAATTCTGCCAGATGTTTAAAGAAGAATTAACACTAATTCTATAAATTGCTTCCAAAAACTAAAAGAGGAGAGCACTCTTTGCAATGCAGTTTATGGAACTAGAATTATGATACCAAAACCAGACAAAGACTATTAAGACAAAAAATTACAAAAACCACAGACCAACAGCTTTCATGAATATAGACACAAAAATGCTTAGCAAAATGTTAGCAAATCAAATCCAGCAATATGAAAAAGAATCGTATACCATGACCAAGCGAGATTCGTTCCAGAGATGCAATGTTGGATCAATATGTGAAAATCAATCAATGTAATCTACCATATTGACAGGCCAAAGAAGAAAAGAAAAACTCACATTATCATATGTATTGATGCATGCACACACTCGCGGGTGCACACACACACACACACAAACCACCACCCTACAGCTAACACATTTAATAACAAAAAGACAATATGCTTTCCTCTCATGAACTGGGGCCAAGAAAGGATGAAGTAAGACTGTAGAACAAAACTTTCAGGAGATGTGACTATAGAAATTCCTAAGGAATCTCCAAAATCTCAAAGAACTACTAAATGAGTCAGCAAGGCCACTCACACACAAATGAGTCAGCAAGGCCACAGAATATAAGATAAACAGACAAAAAAACAGTCATATTTCAACATACTAGCAATGAACACATGGACTCCAAAATTGAAGAAATATAAAACCATTTACACTTTTGAGAAAAAGAAAAAAAACTTAGGTTCAAATCACAACATTTACAGATTTGTATACAGAAATCTACAAAACAATGATGAAAGAAATCAAAGTCGGCATGGTGGCATGTGCCTGTAATCCCAGCGGCTCAGGAGGCTGAGGCAGGAGGATCGCAGTTTCGAAGTCAGCCTCAGCAATTTAGCAAGGTCTTCCCGCAAAAGTTGAAAAAAATAAAAAGGATTGGTGATGTGGCTTAGTGGTTAAACACCCTTGGGTTCAAACCCTGGTACCAAAAAACAAACAAAAAAAGAAAAAAGAAGAAATCAAAGAAGACATAAAGAAATGGAGAGACGTATGCTGTGCACAGATTGAAGTCTCAACACAATAAAGAGAACAATTCTCCCCAAATTACTATATAAGTTTATGTTCACTTCCTAAGGCGACTATAACAAGTCGCCGCCAACCGAATGGTTAAAAATAAGAGAAATGTTTTCTTTCATATTCTGGGAGTTGGACATCCAAAATAAAGGAATCAGCAGGATTGGTTTCTACTGGGGTCTCTGAGAGAGATCGACCCCATGCTGTCTCTACCTTTCTGTGGCTGCCATCCGTCTTCTGAATGCCTTGGCTTCTGACCCAATCTCAGACTCCATCCTCACATGCCCTTATTTCCTGAGTGCCCCTGTATCCCCATGTTTTCTCCTTTTCTCATAAGGACAAGAGCTTGGATTCAGGATTCACCCTAATCCAATTAAGGCCTCACCTTTATTTAACTAATCTCATCTGCAAAAATGCTATTTCTAAATAAGATCACATTCTTTTTTTTTAAAAAAAAAAAGTTTTTAGTTGTAGATGGACACAATACCTTTATTTTGTTTTATTTGTTTTTATGTGGTGCTGAAGATTGAACCCAGTGCCTCACATGTGCGAGGCAAATGCTCTATCACTGAGCCACAACCCCAGCCCATCCAAATAAGATCACATTCTGACATTCTGGACAGGAGGATGCTACTCAACCCACTACAAATTGAACACATTTCCTATTAAAATCCCAGCAAGACTTTTTTTTTTTTTTTTTTTTTTTTTTTTTTGGTAAATATAGACAAGATTTGCTAAAATTTACATGGAAAGGCAAAGGAACTAGAGTAGTTTAATTTGGGGAAAGAGTAACGAAGCTGAAGAAATCATTCTGCCCAGTTTCAAGACTTGTTAAATGGCGGCAGTAAATGCTGTGTGGTATTGGTGGAGGGATAGACATGAATCAGTGGAATGGAATAGAGAGCCCAGAACTAGACCCACACAGTTACACCCAGGGGAGTTTTGAAAGGGCATAAAAGCAATTCTGTGGAGGAAAGATAGCCTTTCCAAAAAAGAATGCAGGAACAGATAGATATCCAAAGGAAAAAATCAAACCCTGACCTTGTCCTTAGATATCATGATACAATTAACTCAAAGTGGATCACAAGCTTAAGTGTATAAAAAAAAAAGTCTAACTGCAAATCTTTTGGATAAAAAGAATAGGAGAAAATCTTAAAGAATTCTTAAACTTGACTCTAAAAGTTCTTTTAAAAAGTAATAAAGTAGACTTCATCATTTCATCAGCATTAAAACTTGGCTCTGTGAAAGATCCTGTTAAGAGGAGCTACAGATGGGGAGAAAATATTTGTCAACCATATATCTAAGCCTGGTATCTAAAATAAAGAGGAACTTTCAAACAACAATATTAAAAATAATAATAACAATCTAATTAGAAAATGGGCAAAAGTCAAGCAGAGACATTTCACCTAAGAGAATACACAGGTGGTGAATAAATACATGAAAAGATGTTCCTCATCATTAGCAACTGGGGCAATGCAATTTAAAACCATAATGAGACATCATTATACACCTATTAAAATGGCTAAGATAAAAAAATAATGAGAACACCAAATGCTGGTGAAGATGCAGAGAAACTAGATCACGCACGCACTGCTGGTGGAGTGTGAAATAGTACAACCATCTTGGAAAGTGGTTTGGCAAGTCTTTAAACATGCAAATCAGAGATGACTGAACTGTGAACATTTATCCTACAGTAACAAAGGAAAGAAACCTATGCACCAATGTTTGTAGTAGCTTTATTCACAATAACCAAAAACTAGAAACAGGCTGATGAAGAATTAAACAAAGTGGTAATCTATTCCAAGGAATGCTACCCATACTCACATATACAAATATAAGTGTGTATATGTGATAATCTCCAAAGGATTCTGCTCAGTGGGGAAAAAAATTCTGCCAAATGGTTACATACTGTATGATCCTATTTATTATAATTTTACCAAAATTATGCAAATGAAGAACAATTGTGAATGCCAATGGTTAGAATAAAAAAGGACAGGAAAGAAGTAGGCGGGACTATTAAAGTACATGATGTGGTGCTGTCACTCAGTGGTAGGGTACAGGGTGCTGAGTGTGTACAAGGCCTGGGTTCAATTCCTCAACACCAAAAAAAAAGAAGCGGAGTGCTCGGCATGAGGGATCCTTTCAGTGATAGAAATGCTCTGTATCCTGTCTATGTCAATGTCAGTACTCCAGTGTGATGTTGCTACAGTTTTGCAAGGTGTTGTCATGAAGCCAGAGACTGACTGAGTGAAGGGTGCCCAGGTTTTCTGTATCACTTCTTACAACTACAATTGTCTTAAAATTGAAAGGTTCATTTAATACTAGAACTGTGACTACTATATAGTAAGTGGCATATGTGAGTGTTAAGTAAAATTAATTGTTAAGCACTGGCAGGAGGTGGGAGAGGAAAGGCTTTCAATAAATAGGCTTTCAATAGACAGGTTTTTTCACTTAATAAGAAATCAAGGATTAATTAGAATTGATTCTTCAGGTATAAATCATGGGACTGCATCAGAATTCAACAGATGTACATACACACATATATGCAAATATTCCTATCTCCCAAGAGCAAAGCAGAGTGTCAAGAAATTTCTTTGGAGGCCATGCATGGTGGCGCACTCCTGTAATCCCAGTGGCTCAGGAGGCTGAAGCAGGAGGATCATGAGTTCAAAGCCAGCCTTAGCAATTTAGCAAAGCCCTAAGCAATTTAGTGAGACTCAATTTCAATTTTTTTTAAAGGGCTGGGGATATGGCTCAGTGGTTAAGCACTCACGGGTTCAATGCCTGATACCAAAATAAATTTAGGAAAAAAATGGGGCAGGGAAATAAAAATATATACTTCAAGCAATTAGCAGTAGTAATGAAGCTAGCATTGACCATTTTTTGAACATCCACATTTCGAGTTTTACATGCATTATCTCATTGGGTAAATTCCATCAATATCTCAATTTTATAGAATTTGGGGCCTGCAGAAGTTAAAACTGCCCAACTGGAAAATAGCCCAGCAAGAGAACAAAACTTTATTTGAAAGGGTCATCCCCCAGTGCACTGTCTGGTTACTGCCCAAGAATAGAAAATGACCTTATCAAAGCCACATGGCATTGAACATGAGGTGCCCTATCTCCTGAAAGCTAGATAAGGGAAAATAACTCAGGGAAGCCAGACTGAAGCTAATGAGGCATCTTCCTTCAGGTTGGTCCAGATTCAAGCTTCCCAGGAGAAAGGGAAAACCGAGGCCCAATTGAAACAACCTTGGCTTCCACTATTTTCCTCAAATGGCTTCCAAAATGCATTTGAAGTCTGCTGCTATTTGTATAAGGACAGGATTAAAATGAGAGCATCGCTAAAGTATTAATTTGTTAGGCTTTGTCATGATGGTTAGTGAGGGTAATTATTTAAACGATACTGGTTAATTTGTTTTATTGTTTCACATACTTTGATTTATTTGCTATTTATTGGTTCACTTATATAATGAGTAAGGTTAGATTAATAGATTTTCAGATGTGAATTCATTTCCACTAATGTTTATGAGCTACATTTGTAGATGTGGTTTAAATAAGTACATAACCAGGAATCAAGATTACAGTATATTTTCAGAGTAATAAAGAATTCAAATATGTTCCAGAAATAAATAAGATATGCAGATTCACAAAGAAAACTGCCTACTAGGGGCAGAAGTCACAGTCAAATTCTGTCACACAGTAAATACACAGTACTTCATTTTCTTCTTCCTGGCCCACCCCAAATGAAATTCATAAGAAAATAATAAAGGGTCACAAATAATTATGTAAGACATCTCACAGAGAAAGGCTTCCTGGATTTCAGTGCATCTGAGAAAGGAACTTTAGGAGATTCACTCAGTTGTTCTGCTACCTCTTGCCTCTCTGGATCTAGCTGCTACTCCTACTAATTAACAAGTTCAAGGGTAAGTGAGAGTAACAACGAGGATGCTGGAGTTTGCGTGAAAAACTGCAAACTCAGCATCGTGCTGTTCTTACATTTAAAAAAAAATTAGAAAAAAATGTTTCTCTCTAAATTGGGATAGATGAACTCTTTCCAAGCACCAGGGTATCACTGAGGACACCAGAAGGATCCATCCTTTAAGTGGCAGCTCGGTGCCCTAAAAGAACTGATTGACTGATCACATGAAGAAGCAGCAGAAGTCTCTCTTTACTGACCAGACAGAGACCAAAACAGGGATGAGGTAGCTGTCCGCAATGGCCTGAGCTAGCAAATCAGTTCTTAATAAATCTGAATATGCAAACCAGTTAGTAAGTTTTGCATAAGGGAAACATGCTGGTCACTGCAACAAGTTTAAAGAAGAAACAAGTTAAATAAACTGCCTACCTTTTCCAGCTCTTAATGCCAATTGTGAGCTGAATTGTGCCCCTTCCCCTCTCCCAATTCATTTATTTTATTTAAGTCCTAACCCCCAGGATCTCATCTGCATTTAGAGAGTCTTTAAAGAAGTAACTACAGTGAAACAAGGTCTTTAGAGTGGGACCTAATCCAATAGGACTGGTGTTCTTATTTAAAAAAAAAAAAAAAGATTAGGTCTACATCAGAGTCCCGTCACCAAAGTAGGGACTTGAGGCTCCCTTGTCTCAGCACACCAATGGTGTATTGTCTTAAATAAACTACCAGCAGATTGACTTTTTTAAACTTATAAACTAGGGAAACCCTGTTCATCCTGTTTTAATATTGCTCACTTTCACTGCGATGTTTCTTTGAATGGAGACAAAGGAGTGAGATACAGCTAGCAAGCAAACTGTGCGATGCAAAGCTTACTGTTCTGTATCTCTCCTCTCTCCTGGGTGCCATGAGTAGCTCTGAGAAATCCAAATGATTGATGTGCTTATGATCTGTAATTCCTAGGCCTCATTCTGTTTTATTTGAAATTTCTTCCATAAATAAATATTTAATAAGAAAATGGACCAGGAAGGATGAAGAAACTCCCCGATATATGAAAATTTGGGGTTAAGTGATCATCAAAATCTGGGTTTGCCCTTAGGGATATATCTGAGCAGCATACATATGCTGAACTAACTAATGTTAATCCTCCAACTCCATCACTGTTGGGAATGCTGGGGAAGTAAGAGTGGATAGGTGAGTTCAGCCTTATACTAAGGACCAGCAGCCTTAGGAGGCAGTGCTTAATGGTTGTTAGAAGCACAGATACATAGGCAGTAGGCCTGCACCACAGGCTGGTCATGGACTCTGCATGAACCACTGTCTTAAACTATTTGTTCCTCAGTAAAACAGGGATAAAAATAAGACTTTCGGATATTCACTTCCAACCATGATAAACTGCCCTGGATTTGCCCTTTTAGAGAAAATAAATGAAACAACAGATCTCGAACATTGGGCAACAAGTAACACAAGAGGGTGATTCTGAGTGAGGAGAAACAATCAGGGTAAGTCTGTGATTATCCCTGCAGAAATACCTGGAGAAGGTCCCCAGACCACAGTGCAGGGAAGGGAAATCCAGGAAAAGCCCAGTAGTCTCTGGGAGGTGAGAGGTGGAAGTAGAAAGAGGCCAACAGGGCTAAAGTTCACAGGGCAGAGTACTGCAAAGGAGAGAGCTGCACACAGCAAGAGACGTCTGGGGTCCACAAAGGATCCACTCTAAAATTTTAGCTAAGTACTGACCTGTGAATGCCTATAAGGAAATTGCCAGAGGTCAGCAAAAATACACCCCAAAGAAGCAAGAAAAATAGTCTTTGGAGCTCATACAATATTGAGAACAGTTTGAGTTTCCACCTGACAAAAGAAACCTCTTGGTACATGGATTACTGAGTAACAGTCAGAAGGGTATTTCCTCAGTGCCAAAACAGGCCAGCCAGCCCTACACTCAAAGCTGCTGATGCTGCCTACAAAGTTTAAAAGCAAGCCTTAAAAGAATCAAACTGTTTCCAAATATCTTAACCACATCCCAGCATAAAGCTCAAGAATATAAAATACAAGCCAGGCGTGGTGGCGCACACCTGTAATCCTAGCACTTTGGGAGCCTGACAGGAGGATCGCTAGTTCAAAGCCAGCCTCAGCAAGGGCAAGTTGCTAAAGCAACTCAGTGAGACTCTGTCTCTAAATAAAACACAAAATAAGGCTGGGGATGTGGCTCAGTGGTTGAGTAGAGTTCAATCCCTGGTACTAAAAAAAAAAAAAAAGAATATAAAATACAAGATTATCCAGCATCTAATAAGGTAGAATTCACAATGTCAAGAATACAATCAATAATTCTTAGACACGTAGGGCAGCAGGAAACTATGACTCCTAAGAGGGGGCAAAAGCAATTAAAAAGACCCAGAAATGGTACACAGGATACAATTATTAGAAAAGAATATTGAAACAGTTGTTGAAACTAGTCTAAACTTTCAAGAAAGTAAAGAAAAACAGGTATGCCAAAGAAAAACATAGTAATGATGGTTATTTGAGATGGTCATTACTACCCCTGGCACATCTATGAAGACTCTAATGGTGTGACTTTATCTGGTTTGCAATCAGAGAAATGGAAAAACTGAGCTCTGGTTATGTACTATGACTTGAAATGCATTTAAATAAAATAACTAAATTAAAAAAAAAAGAAAAACATTTACAATATTTAAAAGTCTCCAATCAAACTTACAGAAAGGAAAAACCAATGTCTGGAAAAAAAACATATTGAATGAAATTTTTGTAAATGCCTCATAATGATAAGGATTAATATAACAAATTTAAAGTACTTAGCACTTTAAAAAACCTTTTTGTTTAAATTTGCTTTTTAAATAATTCATTAGAACTGCACATATTAGCCTGGCATGATGAGATTGCACATGCCTATAAACCCAGTGACTGGGAAGGCTGAGGCAGAAGGATCACAAGTTCGAGGCCAGCCTCAGCAACTTAGCAAGACCCTGTCCTGAAAAATAAAGACTGGGGATGTAACTCAGTTAAAGCATCCCTGGGTTCAATCCCCAGTACAAAAAAAAAACTGCACATATTTATGGGATACCATGCTATGTTTTAATACATATATATAGTGTAATGTTCAAATCAGGGTAAATGTATCTATCTGTATTTATCATTTCTCTACAGTGGAAGCATTCAAAATCTTTTCCTATAGCTTTTTTAAATACACAGTACATTAATTGATTTCATTTTGACTACCCACTGAAATTATAATTGGTGACTACTGACGTTAATGATGTCTTAAATACAGATTGGCATAATAATCATAATCATAGTTAACATTTATTTAGCACCTACTATGTTCCATGTTGTGCTAAGAACTTCAATTTAGATATCTCTAAAAGATATTTTAAGTAGCAAGACAACACAATGGCCCCCCAAGCCAGCAGCCAACCCCTGCTCCCCACTATCCCAGTCGATTCCAGAGACCCCGGGGCAATCAATGTCTTTCCATCACACTCTTCCTTCTACCCATCCAACCCTGACAATAATTTAAAACTCAAAAAGCCCTATCTTTTCATCCTTCTAGAATGACAATGCTCAGGACATTCCACATATGCCCTACACCCTTATTCCTCAAAGTGTGGCCCATGGGCCAGAGGCAATGGCATCACCTTGGAGCTTGTCAAGACCTCCTGAATCCAAATTCACATCTTGGTGAGATGCCCAAGGGATGCATGGGGGTCTTTCACTGCCCAAGTTTAATAAGCATCATGTCACTGTCATCCCCTAAAATCTCTTTCTGCCTATTAACAATAAAACCTGCAATCTACAATTTTTAAAAAGAAATGTTATGAATTGTGTTCCTTCCCTCAAATTACATGTTGAAGTCCTAACCCCCAATTCAACCATATTTGGAGATGGTGCCTTTAAGGGTGTAAATTAGGTTAAAAGAGATCGTAATAGTGGAGCTGGTATCCTTACAAGAAGACAAAAAGACACTAGAGCACTCTCCCCACGAAAACAAATGCACAGTGGAACAGCCATGTGAGGACCACCAACCCTGCTGGCACCTTGCCTTGGACTTCCAGCCTCCAGAACTGAAGAACACTCATTTCTTTTGATTACGCTGCCCAGGCTGTGGGTATTTTGTTATGGCAGCCCAGGCAGACTCATACAGTGTCATCTGCCCAACTGGATTGGCCCATGGAATTAAACTCTGTGCACACCAATCAACCAAGGATAAACAACTAATATTTAATTTTTGTTTCCAGATTGATAACAGGGCTAGAAAGCAAGAGGGCACTAAGTGCTCAAAGGAATTGGGGGTGAGCAGGGAGATGGACACACAGTACAAAGCATGGCTGAGGAGTTTTGCTACGGCAAGTATGGAAGCAGCTCCATACTTGCAACATAAAAGCTCCAGGCATCCTTCTAACTTATTGAGCATGTCAATCTGCTTCGTCCCCTAAACAGCCTTTTGAGGCAGAGGCTATTTGTTTTAAAGAGGAAACCGCATGGGGCTGGTGATGGCTCAGCGGTAGAATACTTGTCTGACATGTGTGAGACTCTGAGTTCAATCTCCAGGAAGGAAGGAAGGAAAGAAAGAAAGAAACTGCTAAAGAGAAAGGTGGCATCCCTTGCCCAAGGAGTGAGTTGGCAGGATCACCATCTGTCCCTCAGAGTCCTGGCTTTTCATCATGATGCCCTGATGCCTCCCGGAGCTGGAGGCCAAGAACACTTCCTCCTCCTCCTCCTCCTCCTCCTCCTTCTCCTCTTCTTTCTTCTTCTTCTTCTTCTTCACCAGAAGCACTTCCTCCTCCTCTTCCTCCTCCTCCACTTCATTCTTTCTTCTACTACTTCTTCTTCTTCGTCATCTTCCTCCTCCTCCTCCTCCTCTTCCTTCTTCCTCCTCCTTCCTCCTCCTCCATTATCCTCCTTCATCATCCTCCTTCCTTCTCCTCCTCCTCCTCCTTTTTAATCTGTACAAGGAATTGAACTCAAGGGCACTTAACCACTGAGCCAAATCTCCAGCCCTTTTTAGTTTTTATTTTGAGATAGGGTCTTGCTAAATTGCTTAGCACCTCAGTAATTGCTGAGGCTGGCTTTGAATTTGCGATCCTTCTGCCTCAACCTCTCAAGTTGTTGGGATTATAAACACGCACCCCCACTCCTGGTGCTTTTCCTTCTTTTTGCTTTTGTTTCTATGCCTCACATAGGTGACTTCTTCATAAAGACATTCCACTCCAAAAGAATGCATTTATTAAGGGAAATGCAAACAGATCAAGACATTATCAGGAAAATCAGCCTTATTCAGAAAGAAACCCAAACACCTAAGTAAACTGAGCAAAATAATTATCAGGACATTCAGGATGCGTGCAAACTAGAGATTAAATTCTGTCTTTGCAGTTCATGATTAAATTGTGTTGTAAGGTAGCATTATAGAGAAAGCCTACACATACTTACAGAAATTCCCTCCCATTTTTATAACAATTTCCTCAGAACAAAATGGAACCCAATTTCTTTGTGAAGGAATCCTGGAGTCATGAATATGGAAAATATGATCATGGTATATTTAACTGGAGACAGTGGACATGGGGAAGAACCTAAGAAAGGAGAAAATGTGGGCAAGAGGTTGTTTGCTTCTTCCAAAGACTGAATCTTCTCTAGATATTTTCAGAAAAAAATGGGTCCAGTTATATTTACCCCAAGCATTTTCTGAGCCAAAATCTAACCTAATCTAACTACACTACTAAATTAGTAACTCCTTCTGGCTGTGCTTGTGCAGACACCCAAGAGCATGACAGGTTTTTTGATGGTACCAAGATCAGAGAAGCTGTGGGAGAGGGTCTGTCATCAAGGGCAAGTTTGCAGTCAAGTGTGGAAAGTACTAGGGACATATATTCTGGTCTGCTGCACATGTCCTCAGAGGAAAATCACATTTGTATGATAATTGTGTAAGACAGTCAACTGAGGACCATCAAATATGAAAGGGCAGTTCCATGAGTTTACAGAACTGAGCAAGGCTACCTGTTTAGAACCTTGCTGTGGCACATGTAACAGAGATGTTCAGACAGTTCTCCAAGGCGGCATGGTAGTACACACCTGTAATTCCAGCTACTCGGAGACTCAGGCAGGAGGATCACAAGTTCAAGGCTAGCCTGGGCAACTTAGCAAGACTGTCTCAAAGTTAAGTGCTGAGGATATAACTAAGTGGTTGAGTTCTTGCTTACCATGTGTGAGGCCCTAGGTGGAATCCCTAGTATGGGGGTGGAGAACTATTCCAATGCAGGATATTTAGATTCCCTAAGGCATCAAAAAAAAAAGTCACATACAAAATGAGTATTTTACATAATTCTAACTCATATAACACTGATATAGCATTTCTATTCTGCATGTGTATTATCTGCCTTCCTCATTTAATTCTTACAACAAATGAGGTCATTAGCGTTATCATCATCTTCATTATCCATGTTTAATAAGTGGGAAACTGAGGCACAAATGAATTAATTAGCTCAAGTATACATAACTAATGAGTGCAGAGCTGAGATTCAAATTTGGGCCTCCTGTCAACTGTGACCTGAGGCTCTACCCATCTCTGCCTCTCATCTCCTCAAGATGCATCAAGCCCAGGTGCACAGGCCAGCTCCCTAGCTAAAGGAAGACTGGACTCTAACAGAATCTCTGAAGCATCTGGCACCTTCATTCTAAAACTCAGATGAAAGAATTTGTCAATACTTGTCTTGCTCCTACCATAGATGACCAGGTCTCCAGTCCCACATCTGCAACTTAATAGCTATATAACCAAAGGCAAGTCACTTAATCTCTACATGCCCTCAGTTTCTCAATTTATAAAACAAATATAACAACATTGTACTTATCTCATAAGTTTATTTTAAAGATCATATGAGCTGATACCTTTATAGCCATATGAACCATTCCAACAGCAATATGGTGAATGTCCTGTTAGCTATTGTTATTCCTGGGTGAAGTCCCTTGCCTGATGCATCTGTGTGTGCTACAGAGCTAAGCGCATAATGGACATCAGTAAATGTTGATGGAATGAATCAATAAACAAGCAATGATTTCTGAAGAAAGAGACACAAGCTAGGTCTGCTGAGAAGTGAGATTTGGAAATGTATTTTATGTGCAGGAATTAGATATAAAATACTGGAGCAGGAGGATCCAAGGTAGACTAGATTGTAAGGAAACAAACAAAGTCTATTAGCTGGAAATTAATGAGAAATAACAAGGAAAAGCAGAGCAAGACCAAAAGACCCAAGCCTGGAGCAGAAAGGGTGTTCCAGGCATACACAATGCCCAGGTCTGTGTTCTGCTCTTTTATAGTGCTTCAAACTATTTATATATTTATTATTTCATACAATAAACTTCTATCTTGTAAATCATAAATAGTGTACAATACTATAATAATATATGCTTTATTATATATTGCATATAATGCTTTCCTATTATATAATGTTTATTTTCTAACAGTCTTTCCAACTTAAATCAGCACTGAAGGCTAAGAAAGGAATTCATAAATCAGGTCTATGTTTTACAGTGAAGAAAACCAATCAGTAAAGATTAACACTTTGGCTTCTTTGCAGGTCATCTTCATTTTCAACCCATTTGGTATGATTAGATATGTGAAACGCGGTCCTGGACTGAATCACTGGATCAGGCTATTTCTTCGTTCCCTTTTCGTTGTTGATGTTACCAGGGATTGGGCCCAGGGTCACTCTATCACAAAGCTATATTCCCAGCCCTTTTTATTCTTTATCTTGAGACAGGGTCTCACTAAGCCACCCAGGCTAGCCTGGAGCTTGAATCCTCCTTCCTCAGACCCCCCAGTAGTGAGGAATGTGGGCATACACCCCGCCACGCCTGGCTGGATCAAGCTATTTCTGATGAGTATTTGATGCACGACACACTTTAAGTTTAGAACACATCAACAGTCCAAACCTCACCTCTTCCTGAGGGAACTCCACCTCTTCCCGCGAGACTTCATCTCTTTCTGCGAGATCTCACCTCCTCCCGCGAGACCTCATCTCCTCCCACGAGACCGAACTTCCTCCAGGTCTAGGAAAGGTAGAAACCTTAACCTACCCTCAACCTCCCCCGCTGTCTGTCAAAACTTGTGCTACGTGAGGACATTCTAAATGTCAAGAAGTTGCCCACGCATGATGATAGATTTAGAAAAAAACGCCCTGTAAGTGCCCATTGGTTTTAAAAAATCATAAATGTCTTTGGAAGAGACTTTGAAATGGAGTTGTTAGACCCCCTCTAGGAGCCCACCCTGGTCCACGTTGTTCAGAGGACATGGAGAAGACTTTGACCCTGAGAAGGAGGAGGTCCTGTGCCAGACCGGTGATATATAAAAGACATTTTTTGTATTATAAACATTGTTTTATGTGTGCAACTTAGTCCTCATTATTGTATATATACTTGACAATGCTAAGTACTTTCTTTAAAATAGACTTTCTAGATGTTCTCAAGTGCCTGATATATGTTAAAAGTAGAAATAAAATATAACACATTTTGTAAATTTATTTTTGTTACAATCTTTATGAAATGTTTTAGGGGGCAGTAGCCAAACCCGCTGTTGAGTATAGTACACATTGTGTGCTGGTTCTCAGGAGCATAGGGCGGGTGTGTTTACCATGAAACAAGAGTAACCACTCTTCCTTATGTCTCTGGGTTTTGTTTTACTTTGCTGTGTACACACTGTATGTAAAGGACAAAGGAGTCCTAATCTATAGCTAGTCTTTCTAGATGTTAAAGAGGTTGCCATTGTATGACAAAAATAGAATTAGTAAACAAATTTTGTATGTTTTGTGTTAAAATTTCTAGGAAGGACTGTCTTCAGAAAATTTGAGCATTGTAGCCCACTGGGTGGGTAAAGGGCTAGAATGCTCATATTTGAAGGCATTTTCAAATTAGAACTATTTTTACATGTGTGCAGTTTATTCAAGACTGTTCTGTGCATAGTGGACAAATTGAGTCCTTATTTGAAACATCTAGTCTGTCTAGATGTTTAGAAGTATCCAATGTGTGTTAAATGTAGATGTAGTAAAATATCACTTTGTAAATATCTTTTTGCTAAAATTCATATGAAATATTGTCTTTTGAGAATGCAACTGTCAAGCCACCTCTGTGAGCAGTGTATGTTCAATAACGGGGAGGAGGTGGGAGTGAAGCAATTGCAAAAGCTAACATATTGGTGTGTTCATACATGGACATTTACAGACATCACTTTTCTGTATGTTTTGTGCATTTTATGTTGTTGTATATACAGTATACATAATGGACAAATGAGTCTCAATTTTGCAACATCTAGTTTCTAGATGTTAAAGAGGTTGCCAGTGTATGACCAAGTAATTAGTAAAATTAGCACATTTTGCTTAAGAAAAAAAAAAAAGAACATATCAACAAAGGTATTTTTATGTCTTATAGGTCAGAAGCTCACCAAAGACTCTTTTCAGGAACATATGTGGAAACTGAGTGTTCTAACTCTGTAGATGTGTCTACCCCACCCCTCTTTCTTCCTCCCTCTCTCTCATACATACATACACAATGAGAAAAAAAGGGTCATTGATTGGAATCAGTCCTGGTCAGTGCTAGGCAGTCTTCCCCAAGAGAGGGCTAATGTTGACTCTAGCCAAAATTCCTTCAGCTTTATTAACAGGGTGATAGGTTACAATTAATGTTACTTTCACTTTCCTTCCCATTGATCTTGTCAATAGCAGGATGAGGGCAGTTGTAAAGGGGAAGAATCCGACAGCCTTCCACACTATGGCACTTTGGGAAGGATGCTTTCAGAGACTTTTAGCCCCAAAGATCACTCAGAAAGAAACCTGTGTCCGTTTCACAGATAGACGATCTGGTCCCTCACCCTGGCAGCAACAAAAGAATCCAGTCATCCTGGGGTCTAGTCACATCCATCTTGACAAATAAACGCAGGTCATCCCTGAGTCACAAGGGGGTAGCAAATCAATATTTCTTTTTTCTCATTGAGTGGCAATAACTTCTCTTCAAGTTTTCTCTGGGGTAAAATGTGCAATGACTGTGTGTGGGTGGGTGGGTGAGTGTGTGAGCTCAGGGCTTCACACATGCTATACAAGTGCTCTACCACTAAGCTACACACCCCCAAGATCTCTCTAGATTGCCCAGACTGACCTGGAACTTGCAGTCCTCCTGCCTCAGCCTCCCGAGTAGCTGGGATTTTGCACCACTGTGCTCAGCAGAAATTTTTTTGGGTTTTTCATTTTGTTTGGTTTGGGGTGTATGTGTGTGTGTTGCTAGAGATCAAGCCTAGGGCATCAAGTATACCAGGAAAGTGCTCTACAACTGACCCACACTCCAGGCATGCAATGACTTTTGGTGGGGGGGGTTACTGGGGATTGAACTCAGAGGTACTCGACCCCTGAGCCACATCCCCAGCCCTATTTTGTGTTTTATGTAGAGACAGGGTCTCGCTGAGTTGCTTAGTGCCTCACCATTGCTGAGGCTGGCTTTGAACTCGCGATTCTCCTGCCTCAGCCTCCCAAAGTGCTAGGATTGCAAGCATGTGCCACCATGCCCAGCTCATGCAATGATTTTTAATGATACCCTTGCAGGGCCCAGTGTGACAGAGCTCCATGTGTCATTTGTGGACAGTCAGTGTAGCAATACAAACATGACCCACCTGAGTCCCTGAACTGTCACCTTGGTGGAAGCATTCATGTCTTCTCCACACTGCATGCTGTTTACTATGGAGTGTGTACACTTTGGCATGCCACATGCAATAAAGAATCCATTTCCAATCAATATTCTATTGTATTTTTTTTTTTTGATGAAAGGTCACTGGCAAGCACCATACTAGTAACCCTTTCTAGAATCTGACTTCCTGCCACATTACTGCCACATTTCTGTGATTTAGGATTGCCTATCACCAAGGCTGTTCTTCAAGATCTGCAAACTGGGCACCATTTCCCTCTACCGTACTCTTACCAGGCCTGGTCATTTCCAACTATCATTTTCCCCATCAAGTTGGCATGAGAATCATGAACAAAGCAGAAAGTGGTACATTCTGTTATTTTGCTTTTATTGCCTTCTGCCTGTATAGAGGGGTCCCCTGTGTCCCTTTCCAGATCTAAGTTCAACATTTTGGGCACAGAACTCAAATTCAGTAACATGCAGTTATGGAATAAACAAGGAAATGAATCACAGAAGCTTGGATGAAGTCAAAGCGGTAGAGCCAAGTCACCCACAGAGTGCCCACATTTATAGGCATTGTAGATGTTGCTGCTGATTTTATTTAAAGCTGGGGAATGCTGGACTCGGGCTGCAACAGGGAAGGGCCATTTGAAGGCAAATGCATGTTTTGCAGCTTAAGCTGATGCCATTGGTAAGCCTGGGAGCCTTGTGCAAAAGCACACACTTCCCAACATCCCTAACGAGATGGGAGTGATACTGGGAAGAATTTTATGGCAACCCCAGTTTATGAGCACTGTGGCAGACCCCGGGAACCCCAGGGTGCAAAGTCAGGCTGGTAGAGAAAGAGAAGGCATCCTGGGAGGAATCATTTCCTCCCCCTCCCTAATACGATGCTCCTCTGCATTTCAGAGGGACACAAGCTCTTCTGCCCAGTATCACACTTTCAGGACATTGACAAGCCTCTTTTCCTGACCAATGAAACGCCCCAGAGAGCCAAGCAATCTGTACTATTACAATATGGCATCTGCCACATGAAAACACTAGGTCATCACGGGCTCCTCCTCATTCTGCCACTTCATTGGCAGAAGTGTCATTAACTGTTGCGGTGACAATTATTCGAAGACCAAGTAAACTGTGGAAATTTGTAAACTCTTGCATGGCTAAATTAAATGCTATTTTAACTAACAGTTAATAGTGTTTACTGCTGTGTAATAGTAATTTTCATTTTTTACTGTATCTAATGACATTCTGATGACTGGAATTCTCTGTAGGGATACCAAATCATTACATTAAGGATGAGTGATTTTAGTATGCAGTGACTGATCAGTACAATAATATGTAGACTAATGCTTAAGCTAGTAAATTAAATCATTTGCACCACAGTGTTTGTCATCTAGAATAGGGATTCCATTATGTTAAATTATAATGTAGAGCCTGCTTAAAGTAAAATAACAAATGAGCATCTTAAATCGGTGACACATTGATAGAATATTTTCTTAAGAGGTATGAAAAGGACAGAAGCACTCCTGTCAGCCAGAGCAGATCATCTAGAAGAATCCTATGTATACCTTATAGTGAGAGGCTCTGCTTGCTAGAGAGAAAACAGGGAGGTAGGATCCAGTGAGGTTTGAGTAATCAACCATAGTGAAGAACTTTTTTGGTTAGCATGTGAGAGTTAAGAAACGGCAACTCAGTGTCTTTTATAGATGAACTTTTAGGAAGAAGGCCTACTCCGTTCAATTCCATTGAAAGCTGTTTAACAGAGTATGCTGTATGGATCAGCCTTCAGCAGTCAGCCACAATGGTAGATCCTGGGTTTACAGAGGTGATTATTCTGAGGTTTATTATTCTGAGGTATTATTTACAGAGGTGATTATTACTATCCTCAGGAAGCCTACAGTACAGTAGATGAGACAACAGGGGAATCAAGAATTATTCCATGATTATATTTTAAATGCAGAGACACACAGGATCCTAAGGACACCCAGAAGAGAGGTCTAACTGTATAGATGGAGTAAGGAAGGTTTCCCATCTGAAGATTTTGTTATCCCTTGGGAATCTTGGAGCAGATATTAAAGATAGAGGTGGAATGAATGAATGGATGGATGATGGATGGATGGATGGATGGATGGATGAAAGATAAATCTATTAGCATCATCTGAACAAGCTAATTGGTGAATAAATGAATTTTTATATAGTGAGAGAGGATTATGTTCATATATAGTTTTTTAAAAAGGGAAGAAAGGCCTCCCAAAGACTTTACCCTTCAAATAAGAGTTGGCCAAATAAAAAAAGGAGAAAGGACTTTCTATCATTTAAAAAAAGAAAAAAAAAGGCTTAAGGGTTTAAGAAAATGTGAAGAATTGGGGGTTGGGGCTGCGGGTGTAGCTCAGTGGTAGAGCATGTGCTTAGCATGTGCAAGGCCCTGGGTTCAATCCTCATCACCAAAAAGAAGAAAGAAAAGAAATGGGGAGTCATTAAGCAAGATTCAAGAGAGTAGTAGGGAGAGCCCTTGAATCCCTGAATGTAAAAAAGAGAAGAAATCATGGAGAGCTTGTTGTGCAGCACACCACAGTCCAGGATAATGTGATCATGAATTAGTCTTGTTTTCTGAAAGTATCATTCTGGTGACAATGTAGAAATCACTTAAAGACAGAGGAGGTACAAAATGAGATGCCAGTAATAAAATTATGATAATAATGATAACAAACAGATGATAAGGGCATGTTGATTGCAGAGGAATATATATTTTGAAATAAGATGAGAAGACTTTTGACTGGGATTAAGATTGACATAGAATAAGATGATTAAGTAAACTGGTACCAGGCATGACACAAGAAGGCCATTCATTTTGCATTTACTCACTACTAAACTGTGAGTGGGGATCACTAAATGATCTCCATCTTGGAAACAAAAACACTATTTCAGATTCTTTCCCAGGTTATCAAGAAAATTCTGATTACATCACTATTCTCCTATAAGTATTCATCAGTATTCTCCTATAAATCAGGTGACTGTGCCCAATATGTAATTCAGAGCAAAATTTCACTGTTGAAGATTGCATCACTCATGATGGCACGCAGCAGGTATATTCTCTACCAGAGTTTGCAATGTTCATGCGCTAGACAGAGCTGCTTGGTCAGGAATGGGTTCCTGACTCATAAAGCTAACAAGCTATCCTGGCACACAATCTCTACCAACAGGTGACCAGCCAAGCCTAGCAAATTCTTTATCAGGGAGTTTGAATTAAAGGCACCAAGAAAGAATTACTAAGTCCATGATGACAAGAGAGAAAAAGTAGCTGAGTCACCAAAGTAGAAAATCACCCAAGCAAAGAGGAACACATCTCTGCTGCCAAAAGGAAAACAAATTTCACCGTTTTGTTAGAGCTGCGTCATGTCTTAGAAAATGGGATGTGTGGGCTGGACACTGCACAAGAATCTCTGGCTGAGGGGACAAGTGGGAACAGAAACACAGCTTGCCCTCTTCCTACCAGGCCAAACATGCTGTCTCAGGGCAGTGACCACTCAGATGAGGGCTTCCTTTTCTGAATACCACAAAGGCCCCCTAGGGTCTTAGAGTGGCCCAGTCAAAGACAACACAGCAGTTTTTAAAACTTCCATTGTGCATGCATCTTCCTCTCCATTGTCCTACCCCATGGTTCACACATTTCTGTCTGCTGCTTTGACTAAAGTCACTTGTGTTTTCATCCTCTGACTCAAAGTGACTAATATGACTCTTTTCCTCACCACCCAGAACACCCTACTAACTACAGGAAGAAAGTATGAATAACAGAAGAAAACCTGGATAACCAAAGGCAAAAACAGCAGCAATGCCTGGACTGGAGAACCGACTGAGCTGTCCAGTTCATCACGTATTCATGTAATCCTTATTCCTGAAGAGCCTCTGGACTAGGCTCAGAGACTGCAACCATGAACAGCCATAACCCTTACTCTAGTCTCAACACTGCAGCCAAAGAAATCTTTTCAAAATATAGGGGAGGTCTTGGAATCTGCACAGATTCTATGGAGCCAAGGGCTTATAGCAGTCAGGCATGTGGTGCACATTGGTAATCTCAGCTACTCTGAAGGCTCAGATAGGAGGATGGCAAGTTCAAGTCCAGCCTTGGCAACTCAGCAAACTCCTTCTCAAAAATAAAAATGGTTGGTGATGTAACTCAGTTGGTAGAGTCACCCCCAAGCTCAATCCCCAGTACCAGAAAAACAAAAATATATATTTTTTAAGACAGGATGGGGGGCATTTAAGGCATTTTATGAGGCCCTAAGATCTGGTTTCATTGCCTCTTTGATTTTTTTTCCCAGTGCTAAAGATGGAACCCAGGGCCTTGTACATGCCAGGCAAGCCCTTTACTACTGAGCCATACCTCAGCCCTTCATGGTCTCTTTGAATCCACTTTCTTCTGCTCTCCTCTTGGCTCACTCAACTCCATTCATGGGCTATGGAATCAGGATGTGGGATGAACATAGAAGACCACCAAGTGACTTCTTATTCCCCAAGTGTCTGGTATTAACACCTTCACATTGGTGCCACCCCTACCTAGAATAATCTTTCCCCAGATATTCACATGGTAAAATCCCTCGCCCCGTCACATCTTTGCCCAAACATCTCCCCTTAGAGGTCTTCCACCTTAATCTCATTAAAAAATCACAACTTGGGCTGGGGTTATGGAGCAGTGGTAGCGTGCTCGCCTAGCGCACGTGAGGCACTGGGTTCGATCCTCAGCACCACATAAAAATAGAATAAAGATATTCTGTCCACCTACAACTAAAAAATAAATATTAAAAAAAAATCACAACTTGCGTCTGTGCACTCTGGTTCTTGCCATCCCCTTACATCACTCACCATTTTTCCCCTGTCACTCAGATCTGCTCACACACTTCACATTATGCTCACCATTTATGATCCGTTTCCCCTACTGGAATGACAGCTCCATGGGGTGAGAATCTTTTATCTGTATTATCACAAATGGACCCCTCATGTCCCCGAACAGCACCTGACATTCAGTAGATACTTAAAATACTTGTCAAGCAAGTGAATCGTGACTTACTCTGGCCAGAGGCTGCACTCCGAGCCTTCCTAGAACTTTATATCTATTAGCAGTTTCGTTATCAATAATTATCCTATGAAGTAGGAGCCATTCATAGGCCCATTTTGCATCTAACTTCTTAGTAGGGAAAGAAATGCCTTGCAAGGAAGGACATATACTGTGGGTCACAGTTTACCCTCCTAAAAAAGGATTGTCCACAAACGAAAATTTTAAGTATCTTGAAAATGCGTGCACTATTTTTTAACCCATAGCTCAACTATGCAACAGGTAAATTCATAGAATTGTTTTAATGTCTTCTACTGTTTCTTAGGAATATCAGTTCATGAAAATGGTAGCCACAAGTGGTTACACAATTGTTTTCCCTAAGTGGCTGTTTCTCTGCTCTACTGGATGAGAAAGGAGATTATTGACAAATGTAGCATAAAACAGGGCCAAAAATGACTAGATAAAGTTTTAGTGGCCCCACATTATAAAAATCTATTTACACAGATACTGCTTGATCTGCTCACTAATGTCACATGTCACATCCATGGTGATGGTAATAAGTACACATGAATTGGATTTTAAATGATATTCTTTGGAATACTGTCAGTAAAAAATAGGTGAAAAAATAAAGCTCCCTTTTTAAAATTTTCATGCACTTAGATGATATTTTAAGATATCCAAAAACACAACACCTTTTTCAAAAACTCTAGGAATGTTTTTGAAAAAAGTATATAATTCATGTTTAAAATCTCAAATAAGTACATAATTGGCAAGTAAAGGATAATGCTTTATTAATACACTTGAGTTCAATTTGATTTTACCGGAAATTAGATTCGATTTCAATTGGGAATATGAGTTTCAAAAATATAAACTCAGTTTTGGGCTTTTTTTTTTTCAGATCTGATTCAAAACATTTCATTTACATCTTCTAAATCTACCAGTAACATGTTCTAAGCATCTCTGTAGATTTTGTTTTCTCCTTTAAGGTAACTATGTTTTCTCTGTTGTGAACTGTTCCCTGCTCATGACATCACAGGGCTAATATTTTACTTTCTCTGACAGGTAAATGAAGCCTTGACTAGATTACCTTAAGTAAATAAGTGTGGGTAAAGAGATTATCCAGCATTGTGCTTTATTGTAGTCCTTAATACATGGACCTGAAGTTTTAAAAGGATTAACAACCTCACCATTTACCCTACATAAAAGCCCTTTGCCATATAGCACCCTTGCGTAAGGTCATGCCTCACCCTTGCATAATCCAGCAACCATGTGGATAGCATGATCAGATTTGACTTTGGAAAGGAAGTTATGTAACATCATGGAAAGAATTTTTTTTAAACTTGAACTAAGATATTTTAAAAATTTAGGGCATTTTCTGGGATATCTGATGATCTAAACCCAGTTATTTAAATACGTGATGTTTTTTAAATTGAGTTTAATAAGAACCAGGAGTGATGCGTTTCATATAGGCATTATCTTGCCGCATGGCATACAAAAAGCAGATGAGAACAGGACAGCATTTCCTCTGCTTGCTAATTTCACTAATTTGTGTTATTGGGTGATCAGATATCCTTACTTAAGGGATTAGCCACTGCCCTACCGTTTTATTCCAGTATTCCAAGAATTCCTTTGGAGATTAAAAACAAATCTTTGGAATAAGGATCCAATTTTTTTAGTCCAAAATTACTTCTTGGGACACCAACGCAAAACATCAGAAATGAGCTAATCCCTTAAGAAAGGGATATTTGATAACTCAATAGCACAATTTAATTGTGAGAATGCTCAGGGAATCCAAATGCATTATAATTAATTTAATTCTTAAGAAATACATTGAATAATGTAGTTAATCCCCATAAATGTAACCTAGTGGAGGGAGGGTGGGAGTTGGCATTTTTGCCCTTCTTTGATTTCATAAGCCAATCACCAGCCTGAATTTCCAAGAAACAAAATTTTCCTCTGAAGCTCAACAGTCTACACATATCCCCAGGTAGATGAAGGGATAAGCATGTAAACTACATTGCAAAAAGACCAATAACATTTTCATGTACAAATATAGGGAAACAAGTATAGACTGATGATTCCTGCCACTCCACGAAATAAACTCTTCCGCAGGAAAATGACGATGCTCTTCTGAGAAAGGAAACAGTCGCTTCAGAAAGAAAAGAGCCTATTTGGTAAACACATTTAAAGCTGAATGCATATATTGTCTTTCATGGACTTAATGACTCATTTTATTTTTTCCCCCAAGAGGTCCAGAGTTACAGAAGCATTATATTTTAAGTTCTGAATTCCTCATTACAGAAATGTTTTATGTACTATTGCATTCAGATTAAGCTTCTCTGGCGATATCAAAAAAATTAGTTATCGTGTCTATTTTATGGCCTACTTGGCATGCTTCAGTGAGAGACATTTAGCAGATAAGATTGGTAGGTTGTCAACTATCTTAAACAATATCTCAGCTACTTAGGCCATGCTGCTGTTTTTCAAACAAAGACTGTTCATGTTCTCAAGTCCTTTTTATTAAAAGCATTGGTAGTCGGAAGCTAAGTGTTAAATAGTCCAGAAAAGTGTTGTAGGGGAAGATGCTGCTACTCTACAAAATTAAATACAGAGAACCAAAACCAGAAAACAAAATATTCCTCTGGTCAGCAGCTGACTCTTCCAGGTAAGCAGCTTCAGAGGATATGACCATTTCTCACAATTTTCCCAGGTAATGATCATCTCCAAAGAGGTGTGGAGCACCATTCCATGCCAGAAATCCATGCCAGCTCAGACCTTCTTTCTTCTGGAGCAGTGTGACAATGGAACAGGAGCTAGGAAAACAAAGGCCTGCTTTCTATCTCACTCCCACCTCGGTCTATGTGACCTCGTGTGATTAAGTTAAGGTCCCTCCATTCTGTCCACTAATGAACAGCCATTGTTTGTTTCCTACAAATGCCCTGAATGCCCACCCTGTGCCGAGTTACACGAATTCATAACTTGCGGTTCTGTCCATTTGCAAAAGAAGTGATCATGCAACTGAGGGAGCCACAGTGAATCACACCATTCAAAGACAATACAGATCAAATAAACACAAAAGGCGACTGGAAAGGACAACCATGAGCAGGCATATGACTAAGGGGCAGATAAGTAGGTCAGACAAGATGCTTTTATGGACAAAGTGACTTGGAGGTGGGCAGGATTGCGGCCAACAGAATGGAGAAAGCGCTATGATTGTACTTCCATAACTGCGCATGCCACTCAACTGCAAAAAGGAGTTACTATGTTAAACACTTTCTCTCATATCCACTATAGATAGTTGTTTCCTTTTTTCACTTTGTTTATTTTTTGTTTTTCCTAAAGGAAGAGAGTACATAAAGATAGTACAGCCAGATCCTAAAACAGAAAGACCGAAGGGCTAGCTCCAGACATCTGCTCTGAGCAAAGGTCATGCCTGAGGGGCTTTCCTACCAGCAGCATCAGAGGAACTAGGGACAGGGAGAAATGAAGGTTCAGAAAGCTGCACCCCTCCCCGCCGCCCCCAGAAGCATCACTCTGGACTTAGCAGACTGGCACACTACATCCCAGGGGAAGAGGAGGATGGAAAAGGATGGAGGAGGACCAAGGGCTGGAAAGGGCCCAAAGAGACACCAGAATATTCTGCAAATTCCTTGCCTCTGCCAAATCCTTGAGGCTAACTCATTGTTGATTTCCCTTCAACAAATAGGAAGTGTCGATTACATAACAGGTACAGGACATTTTTATCCCTTCTTAGCTCTAATAAAGAAGACTATGGCTCAGAGTGGAACTGGCATTATGAAGGCAGTTGCAACATCTGCAGAGACAAAAGAAGGGTCCTGGCATGCCTTGCTTTGCATTTTTTTAAAATTTTTTTTTAGTTGTAGATGAATGCAATATCTTTATTTTATTTATTTATTTGTATGTGGTGCTGAGGATCGAACCCAGTGACTCACGCATGCGAGGCAAGCGCTCTACCACTGAGCCACAGCCCCAGCCTTTGCTTTGCATTTTTTAGGTATCCATCAATTTTGCAATATATGCCTCCATCGTTTATCAAATGGGGAAAGTATGCTTCAAAATCTTTCTGAGATATTTTCAAGACTAATTGCCTGATTCCTAAAGGATTCAGGGTTCTCAAAACATGCTTTAGATTAGGAGTATGATCCTCCTACCTGGACCATCAAGCGCACTCAAATCCTCAGGTTCTCTGTCTTTTCATCTGCAGAAAATGTACAGTGAAATACAATCAGGCCTCCATATCTATGAATTCTGCTTCCATGAATTCAACAAACTGTAGATCAAAAATACTTGAAGCTGGGCACGGTGGCACACCCCTATAATCTCAGCACTTTGGGAGGCCGAGACAGGACAATCACGAGTTCAAAGCCAGCCTCAGCAACAGCAAGGGTCTCAGTGAGACCCTGTCTCTACATAAAACACAAAATAGAGCTGGGGATGTGGCTCAGTGGTCAAGTACCCCTGAGTTCAATCCCCGGTACAGAAAAAAAAAAAATACTTGAAAAAAGATTTCATATGTACTGGACATGTACAGACTTTGTTGTTATTAGTTCCTAAATAATATAGCATCATATTGTTATTTATATAGCAGTTGCATTGCTAACAACTATTTACATAGTATTTGAATTTTTTAGGTATTAGAAGTAATCTAGAGATGGTTGATACAGGAGAATGTGCATTAAGTTAAATGTTAAGTTATACATAAGTACTGTGCCATTTCATATGAGGAACTTGAGCCTGCCCAGATTGTGGTATTCTCCGAGTGGAGTGGAGCACCAATCTTCCCTGAAACAATGGTGTCCTCAAACCAATCCCTCTTGAATACTAAGGGATGACTGCCTTGCTAAAATGTCCAACCTTAGGGTGCATTTATTGCATCACACAAGGAACAGGAAGTCTATGCAAGAGACTGTCAGATACAAAATTCCACAAATTAACATGTGTAAGATAATGTTTGATGTTGATGATTTTAAGCTTCAGAATGCACAGAATCCACTAAAATTCTTTCTGCTGTGACCCATGGCTTTGGCAAGAGAAAATGAGAATTTGTTTCCAAAAATCAATTTCTTAATACTTTCCAAACAAGCATGTCAAAAGCAATACATAAATAAATAATACCTATTATGGAGGAGATATTTAAAAGTGAGCTTAAAATATTCTCAGGTTTTTTTTAATAAATTAACCAACAGTTTATAAATGGAAGTTAAGTCTTCTAAAAAAGAAGGGAATTCTGATGTATACTATAACCTGGATAAACCTTCTGTACATTATTCTAAGTGAAATAAGCTACACACAAAAGGATAAATATTGTACGGTTGCACTCTATGAGGTATTCTCACATCACTATGAATAGTCACAATCACAGACCAAAGTAGAACAGGGCTTGCCCGGGTGGGGGGGGTGAGGGTGAGGAGGAGTTCTTTAATGGGTGAAGAATTCCAGTTTTGCAAGATGAAAGAGTTCTGTGGGTAGATGGTGAAGGTGACACACATCGTAACTGTACTTTGTGTCACTGAATTGTAAACTTAAAAATGGTTCAATGAGGGGTGAGGGTAGTTCAGTGGTAGAGTGTGAGCTATAGCATGCTCAAGACCCTGGGTTCCACACCCAGCACCAATAAATAAACAAATAAATAAATGTTTAAAATGGCAAATTTTATGTACTGTGTAGTCTATCACAATTTTTAAAACCAGAATTCATTCAGTGAAATGATGTAATGGCTGAGATGTGCCTCAACAATAATAAAGGGGGAAGGAAAATGAGTAAGGTATAGGTAAAATAAAGTTGGCTAGGACTTGCTAATTGTTAAAGCTGGGTAATGGGCACAGGGGGTTAATGATATATCACGCACCTGCTTTAGTATATATTTGAAATGTCCTCTTTTTTTGGTACTGAAGATAGGACCCAAGGCTGATTAACCACTGAGCCACATCCCCAGCCCTTTTTATATTTTATTTAGAGACAGGGTGTCGCTGAGTTGCTAAATGTCCCCCCAAGTTGCGGAGACTGGCTTTGAACTTGAATCCTCCTATCTCCTCTTCCCAAGTCGCTGGGATTACAGGCATGCACCACCTTGCCCAGCCCATTATTTTTTAATGTTTAAAAAAAAGGGAAACCCAGAATATAGAGATCACAATTTTAGAAGGATTATCTGTGTGTGTGTGTGTGCGTGCGCATCACGGTACTGCATAAGCATGTATCACCTTTGAAATAAAAACATCACTAGGGCTGGGGGAGTACCTCAGTGGTACAGCACTTGCTTAACATGCACAAAGGCCTGGCCAATCTCCAGCACCAAAAAAAAGAAAGGAAAAAAGAAGCAATCAAATTTTAAAAGATTTACCCGAGTAATAAAATAGCACTTGACTGGGCAGCGTAGTTGAGAGCTTGGGTCTTGAAGCCAAGCTTGGAGTCAGGGTTGTAGTATTTTGCGGGGCGAGCAGTGGCGGGTCCCTGGCCCCCTGGTACTCCCCCAGCCACTGCTCCTGCTCCTGCCCTCTTGAGCTCTCAGAACAGATGTGCGCACACACATTCTTCTGTTAGTTCCCCTTCTCCAGGTTAGATTGATGAGGAGCCCCTACCAAGCCCTGGGTCGACCCCTGGGAGCAAGGCCAGTCGGAGCCATCAGCGGGGCTCTGCCCCAGGCGATCTCTCAGCAAAGAGCCCAGACGCTGGGGCTGGAAAGACCCTCGTCAATTCTCCCGGAGCCAGGCCCTTTAAAGCCGCTCAAGAAGAGGCTCCATTGTGGCGCTCTGCATTACAATCAGCCCAGGGCAAAGAGCACGAAATGGTTTTGATGTGTAAATTTTGTGTTTTGCAATGAATGTTGCGCACTAACATTTTATATGTGTACACACACACACACACACACACATTATATTAGTTCTTCTGCTCTAGTATTTATATATTTCATGGTCTCCCACAAAATGGTCTCCACTTGGCCATCCAAAAAGATGCCTCAGTTTTTATAAGATTGTATACCTACCACTCTTTCTCTCAATATTTAGGTGTGGTTACTTCTGAGGTAAAATACAACTGGGAGAGTGAATTACAACCACTCTTTAATGAAGAAGGGCAAAATTACATTACATTTCCTGTGACAACAAGAATAATAAGACTATACTATGAAGTTTTTTGAAAGTCCCGTAAAGGATTGTTACAAAAACAATCTTAACTAAAAATTGACAAGCACGTCCTGGCTCCTGGGAAACCTCCAGTGCAGTTCGATGATGGTGCACAGTTAGAGTCTTTGTTTCCAGTCCCGGGTGGGTCACCTAGCTTGGACAGGGTCAAAATGACCAAAAAGAAAAGTACCTATGCATGTATTTTCCCAAAATACTGAAAGGCATTGCATGTCTTTCGTTTTATACAGATTAACTTGTTGCTCTTCCACCAAGGAGGGCATGTGGCACTTGTCCCCTGGGATCCCCTCTGAAACAAGTCCTGATGTGAGAAAGCCACTCCTGGGGTGAGAAAGTCAAAGCTCACATACCTTTTCCAGGTGGGAAAACAATCACAGATGCACCAGAGGCCTCTGGATGAGTTCCTAGGGCCGGTACTAGCTTTCCCATTCACAGTCCCTTACAGTCCAAGGTTGACTCTGTGGATGGAGGAGATGGATGGGCAACCACCAAGAAATGTGAGAGAAAACAGTGATTGGGAGCAAATTCTTATGTTCCTGAATCTAGCCCATACCCCAAATCTTACATGATTCTAAAATCCCAAGGAGTGTTTTTCCATACACACACCAAAAAAAAAACTCTATAAATATTCATTACAGATTTTCCCTCCTCCATGGTCGGGTCATATTTTAACAGTTTTATTGGATTATGAGACCTCTTAAATGTCCCCAGGAAGATAGTTAATAAGTAAACGCCACCTATTTCATGTATAAAGGAGACAGTCCATTTCCCTGTCATTAATTCTATTTCTGTGACTCTAAATTCCGATGAACACCACCTTCTTGCACTGCAAGAAGCTGATTGGGGCCCCACCTGCATTCAGACATCTACAGACCTGGGAGAGGCCAACTCACTTCACCTGTGAGGGGTGAAATTTCACATCTGCCAAAAGAAGAGGTTGGTCTTTCCCAACTCCAACATGATGTGATTTCATACATAAATACTAAATGGTAACTTGGAATTATCTTAAAAGGGAATTAGAGCCACAGAGACAATGACTTGAGCAGATAGTCCTTGAAATAAGAAATAGGCGAAACCACCAAGGAAGACAGAACAAAAAGTCCTGGACAGCCAGAAGCTAAATTGAGCCTCTCTTTTCTCCAGCTTTTACTCGGTCCTGGGCATATCTCTGAGGTTCTCAGGACCTACCTCCTCCTCCAACTGCCTCATCTGCCTCCCAAATACCCAGGAAGGAAGCATATTATCCGTGTGTCTCCACACTGTGACTTTGCTGGATTTCATTTTTTAATAAGCTCTGTTATCGTCAGACATCTTTCATTTCAACTTCTTTACATCCTTCCAACAAGTGCGTGAGGAGGGCTCAGGTAGAGCCCAAGCACATCACATCGTAAGAGCACATGACCCCTTTTAAAAAGCTGACCTGAAGTTCAGGTTTACTAACCAAAATGACTGCAGTCAGGCATATTAGTCCCTTAACCTTTGGATTTGTTTTTCCCAGTGTATTATCATTTTCTCTCCCCCCTGGCCTTTCCCACCACATTTCCAAAAATGTCCACGATATCAACTGCAGAGTCTCCTGTGTTTCCATTCTTTTCCCTCCTCTCTTTCCTCTTTACCACTGCCGTCCTTTTAAGGTTGGCCAACCGGGGGGCTGTCATGGTACACCAGCTATGCAGCAAGGCTGGTACAGCAGCCGCAAAAGAGAAGAAAAAAGAAAAGAAAGGAAAGGAAAAAAGTCCGGTGGGGATGGGGGGCAGGTATTTAAAGCTCTCATAAAATTAAATCTTAGATTTAAATTCTCCCTCATATTTTATTGTCTTTTCTTTTCTTTTTCCTGTGGTAAATGGTAATTAGAGTCAATAATCTTTTGCTGAGAGAGCACCCCGTCTTCATAGCATTTATATCATCATCATCAAAGATCTGCCTTAAGGCCCTGGCGTGTTAATAATTTAAGGTGTGCACAGCCTAGTTATAGCAGGAAGCCTAGTTATTGAGTTTGTAAACCAGCTGATGATTTATGGGAACACCTTGCATGAGTCATGCTCATTAAATAAAATACTTCAGTTTAATAAGGAACATGGGGTAAACAGTCCTTCCCGTTACAGGGTGAGTGTGCAATTGGAGATTGTTGAGTTTTGTCACCCGGATCACCAGTGCTATTTTGTCTTAATTGTATTGGCAGGGCCAGGGCGGGAGGCAGGGAGGGCCCGGTGTCTGTGTGTATCTGCACATGAAGACACATTCTGTGGGCTCCCTCCTTCCCCATCAAGACCACCAGTCTCAAACTTTGTCTCTCTGGAAAAGCTGTCTCCTAAGAAGCTAAATCCTCTGATAGAACGTTATCTCCCTCTCTAAAAGGCTACTAATTAAGAAACCAGAAATGTTCACGGAAATAAAATCACAAGAAAAAATCGATATACGGTTGTTAAATGTAGCCCGCATTTAAGACCCATAGCCATATTTTACTGTTAAACACTATGGTTTACCCATTAGCCATTTCTAAGCAGACTGAGACAGCAAAAGCCAAACAGAACATTCTGGTCTGTGGACAAGAAAAAACATTTGCAGGTTTGGTAGACTTTATTTATTTATTTATTTAGTGTCCCATATCTGGAGCTTTGAAAAAAAAATATTTCAACCGTTTCCTTGGATGTTCTTGCCGCATCCTGTTTGCTAACAAACACAATCTGGTGGCCACTTGGCATTTCTTTTACTTGGAATAAATTGCTAGGAGCATAAAGTTGGCACTGAAAAGGACAAGCCACTGAGCTCGTTTAATTTCACAGATTTCTTATGGAACCTGAACTCGATATTTAGTTGGGGTGGTGGCTGCATGGCTTCTTGGGTACTTTAGGAAATCTTTCAAAAAGGAAAAAATAAAAAAAAGATGGTAAACTGAACTTCTAATTATTGCACTTTTGAAAGATTTCTCCTCCTCCACATCCAGATTGTCGGTCTTGGGGACATTTCTCTGCAAGACCTGAAATGTTTCGTCAGCAGAGTCGCTGAAGGAAAATCAGTAGCATTCGTTGAATGTGCCTCATGGAGTCGGTGGTTTTTATCAGCTTTCTTTGGAAAATAAACATATTGTGGAGAAGAGGTACCTCTGCTGATGACTGAGTAGGTGTACTTTGTGGTCTCTGTTTTACCACAGAGAAAATGGCTAATCTGAGTTTCAAATTACAGCACTTCCCTCCCAGGAATCCTACCTGGTTTTAGTCTAAAGCTCAGCTTGCATTTTTCTGCAGTGTTTGTAGCTGCGCCTTCCCTAGGCAGAAACACCACCTGCCACATTTCACTCCTCAAGACAAGACAGGGCCTAATAGCCCACCTTGGATTTAAATAAAGTTGTACACTTTGCTTTATACTGTATGGCATTGTATCTCTTTGTATGTTTTAAGGAATTATGGAATAATGCAAAAATCATGCACAATGAGTGCTCCCATGTGGGATTCTGCACAATAACTTCAAAATCAAAGAGAAAGGGGCTGGGATTATGGCGCAGTGGTAGCGTGCTCGCCTAGCACGCATAAGGCACTGGGTTCGATCCTCAGCACCACATAAAAATAAAATAAAGATATTCTGTCACCTACAACTAAAAAATAAACATTTTTTTAAAAATCAAAGAGAAATGTCGATGGATTCTTAGTTACACTACAGATCATAAATGACCCAGTTTCCCAAATGCAGTCAATTTTACCCCACCACAAAATATTAAGAAGTACTCATTTCTCTCCTAAGACCTATTTTATATTCTTCCTCTTCGTGCACAGAAATCTTTCATAGATAAGTCATTTGAAATGGAAACCCTTTGTTCAAAACTTTCCAAATTCCAAATGACCTCATGAGCATTTCAATGAGTAACATTTACAGGACAAAGCTGACTGTAAGCTCTGAGTAGGTCAAAAATAAGTATTCATAATATTTTTGATAATATATATTATATATTATAATACATATATTACATGTATATGATTATATTTACTGTGTCGTGTAATTAAGTTTTCAGTAAGTAACTATTGCAGTAACAAGACCCACACCGTCATCTCTTGCCTCTTTAGGTCTGACAATGTTTTATTTTCCTGTAATGGCATGCAGATCTGGTTTACCCTTGATTTTTATGAATTCGACTTTGATTTCAGAAAAGTGTTTAAGAATAAATTAAATAGCTGTGTGTCTATGTGTGTTCTGATAAACTTACATAGAGACAAGAATGCTGAGCCCACTGAGATGTTAACAAATATATCCGGGGTCATACAATATTTGGGTTATTTGGAGTTTTCTAAGGGTGAAAACAGGGCCATTATTCTTTCTGTTGACAATGTCTTTTTCTCCTTTCAGGGCCTCAAAACTCTTTCCCACCTGCTTGCTCCCCCTCAGCCTCTGTGAGGAGCAGATCTCTCAAAGTGAAGAGTCCCTGAGCCCAGGAAACTGCACTAGTCACAGAGCATACAGTGCCTAAACCCCACTTCAACAGCTTCCCTCCAACAAAGCCGCATCTCAAGCCGCTTGCCCTCTTAGTAGAATCTGACATCAGTCTCTGTTGCCATCGATTTCACTATAAGGTAAGTAATGATTTGCTTCCTAGATTTGGTGCTGGCAGTTCTATTTGGTTAAGTATCCAAAAAGAAGGGCAAATATGAACATTTTGGAAAACGTTTGTTTCCCAAGACTACCAGCTGTATTTTCCACTAAGGCATTTGACACTCACTCTGACGTCAATGGGAGCATGGCTTTCTTAAAGACAGTGGCAAAGATAATATTTGCAAAGTCAGCTTTGCAAAATTCAGCTTTTCTTCCCTTTGCTACAGGTAGAATGAGGGGCCCAGGACTGCAGAGCTAACATTTTCAAAGGGGATTCCCTGATAGGGCTCTCCTACCAAATCTGGGGAAATTGGTCTTCCAGAAAACCAGAATTGCTGCTTAGGATGGCCTGCTAGCACACCTGTCCGATAGCATCTCAGCTACTCCCTTCAAAGACAACAACAGGGTGGCAATTTTTTTTTTTTTTTCACTGCCTCTGTTCCAATACAGTATATGTTACTCACAATGCCAATATGGAAACACAATGGAGAACAGATTGTTTACTATATCCAAAGATAAACATTTACTAGCTAGCAAAGGCAAACCCTGTCACAAGAGTGGACTGGTCTAAAAGTGATCTGTTCAGGAGAAGGACGCATTTTATTAAGGGTGCGTCATCCCTCCTGACCTCAGCTCCTTTGCAAGGGGACACTGTTGTCAGAAAGAATCCATCCAGTTCCTGATTCCCCATGTTAAATAGCAGCAACTGCCAGGTGGGGGACCTTTGCTGCCTTTTCTGAAACTCAGAGATTTTTCTCCCTAGAAATAAAAGCAGAGATAGCCTAGTGGAAAAACAGCGGTGGGGAGATAAAAATCTTTAAAACGTTGTAGGAGGAGGTCTCTTTCCCTCCCTTTACTTTGTGTGAGGACAGTGACTGCTGAGGCCTCTTGCTCAGCCACCCTGAATGTATAGCTGCCTTTTGTGCCCGAGGGCCAGAGCAGATTTCTTTACTGGAGATGCAATCAGCTCTAACCAATCAGTAAGAAGGGTTAATCAGCTGATCGATTGGTCCCTGAGCTGCCGGGACCTGGCTCCTCTCTGACTGGCTCTAGCCTGGCCTTGGGGCAAGAGGTTGGGAACTTTTAATTATCCACTGCAGCTACTGCTCTGATTGAATGGTCAATGGGTTTACTACTGAGGCGGCACGGCTTGAATAATAATAGAAAACAATGTGAAGGCTGGCGATCGCAAGCAGAGACCCAGAAAAGGCACTTGGAGATGTAGAATGCACGTTAAGACAAGTTAATTGCCTGGCAGAAACCAAATTTCAAAGGTCTGGAAGACGTTTTATCCAAGTGGGGTAGGTGGGGTGGGGGTGGGGGGAAAGCACAGCGAGATGGCCTTTTCTTTCCTAACTCTTGGGTCTGTGACCATGGCTGGCAAAAAGCTGTTGCCCCAGGACAAAGGATAACTTGCTGACCCTGGTGGTTAAAAAATGACCACTGGAGGAAATTTGGATTTTGACATTTGCAGGCACTGTCAGGGTTTAATTATTTTTCATCTCGAACTTCCTTGAAAAGACCTAACTGTCTCCTAGCTTCACTATGTAGGATGTGCTCATTCTGTATCTGGCAGGGGGAAGAGCAAGAAGGGAGATGGGAGAAGAAGCAAGATTAAATCATGCCACAAAAATATAACGTTTACACCCAGAGGTTATTAAAAGCTTTGCCCAACTTTATGGAATAGAGACCTTTCCACTTTACATTCCCCAAACAATACATCATTAATCCAATAACTCCCTGTAATATTCTGACCTTTCTCCAGAAAAAAAACAGCTCACTCACCGTGGTTCCTGCTTCCCCTGAAGATTAAACCAACAAGTGCTTCAGAATAAAAGTGACAGCTGTGTTCAAGTCATCTGAGATTGTCACAGCGGTAGCAAATGTCCCAAAAGGGCAAAATAACCAGCAGAAGATGTAAGTGATGTCATAGAGCTGCTAAAAGGGATGTTTGGGTTCAGTTTTTAAAAAGGGAAGTGAAAAAAAAAATGAATAGATGGGTTTGGCACAGACACCATTGTTTGGAGGGCTATGGAAAAAAATTCAACTGGAGCCCCTAAGGAAAGTGTTAACTGGTATCTTGGTCAAGACCCTCAAATTGTCCAAGATCAGAAATTATCCTATTTCAGCAGACTCCATTTTTTAAGATTTGCCTTTCTCCAGTGATCTCACATAAACACGGAGTGTTCATCAGCCTCGCCGGAGTCACTGCTATTTATATTACCATACCCTGGCTGGGTGCAGTCAATTCATAATTGTCCAGTTTTTCTAATTAATCACAAAAGATTTTTGTTTTGCCTGCAGCTAGTTCTGGGGTGACTCACGAAGGCAAGCCAAAGCTCATACATCAAACACAGGCCCTTCCTCACTCTAGCCTTCTGCTGGGGAATGCTGGTCAGGCTTCTCCACCAAGAGGCATGCACTGGGCATGTGCAGCCCCAGGGCGAGGAGAAGCCGAGATCTGTCCTGCACTGGGTGACTTGTTATTTTTATCTGATGCTTGCATTCTCAGGCCAAATCAGATCCAGAGAGCGCGGCAAGCTTTCTAAATTCAGAGCCCTGATGCTTGGGCTTCTTATTCTCTCTGTCTCTCTCTCCTATGTTCCTCTTCTTTCATCAAAATGCTCAATAAAGCAGAATTTCCAAAAGAGGAATGTGGATATCATTTTTTCCATTGTCTCCAGTCCTTTCAATGGTGACCTTTTATGGAGATGACAACAACGAATGTCATCAGGAGGATAAAAATCTATTTTATCCTACCAAATTCAGATTAAAACGAGCGGCAGTGACAATCTGCTCCATGTGCAGCTGATTTTACTGAAAGGCACCTGGGTGTATTTCAGCAGAGGACTGCTTGAAAAAGTATCTGGTGCTTATCAGCTCCAGAATCGGTAGGAAGGCAGTCAGGTCACAGTAGGCCTGAGTCTGGACACCCCGGTGCACCTTATATAAATGAATGATCAGAGGCTACCTGGGAAGGAGGCTGGCCACCAACTGCCCCATGTAAATTGAATTGCCTAGGACAGATTGCGAAGTGAGATTGATCTGTTTAGAATATCGCCTTGAATCACGTTCTGTTCACGTAGATGCTGGTGTCAGCATGGAGTCAGTACACAAGTGACATGAGCCCGACAGTTCTACGAAACCTTCAGTATTCAATGAGATGCTTTTAGAAATGTCTTCAACTTCTAGCTGCTGATTTGAGATATAGTTAGCCCTCTGTATCCATGAATTGCATATTTATAGATTCAACCAAGTATGGATCCAAAATATTCAAGAAAAAAGTTCATCTTTACTGAATATGTACAGACTTTAGATGTTGTTCCCCCTGTCCTTTGTGTGTGTGTGTTGTGCTGGGAATCTAACCCAGGCCTTGTGCATGAGTAGGCAAGCACTTCACCACTGAGCTACACTCCTGGCCTCTTTGACTTTTTTTCTTGGCTTTATTCCCTAATCAATACAACTAAAAAATACAACTATTTACCTAGCATTTACATTGTATTAAGGACCATAAGTAACCTAGAGATATTTAAAGTATACAGGAGGATGTCCATAGGTTACAAGTGAATACATCATTTTATGTAAGGAGCTTGAGCATTCACAGATTATGGTCTCCATAAGGGGGTCCTGAAACCAGGCCCCCATGGGTACTGAAAGAAGACCATATGGAGGCCTCCTGTGCTCATTAATGTTCTGGTTGTGTTGCTATAACAAATATTTTCTGTACAACACCAGATACGCATGTTTCCTGTGTGAGACACTGTTCCAAAGGCCACAGAGCTCCCACCTGCCTGTGTTTTTAAACTCCTCTCCCCATTCCTCCAGTTCTAACCAGGTTAATGCCTCCTCTGAGAAGTCTCCCCTGACCACTTGCCCATGCTCTGCCACCTGTCCCTGCTAGAGCATTCGATTTGTCTTTTCTGTATCCTCACAAAAACTGACGCAGCCACTACATACGTCACGCACTGTTGAAATTGCTCATGCATCTGCTCAGTTCTCCCACATGGCTGTGAGTTCTGTGAGCTGGGAGGAATCTCCATGTTTACTCTCAACTCCTTTTGGCTTACGTCTTCTCCATGCACAGAGAGGAGAGAAATGACATATTTCTCACAAAAAGAGATTTATCATGGCATGGAAAGGTCAGATTGTAAAGAATGAAAGTAAATCAACACAACTTTCTACCTTTATTTCCCAAGTTATTTAGTTTTTTAGGGTTACACTAACTTACTCATGCCCTTGTTGGTGACCTATCCTGTCCTGTCCACTCTTTAGAGTTAGGTCGCCCAGGTCAGCCCCACATTCTCTACATGCCAATCACTGTTGATGTTTAGTTCATTTTGAACTATAATTACTATAAAAATAAAGAATGCTATCATTTTCGCCTGAAGGCCAAACATACTTATCATTTCGCCTGAAGGTAAAACATACCTAAATTTGTGTTTGGGCTTTTTCCCTTTCTGAAACCTATTTGCATATATAAGGGATGGAAGCTGAGAAGGGGGACATCAAAGAAGGGTTGCTTGTTTGATCTAATTAGTCTATTTTTCCATTCTTTACAAAAACACCAAGGAAGGGGAATTCCAGATAGTCCTTGGGTCTCTGAGGTAAGTTCTTGAGACAAGAACGCCTGACTTTAACAGGCTCGCTGCTTGAGAAAGAACCTGAGATCATCGGGTCTTTAGACTACATATTGATGCATAAAGTTTTATTGAGCACGTGCTATGTGTCAGCATGTATGGGAGCTAGACATGGACAGCACAGGCGTGGTAGGTGGTGTGTTCTTACTAACAAGAACATAACATGGAGCTTGCTAGTCCTCTGCTAGTGTGGCAGAGCAGCTGCGATGGCAATTTGCAACTGAAGAAAGTGAGGTGGACTGCGGTGGGGGCATCTGGTAAATCCTGGAGGCTGACCAGGTTAGAAGTACGCCAAGCAGATGGCCGTGAATGAGCTGCGCGCCTTTCGCAAGCAAGTACGTGAAAGGACGTCCACAGCTGGGCATGGAAAGCGAACGGAAGACGGTTCCCAGAGGCTGGGCGGTCGCTGCCCTCATCAGATGGAGCCCCTTGTAAACCACAGGAGAAAGTTGCAATTGTGTACTTAGGACGATGGGAAGCACTGAGGAAGGGTTTTAAACAGGCACACTCAAGACTCAGGTTTATCATCCACAGAGCACTCCAGCTGGGGAGTGAGCGAGGAGAGCGAGCGCATGCGCCAGAGACAAAGCCAGAGGCAAAAAAGGAAACCAAAGGATTGCTCAGGCGCCCCTGCAGAGGCCAGGTGAGGAAGAATGGCAGCCTTAGAGACACCTAGATGGAGAGAAGGAAAAATGGACAGTGGGACTTCCCAGAACAAACTAAATTAGTTTGTTTGTTTTTGGCATTTCAAGCATTCTGTTCTGCTTTATCTAATATTTCTAAAATCCAAAATATCTGAAAAAAAGTAATGAATTTAGGAAAAAATAACTTAGGGGTGATACTGAGGTACCTCACTGTTGCTGACTGAAACGGAAGATCCAACTAAGAACATTTCCTGATTTATCCAACATCTCATTGGAGTGCGAAGACACTTTGTGTTGCCCCTGGATTCCCTCCATCACCCTGACCCAAGCCCTCCCCACGTCCCACCTAGTTGCAGGAGCATCCCTGACATCGTCACCTCCTCTTCCTTCCACTGAAGCGGATGCCTGAGCCCTCTTAGGTCTCTCCCTCATTAAAACGGTAGAGAAACCCAGAGAATGGAGTGCCCGTAGCCACACACAACTCTTACCGGAGAGGGTCTGTGGTCCCTCCTCTGCCCTCCTTGCTCACACCCCCAGTGCCTGCCTTGGTGAATGTTTGAACAGAGGAAGTTATGATTACAGAGGGCTGCTATAGTTGGCCCTCGGAATAGTCACCCAGAAAGGGAATTTTGCACCTAGCTGAAAATTCTAGAAGCCAAAATTGTATTATCTGGGGCTAAAAGTACATTAAACAATTTTAACTATCTACAGCAAGAACATTTCATATCGATAACCACAATATCTCTAGGCAGCGTTAGATATCTCATATTGGGTTTCTAATTATATTTTTTCACTTAGTTATGATAACCAGACTGCCTTCTCTTTCCCCTGAAAAGGTTTCTGAATTGTCACTATGAGGCTCCTGCACCCAACTGCCATAAAAAGAACAGCTACACAAGTGCCCTTAAATTCTATAATACTCACATAATAGAGATCTAGATACTAAAAAACAGGTACTCACGCAGGTAGCCGCATTAAAGAGCAAATCCTTCATAGCACTTCTGAGATTTCAAAAATGAAAGAGAATGGAGAGAGGGGCGCAGACACTGGGGATTGAACCCGGGGGTGCTTTACTACTGAGCAATATCCTTGGCCCTTTTTATTTTTTGAGACAGAATCTAGCTAAATTACTAAGACCAGCCTCCAACTTAACAACCTTCCTGCTTAACCTCCCAAGTAACTGCATTACAGGCATGTGCCACCAGGCCCTGCAGAATAGTTTCATTTTTAAAAATACCACTCAGATGTTGTTCATTGATAGAGCTCGCCTAGCATGCACAAGGCCCTGGGTTCCATCTCTAGTGTTGCAAAAAAAGGGAGAGAGAGAGAAGCATTTTTTTTTAAGCTGTAGATGGACACAATACCTTTATTTTATTTATTTATTTTTATGTGGTGCTGAGGATGGAACCCAGTGCCTCACACATGAGGGGCAAGTGCTCTACCACTGAGCTACAACCTCAGCCCAAGGGAAAAGTATTTTAAAAACACCATTTCTTTCTTTTTTTTTTTAAGATAGAAAGCAGTTTTTATTACTAAAACAATACTTGCAGACAGGCAAATAATGTCCATTTAAAAAAGACAATTTTTCCTGAATTTATTTGTAAAGGAAGCTACATAACTGCATCAACATATTAGTCACCTGAATGGATGGTTCACAAAATTTGAATTACTGAAAAATAAGAGCCACTGGCTATTTTTTAAAGACATTTCCCTCAGCTTCAAGTACACGTAGTTAGATGCAAGGCCAAACAAATGCGATATCATGAAAGATGTCAAAGTCTCCAAACAGATTCTGTCCAGAGTATCACAAAGCACCAGACTCCATCTGCAGTATCATTTTACCATAAATGTGGAGTATGGGTGCTTTAAGAGTCTGTGAATAGAATTTAAGTAAATGTTTGCTTTTTACACTTTTCATGGTATTTATTCAACAAACTTCATTTTTACATGCTGTGAAGGCAAACTGCTAAGCTTTGCCTGTCCATACCATCACAATTCATCTACACAGGTTGAGCATCTCTTATCCAAAATGCTTGGGATCAAAATTGTAAAAACACCATTTCTAATGACAAAAAACCCTCCACATAAAAGATTTCTAGAGCCGGGCACGGTGGCACATACCTGTAATCCCAGCACTTTGGGAGGCTGAGATGGGAGAATCGTGAGTTCAAAGCCAGCCTCAGCAACGGCAAGGTACTGAGCAACTCAGTGAGACCCTGTCTCTACATAAAACACAAAATAGGGCTGGGGATGTGGCTCAGTGGTCGAGTGCCCCTGAGTTCCATCCCCAATACAAAAAAAAAAAAAGAGAGAAGGAGATTTCGAGACCCATTCCACACCGCCCTTCATTTAACTAAGATGGTGCACATGGAATAACAAAATTCCAAGTCAACAGAAGAGTTTATCTGCATGCTGTCTTAAAGTCTATCAAGAAAATTAACTCAAGGACAAACCTGAGGTGGGGAGGCGACAGAGGAAAATAGCCTCACCCTAGATATCAGACAAAATATTTAAAAAGACAGTGCAGAGAAACCCAGGCTGTGATTGGACAGGAGTTTCAGGAAGAGCAGGGGAGCTCCTCTTTCCCCAGCACTAAGAGTTGGGGGGCAGGGGACATTCTTTCCAGAGCTTCTCCTGGACTTACTTCCTCCCTGCCAAGAGACCAGGACAGCAGTGTAGTGAGGCAGAGAGAGGGGATTTGCTTCACCGCCCTCCTCACAATGTGCAGCCACACACACTTGGGCGGAAGTTACTTTGTGTGCTGTGGCCACCTTTGTCTCAGGGGTTTTAGAAGCAATAATAAGCACCTGTTTCTAAAAGTGCCCTGATGGGTCAGCAGAAAAGGGTGTTTTTTCCATCCTCCCTCCTTCCTCCCCTTTGTTATCATTCCTGTTTTCTTTTCTTTCTTTTCTTTTCTTTTTTTTTTTTTTTGTACTGGGATTGAACCCGGGGCTCTCAACCACTGAGCCACATCCCCAGTTCTTTTTTCATATTTTATTTAGACAAAGGGTTTTGCTGGGTTACTTAGAGCCTTGCTAAGTTGCTGAGGCTGGCTTTGAACTCACGATCCTACTGCTTCAGCCTCCTGAGCTGCTGGGATTACAGGCATACACCACAGCGCTCAGTTTATTCTTGTTTTCTTTTTATCTCTACACTTTTATTCAAAGGGAAGATACTTTTATGTGTTTAAATACTTGATCTATTTGTAAATATCCTTGATATTAAAATCTAAGACAAAAGTGACCTTCAAAGACTTACTCTTCAGATGAGTCTTTTCTTGAAAAGAAGACTGCAGGACCTGGGTGTCACCCAGTGGTAGGGCACATATATAAGGCCCATGTTGTTCCTCTTCACCAAAAAGAAAAGGAAAAGAAATTAAGGCTGCAGCCCAAATTTTAAAAACACAACACAAAACACAAATTCAGCATCTCATTGAAAAGCTCACCTCTCCTGCAACTTTTGAAGAGTGGCAGATGAATCTGGAAAAGGAAGGAACCTAAAATTCAAGTCACTTCTGTTCAGACCCTGTGATTTTTCATCCTTTGGCCAAAGGTACAATTACAGAGAAGGCTCTCCATCACTGGTATCCTGGAAGTAAGTCATCGGATGAACTGTGAATGGAGCTATAACTGAGCGTCTGCCCTTCAGAGACAGACAGAAGTGGATGGGGGGGGGAGTTGGGGCTGATTTATAAGCATGAAATCAGATGAGGATAATGGCAAATATGCCTATCTTTCTTATAATACCAAATGAACAGGAATAATTTTCCAGTACCTGGAGTAGCGTCTCACAACATGAAGGTAATCTAAGCAGCAGGAAAGGAGGTGGAAAGTCACTCCTGCATTAGTGGAACATTACATGAATGTTGCATCTTGGAATACGTAGTATTTTTTTCTCTAAGTCATTAATTTAGCATGCTTTAAGGATCATAGGGTCCAGGAAAAAAAGATTATAACAAGTGGATTTTTTTTTTTTTTTTGTACTCAGGGGCACTCAACCACTGAGCCACATCCCCAGCCCTATTTTGTGTTTTATTTAGAAACAGGGTCTCACTGAGTTGCTTAGTGCCTCGCTGTTGCTGAGGTTGGCTTTGAATTTGTGATTCTCCGGTCTCAGCCTCCCAAAGTGCTGGGATTACAGGTGTGAGCCACTGAGCCCTGCACAAGTGAATATTTGAGGGCAGAGATTGCTATCAAAGGTAGGTTGAATTGTGTTTGCTTCCTTTAACCTTCCTTTGTGCTTAATGCCCACTATTCAGAGGCTGCTGCTCTGTCCCAGTCGTAAGGACTTCATAAACGCAGGAGCTAAATATCATGTTAGACTCAAAAAAAGAACCTTAAATGACAAAACTGACACTCCTCTGAGACAGCGGGACACTCCTATTTGAGAAGCACTGACTGGCTTATCCCCAGTGCCAACTGCAAACATCTCAAGAGGCTTCCTGTTTTATAGCATCTTCTCTCTCTCGGTATGGGTCCTATAGTCTGATTTTCTTTTTTATCAGGCTAAAGAGGATATATTTTATCATAATGGCTTTATATCCAGTGTGTACAGGCCAACACAAATAGAGTATTACAAGTTAAAGAACTATACCTCAGGCAGCATTTTATGAGAACGAGTGTTTACATCAAACAATACATCCTAAGTACTTTATATTAAGCATGGACAAATCATTTGCCTGAGGATTAGGTGTTGTGCCCTTGAAACATAATCCTTCTGTTGATTTTTTTCTTTACTGCCAAACCAAACATGGTCAAAGAAGTGACTGTAAGTGCCGCAACAGGAGCAATCTTATCCTACATTTCAACCATAAAATAAAACCCAAAGCCACACCTAGTAGAAGATGGCAATATCGATTGCAGCATTTGATTCAAGTGTACATTCATGTCTGTGGTGTCTAATACATGTCTCCAAGTTTGCTGTCATTACTGGAGTATACCAACCACATTGCATAGAAGGGAGAAAAAAGAAAAGAGAACCCAGGAGAAGTCGACCAAGACCTTCAAATTCCCACCAACTGGGTAGGCTCTGCAGTAATCTGCTTGATTCTTCTCAGCTACCCCATCCCAGAAAGTGAGAGACAAAGTCCTAATGAGCAAGACCAGTGTGGCAGGTGATTTGACTCTCTCAGGCCAGAACCATATTCTTAGGACACTTTAAAAATAATTCCTCAGTAAATAGACTAGTGGTCACTAGAGGCTAGGAAAGGGAGGAAGGAGGAGGATGGAGTTGGATAAGGGACACCAAAAGCCAGGAGGAATTGGTTCTCTATATATCACAGCAGGGTAACTATTGTTTACAACAATTTATTGCACATTCTGTAAAGAACCAGAACAGAGGAATTCAAAGTGTCCCAACAAAAAGAAATGATAAATGTTTAACGAGATGAAATGCTAATCGCCCCCATTTGATCATCATACATGGTTTACCTATATCAAATTGTCCCTTGGTACCCCATAAATGTCTAATTCTTACGTGTTAGGTAGAATATCTTTAATTTAAAAATAAATCTGGCCCCAAAGAAACAAATAACCCAATTAATAAATGGGCAAAGGAACTGAACAGGCCCTTCAAAGAAGAAATACAAATGGTCAACAAATGTATGAAAAAATGTTCAACATCACTAGCAATTAGAGAAATGCAAGTTAAAACTACACTGAGATTCTTTCTCACTCCAGTCAGAATGGCAATTATTAAGAATACATGTAACTGGTTATGTACTATGACTTGAAACCCATTTAAATAAAATAACTAAAAAAAAAAGAATACATGTAACAATAAATTTTGGCAAGGATGTGGGGGGAAAAGGTATACTCATTTGTTGTTTATGGGACTGCAAATTGGTGCAACCACTCTGGAAAGCAGTATAGAGATTCCTCAGAAAAGTTGGGATGAACCACCATTTGACCCAGTCATCCCACACCTCAGTATATACCCAAAGAACTTAAAATCAGCAGACTACAGTGACACAGCCACATCAATGTTTATAGCAGCTCAATTCACAATAGCCAAACTGTGGAACCAACCTAGGTGCCTTTCAGCAGAGAATGAATAAAGAAAATGTGGCATATATATGCAATGGAATATTACTCAGCCATAAAGAAGAATGAAACTATGGCATTTGCCGATAAATGAATGGAACTGGAGCCTATCATGCTAACTGAATTAAGCCAATCCCCAAAAACCAAAGGCCAAATTTTCTCTCTGATATGTGAATGCTAACATACAATAAGTGGGGAGGAGATAGAAGCTTATTGGATTAGACAAAGGGGAATGAAGGGAAGGGAGAGGTGAAGGGAATAGAAAAGACAATAGAATGAATTAGGCATAACTTTCCCATGTTCATATATGAATGCAGGGCCAATGTAACTCCACAGCATGTACAACCACACAAATGGGATCCTAATTAGAATAAGTTATACTCCATATATGTATGATATGTCAAAATACACTCCACCGTCATGTATATCTAAAAAGAACAAATAAAAAAATTTAAATAATAAAAAATAACAAATTTCCCAATC
The DNA here is from genome assembly GCA_004024805.1 of Geosciurus inauris. NCBI lineage: Eukaryota > Metazoa > Chordata > Mammalia > Rodentia > Sciuridae > Geosciurus > Geosciurus inauris. Next base: position 158,325 of record PVHX01000736.1, on the reverse strand, counting down.
TCAAATTAAATTTTCAATATCAAATTAAAAATGTAAAAGAGAGAGTCCCTCATTTCAAAGATTCTGAAAGCACTCAAAGAGGTCCCTGAAGAAGGTGCATAGCTTCCGTGGATACAATCTTCTTAAATGTATCTCTATTCCAAAAAGAGAAGGAAGTACAGTCATCCCTCAGTATCAACAGGGGATGGTTCAGGACTCCCTGCAGATAACAAAATCTGAGAATGCTCAAGTCCTGCATATGAAATGCCTTAGCTTTGCATATAACCTCCATGTATCCTTCTGGATGTTCTTTTCTTTTGGTATACCAGGGATTGAACCCAGGGACACTTAATCCCTGAGCCACATCCCCAGCCCTTTTTTATACAGCCACATTCCCAGCCCTTTTTTATATTTTATTTAGAGACATGGTCTTGCTGAGTTGCTTGGGACCTCACTAAGTTGCTGAGGCTTTGAACTCATAATCCTCCTGCCTCAGCCTCCCAAGCCGCTGGGATTACAGGCGTGCTCCACCACACCCAACATTCCCACATGTTTTTAATTCCCGCTAGATGATGCAAAACACCTAATACAATTTAAATGCTATCTCAATAGTTTTTATATGGTATTGTTTAGGGAACAATGACAAGAAAATAAAGTCTGTACATGTTTAGTACAGACCCAATATTTTTCTTGGCTATTTTTGATCTACAGCTGGTTGAATCCACAGAAGCAGAGCCCATGTGTATGGAGAGCCAACTGTACATGAAAACTGAACAACTGGTGTTGCTTTCCCTCAGAACTGTCTGGAAACCTCGAAAAGCCAAATTCTACCATCGTGTATTTCCCTGAATAAATACAGACAATTCAGATGGTCTGCATGGCATGAGGGAATGGGGGGGGGGGCACTGGGTCCCCTTTCCTGCATCTTAATTTTCTTGTTTGTGACTGTAGGTGAATCGTTCCCTCTCCGATGCCTCCATTTCAATGTGGGGTGAATTTAGGAGAATTCGCACCAACCCACACGAGCTCACCAGCTTCATAGCATTGAGGACAAAAGAAATTGCCCACATTTTTATGCATTGAAATGGGTGTATTAGTCTTGAAGAGTTTTTCATTCTTTTTTTTTAAGTTCTAAACCAGGATATTATTTCCAAATGTAAAACTAATTTCTTTTCTTTTATTCCTGGTATTAGGGATTGAAGCCAGGGGGGTTTTTCCTTGAAGCTACATCCTCAATCCTTTTTTTTTTTTTTCTTGAGACAGGATCAAGCTAAGTTTCTGAGGCTGGCCTTGAACTTGTGATCCTCTTGCCTCAACCTCTTGAGTCAATGGGATTACAGGCATTTGCCATCACGTTCAGTAAGAACTAATATCTTTCCTTTTTGGTGGGGGGGGCAACCAGGGATTGAACTCAGGGGTGCTCAACCACTGAGCCACATCCCCAGCCCTTTTTTATATTTTTATTTTGAGGCAGGGTCTCACTGAGTTGCATAGGGCCTTGCTAAGTTGCTGAGGCTGGCCTCAAATTTGTGCTCCTCCTGCCTCAGCCTCCTATGCCACTGAGATTACAGGTATGTATCACTGTGCCTGGCAAGAAATAATTTCTTTTAAACTCAGTATTCCATCTCTTTCAAAGTAGCAGTTTCATAATAAAAGAATATATGTAAAGAATATTCCAATATTTGATAAATGAATTCTCCTTCGTACTCTAAAATAATCAGCAAATATTTAAAACTCTCAAACCTTTATTAAGATAAATAAATATCAAAAATTAGAGTGTCTTTCACAAGCAAATCTTGCCTGCTACATTCTCCACAATCTTCATCCTGCTGGCAGATAAATTTCCTAGGTACATTTTTTGGCTTTTAAATATAGAGAACATCTGTTATTCTCAACCCTGGATTTCTCTATTTTCTGCAAGAGAAACATTAAGACAATTAACCTTGCATTTTTCTTCTATACAGAACAGAGGGCTTTCTAGTATAAATCTCCTATGGAATTCTCCTAAATGTCACAAATCATTTGGGAAATGGTTAGAGAGTGGATTTATACCTGCAGCTCTCACATCTCCACCTCATAACATAGAAACATGATAAACTGAAATGCACTGTTACAGAATTTAGAAACCAGAAAACTAACTCCATTCATTTTATCTCAAAACTTCTTTTACATCATTTTCAAGTCTATCCAGGAAGCATGCCTCACCCCTTAATTTCAATCTCTTCGATACATCTGCATCTTCTCCTGTCTAAAGGAGACTGTGCTGAGGCAACCATCTCCTTATATTCTATGCTACCAGCTCTGAGTCATCAAAAAGAGGTGCACATTTGTTCCCAATGGAAAATAATGAACTATCAATTTGTTAGAAACATATAAGTCCTCAATTCAATGTGACTGTTCAGTTAAGAAGCTACTTAACTAAGAAAGAAAAAGGCCTAGATGTAGTGGTGCGGGCCTATAATCCCAGCAACTCAGGAGGCTGAGGCAGGAGGATTGCAAGTTCAAGGCCAACCTCAGCAACTTAGTGTGGTTCTAAGCAATTTTGTGAGATCCTGTCTCGAAATAAAAAATAAAAAGGGCTGCTGAGGACTTAGCTTAGTGTTAAAGTGCCCCTGAGTTCCAAAAAATAAAAAGGAAAACTACTATTGGGTAATTCAATTGGTTTGAATTATCATGTGATTTTAACATACATACATCCAATTGCCTGATAAAATGACATAGGCTTTAATACAAATTCATGTTAGAAAAAAAATTTAAGAGTTAATCCATTTCAAGAGGAACATGTCCCTGTAATCTATCCAACTCTGCAGACTTTGAAGTTTAATTCTGGTATAACTTTCAAATTAATCTTTCTCCTCTATATGACTTTAGTATTTTTATAAATTCTTATTTATGACTTTATGTCATTTTTGTTTTCTCGTGTCTCTTCTGCTGGATTGTGAACTGCTTGAGAGAAGAACCCATAGCTTAGTCACCTTTGAGAACATTTAGCCAACACTTAACAAACTCCATGTGCCATTGGCTTTTCTGGGTGCTGTCCTCACAGAACCTACACCTATCCATTGCTCAATGCAAAAATTTTAAGTAAGGCAAATTGCATTGATTGCTGGCCCTTGACTCAGCCATTTCATTTTCTTTTCAACCTAATTTTTAGCAGCCTGAATCTGAGATCTTGGTACTTTTATTCAGTTGCAACCTTTGGCAAGGGTACTGGGAACAGGGTGCCCATTGCTAAAGGTATGAAAAGGAGTCAGAGAATACTCAGATGATCTGCAAAGACTGCCTTGCTGCTGATGGCCCCAAGGCCCTGCTGGAAGACAGTGTTTGGAAAGACTTTCATCTATAGTCCTCAACTCCCGGTGGATAGACCCAAGTAAATATCCTGAGGCGGAACATTCTAGGGCTCTAAGGACTAGCTTACGTGCCTATGGCCCTGTGTGCATTTTCCTTCCTGACCTTTGACTCACTAGCCGTGGTTGAGCAAGTCACTGTCCTACTACATCCTCTGTTTCTTTCTTTTTTTTTTTTTAAATATTTTTTTAGTTGTAGATGGACACAATGTCTTTATTTTATTGCTTTGTATGTGGTGCTGAGGATCGAACCCAGGGCCTCACGCGTGCGAGGCAAGCGCTCTACCGCTGAGCTACAATCTCAGCCCCACATCCTCTGTTTCTTAACCTGCATAACAGATGTGACCGATACTACTCATTGAAAGGAGGGTCACTTTGAGGCAATTTCACTAAGTATTTAGTGCCTCTAAGAATTTTTAAAGAGGTCAGAGTGAAAGTAAAGACAATGGTAAATCCTTTCTTGCTCCCAAGAGAAAACTTCAAGAAAACTCTCTTCTTTATTTCAGCCACTTCCTGGTTTCAAGAATCCATAAGTTTCAGCTTGAGAACCCCAGAGAACATGGCAAAGTGCAAATGATCCCCATAATGTGAAAGCAGCCTGGACAATGACAGGTGGAGGAAGCACACAGAGTTCCAAGATTAAGGTGCTGACTTTAATCTTACAAAGAAATCAGCAGAGTGGTAAAGGTTATATGATTTACCAAAGACCAGGTGGCTAATGAGCAATGAGCCAGGTTGGATCCTGAGATACCATATTTGGAATTATGAACCCAGCCCTTTCCCGCATTTCTGCTAGAGGTAAACTCAGATAACCTTTCTGAAAAGTGATTTAGGCAATCTTTTACAATAGCTTTAAATATATGCATAAAATTTCACAGAGAAATTCCACTTCTAGGAATTTTCAACGAGAATGTCATGTTAAGGCAAAGTTCAGGGGCAGAACACTGGGTTCAGTCCTCAGCACCTACACACACACACAAAGTAATCAAAGAAGAATCTAATACTCCCATGCCTTAGGCACGTAATAAATTTTGTGTGTTCTTTTCCCTATTAAAAAAAAAAGTGTGGGAAAGATGGTGGAATGAGATGGACATTATTACCCTAGGTATAGGTATGATTGCACAAATGGTGTGACTGCATCATGTCCAATCAGAGAAATGAAAAGTTGTGCTTCATGCATAACTAATTAGAACAAATAAAAAAGTAGAATATAGATCATTAAAAATAAATAAATAAAATTTAAAAAGTAACCAGAGGAGTAAATTATGATGTAGCCACAAAGATGTTCATAACAGGGTTATTTACAGTTTTAAAAAAAAGGAAAGCAATGTATATCTACAGTAATCATGGGTTGATTAAATAACAATATATATACAGTGAAAACTATGCAGGTACTAAAAACTATAAGGTAGATTATGTTATCAGCATGCTGGATGGAAAAGGGAGGAAAGCCAAACAGTATGTACATCAGATTCCAGTTACTTAAGAAGTCTGAAGGGATATGGATAGCCCAAGCAAGACCAGGTCAGGGAGGCTAAAGTAAATGGTATTGAATATATACCATCCTTTTCTGAAATCTTCATGTCCTTTGTTTTTAGGGATTTGGAAGAGTTGAAACTTGACATGCGCTGGTTTGCTAGATGTTTAAGCTCAAGTTGTCAAATGGAAGAAAATGTTAAAAAAAGAAACAGGAGGAAAGTAGAGATGAGGAATAAGACCTAGTGTTGAAATGTGGGGAGTCATTCAGGAGGGTGTAGCTCCGGATGAGAATCCAGATGAGTCTAGCGGTGGGACCGGATGGGGCACTGCAGATGAATAAGAGATGTCTGATAAACTCTGACCTCCACAATTTCGTGATGAGACATCTAGGAGATACCAGGCCCAGGCAATGATGGTAAAGGATGTCCATGATTTAACAAGAGGGGTGAAAGTAAGATTAGCAAGATGACTGATTCTTAATAATTCTTAATAATTTTGTTAAGTAGAAGTTGTTCTTTGCAGGGATTCTGAATGCTATTGCATGGAATTACAGTTATGACCGTTTCGCATATTCATGGCAACATAAATAATAAAAAAATGATACTTAACCAATGTATAAAGTTCCCACCAGGTAGAGTACAATAGCCACCATTATCCACCATCCTTATTTTCTTGTCTGGTCATGAAAAAAATGTATATGTGATTTATAGAGTTATACAATCCCAGGTTTAGATCCCAACCTTGCCCTTTACTTCCTGACTATCCAGAAACTCAGTTTCCTCATCTGCTAAATGAGAATGTAATAAGTATAAGGAGAAAGTCAGTATATGTAAAGTGCCTAAAACATATAGAGATTTTCAATTAATATTTGCTTTTTCTTACACCATCTCTATGTGCCAGTGCTTAGACTAGTAACGAAGTACCCCCTGCCTGTCTTCATTTTGCTTTTGATTTTAGCAGCTATTCCCAACTTTCCCTGATTGTTCTGCTGCATTGCCTTGGGGAGGGGGTTAAGGCCACCAGACACACCCTATCTCTCCCTGGGTTTCATGGTCACTGTGGTTTTGATCGACATGTCCATCAGTCTTGACTGATTTCTTCCCTCCTGGCAAAGTCTGCCTAGCCCCTCATCCTGCAGGTACCACATGTACTTGGTCTCCCACTCCAGATGGATCTGTTGGTTTAACCTAAGGTCTTCCCTTTAGAGTGAAGCCCGGAGGGGCGGGGGCGCGTAATCGTGTCAATAGGAAATATTTGTGATTTCCCACCATTCCCACTGTCTGATTCTAGAAAATACACCTCCCACATTGGTGATGACAACCCACAGCTCACCCTCCACCCTTTCTCACCGTCCCTTGCACGTACTGCTCACCTACAGCACCCCAGAGTGGCCTCAAGACTCAACCAAGCTCTCAGAATCAGTGCCAAACACAGCACACACTGGCTACATCTTTAGCATCCTGGCTGTCAGGACCACTCTGGGTTGTGTTCCCAGTAAGGTTCTTCAAAATGCTAGCCAGTATCAGACAGGTTCACAGATCTCCAGCCTAGAAGAGTTTTTCAAAAGATTCTACTGGAAAGCCAGGAGAGGTGGCGCATGCCTGTATTCCCAGCACTTTGGGAGGCTGATACAGGAGAATTGTGAGTTCAAAGCCAGCCTCAGCAATGGTGAGGCACTAAGCAACTTAGTGATACCCTGTCTCGACATAAAACACAAAATAGGGCTGGGGATGTGGCTCAGTGGTCGAGTGCCCCTGAGTTCAATTCTAGTACCAAAAGAAAAAAGAAAAAGAAAAAAAAATTCACTAAAAAGAAAGAAAATAAAATAATCTATTCCATTTTCTGTATTCTGATTGCTAGAAGGTTCTTCTTTTTTTCTAATGAATTGAAATCTATTTACGCATCATTTCCATTATTGATAATAGCTCCGCTCTCAAATTATATAAAACAAGCTTAAAATTCCTTTCCTTTTAACCTACCCTATAGTCCACAACAGATGCACAAAAATGGAATTATTATTTATTTTTATAGGCTATTGTTCAATAATGCAATGGCCAGGCATGGCGATCTTAGAAAACTTCTGCATCCAGTCAGGGATGCAGCTCAGTGGTAAAGTGCTCACCTAGTATGCACGGGGCAAGGCTCTCAGTGTCATCCCCAGCACCACAAAAGAGAAACAAGAAAGAAAAACTTTTGCATCCAAAGTATCTCACAGAATGATCTAGGATGCCAATTAAAGTGGAGAAGTCAGGAATAGCTGCCAACTTCAAAAGCAAAGCCAAGATGACAGGGCACTTCATTACCTTCCCCTCTGCTTTTTATATTTTTTATATTTAGATGTATTTTTCACTCAAGAAATTTTAGTAGATAAGATAAACAGGAGGTGAGGCTGCCCCTATTCAATAATGAGAATTGATTCTTCCTGTAGAAAACAGACTGAAGCCAAACACCTACCCAAGCAGTCGGTGACCTTGGCAGAAGGAACTTTAGCACCCAAAATGCATTCCAGATATGAGTATTTTATAATAGTATTTGTATGATTATTAATATTAATAATTGTATATGCATAGCAGTGTATATTTTCAATTAATCCTCATGACCAACATCTAATCAGATGACCATCAAATAAAGAAATTACAGCTAGGCACCATGTTGCACACCTATAATCCTAGCAGCTCAGGGGGCTGATGCAAGAAGATCGCAAATTCAAAGCCAGCCTCAGCAACTTAACGAGACCCTAAGCAAATTAGCAAGACCCTGTCTCAAAATTTAAAAGGGCTTAGTATGTGGCTCAGTGCTTAAGGACCCCCAGGTTCAATCCCTGGTACCAAAGAAAGAAAAAGAAAAAGAAATTACATCAGGTATTATCAACACTATATTTCAGATTAGATCCATCCATCCCCAGAGATATTAGGTAACACATTTAAGCTTGGAATTTAGAAAAATCATCATTACTCTTCATGGAATCAGTGTTGTTTTATTTTAGAACCTAAATGAATGGATTCCTTGAACAAATGCACCAGTTCAAAGTTCTTCAGGTATTACAAGCTGAACACCACTGAATTCATACATTGAAGTCCTACCACCAAGGACCTGTATTTGTTGCTCAAATCTTTTCCAAGAAATTTAAATTAATATTAGGTTATTAGTCACATTATAAATCTAATGTGATTAGTGTCCTCATAAGAAGAGATAAGGACACAGACACACCCAGAGGAAAGAGCAGGTGAGGACAGAGGGAGAAGACAGCCATCTACACAAGCCAAGGAGAGAGGCCTCCAGCCAGAGAAATCCACCCTGCCCACACCTAGATCTTAAATTTCTAGACTCCAGAACTGTAAGGAAATAAATTTCTGTTGTGTAGACACCAGTCCATGGTATTTTGTTATGGCAGCTCTAGCTAACTTATACACCAGGTATTCTTGATTCCAAGTTTATGGAGGTAAAAATTCTCACTGGCACATTCCATGAGTCACACTACCACCAGCTACTGGCCAAAGCCCTGCATACCTTTGGTATGGTATAGATGGTCACCAGAGGGAAAATCAATGACACTTGTCTGTCTACCATATTCCCAGAGAATTTGAACCCATGTATGACTTCTAACCTCAGCCCATCTCCCTGGAATGCATACTGAAAGACCAGGGAGGTCTCACTGAGAACATAAGCTGCTTCCTTACAGGAAATCCCACATCTCTAAAACACACCCTAAGCCGGGGCAGTGGCACACGCCTGTAATCCCAGTGGCTTGGGAGGCTGAGGCAAGAGGATCATGAGTTCAAAGCCAGCCTCAGCAACTCAGTGAGACCTGGTCTCTAAATAAAATATAAAAAGGACTGGAGATGTGTCTCAGTGGTTAAGTGCCCCTGGGTTCAAACCTCAGTATCAAAAACAAACAAAACACACACACACACACACACACACACACCCTAAGTGCAACTCCATGTGATGGGTAGTAGTGACAGGAAAAATGAGTGGATATTCCAAGCTATCATTTTTTAAATAGAGCAATCTGGGATCTATACCTGCAAAAAATCAGTTTTAGGATCACCCAAATGACATGATTCAAGATGACTCTTCCCTATCATGACATTTAGGAACATCATCAACATCTGAACTACCTGTCCATTCCAAAACCCAGTTGCAGACAGAGATGTTTCATTTGAACCCAGGAGAACACTAGATATTACTAATTGATCAACCCCGATGCAGAGGAATAAAAGGACCTTGAGTCCTTCCACTTTGCATCTACCACATCTCTCTACCTTGTAACTTCTCCCAGTGAAAAAGCTGGACTTCAAGTTTCATACATTGCATGTTGTCTGAAACTGCATTTTGGAATTGACAGGAAATCTATGTAAGACAATGAGTCCAGGGAACTATTTTATCAGGGCAGGCTTTCCTCAAAGAGGACAGTGCTATTCTATGACCTCTTTGATTAATCAGCAGTAAGTCCCAGATAAATATGCACAACTGGCAAAGAGAAAGCTGTGTCAGCTTAGGTACAAGCTCTTCCAACAACCTGGAGTAACCATCAAGTTGGGATCCATGTATTTCCTCCTGTTTGGATCTGAGCATCACACTTAGATCTCAGCCTCCCAAGGTAATTCATTTAAATGTGGAAGGTCATACAGGACACAGTGAATGGCCTAGGAGAGAGACATTGTCCCAAAAAACCACGGGACAAATGCAAGAGATTGTTATCTCAAGGAAATATCCAGACTTCCTTGACATTTTTATTCCAGGTTTTCCCAATGTCGGTAGATACAACATTCAGATTCAATTTCCCAGAAAACTCTTCCTAGGACCTTCTCCCCAGCTTTTCCCTCAGACCTAAAAGGGAGCATCTTCAAGGAATCAACAAGTGTTTATCAAGTCCCCACTGTTGGCATGGCACAAATCCCTCCTTCGGTGCTTAAAATCTAGCTGTAGAGAAATATGCATCACACCTGAAATTTTTCAGCACTAGATTTCCTGTGATGCAATTTGTTTTCAATATGTGCCTGCGTCTGTGTATAACAGACCAAAGGCCTATGAAGGCCCAGGTAATTTTCCATATTCATTCACTCTTTGGTCCCCAGTACTGGCTTTTGGTAGCTATTCATGAATATAGTGGAAGAAAGTAAATATAATCAAATCCACCAGGAGTCCAGAGAAAGGAGACATCAATGAAGAGCAGTTACGGAGATGGTTTCATGGAGGAAAAGACCTGGGTCTCAAACTCACAGGTCTTTTCAAATAGAGGCATGAATAAGGGAAAAAATGGACAAGACCCAGGGGGAACATTCAAGAGCCTTAGCCCACATTGATCCCAAGTCTGTTTATCCCACCAAATTTTTCTTTGTTGGTCAGCCCCATAGAATGTTGACTTTCTTTCTTGCCCTGCTTAGAGTTTATGAATCATCCCGATATTCTCCCCTTTACACACACCTTCATCTCCCTTTTCTCCATCCTTCTTCTCTGAAACTCACTTGGCACAATAATCAAACCTGGTTAAACCCAAGCCACCATCTACCCAGCATCTGCCCCTCATCTGAAAGTAGCCAGAGGAAAGCACACAATTGTTCCAAATGTTTTGTTTTAAATTTAGGTCTTATTTTCAATCTATGACCAAAATTCTCAGTGGCTTTTCAAAACTTTCTGACACTAGATGTCCAATCAGTTCCATCTGTCACCCTTCTGAAGAACTGTTTCATGCCATCTCTTCCCTAAACTCTAAAAGACCCCTTCCCCGCTCCCTCTCTTTGATGATAATGATTTATTTCTGAGAGAAAATAGAAACAAGAAGAGATCCACTTTGCTTTTCCACAACCCAGTTCTACCAACCCACCTGCAACCCTGACTCTCTTTTTCTCATTTCCCACCTGAAGCCAGGTGGTCTCTGATGCTCTGGAGCCCACACCTTGCCTGCTTAACTGTGTAGCAATTCCTATTTTCTACTGATTCATTTACTTTCCCCTCTCTTCTGAACCATTTCCATCCACATATCCAATTGTTTTAATAGTTCCACTCTGTAAAGAATCCACTCCTGACCCCACCTTTCCATTTTTTGCTCCTCTTTACAGCATCACCTGAAGGCACTATCTGTACAGGCTGTCTCCACCTCTTTCCCTCCCATCCCATTCAGAATTTCCTTCCCACCATTTCTTTGCAGCACTCTGGTACAAATCAGCACATCAAATCAAGTAGTCAAGTCTCTGTCCCCATTTTACTGGACTCTCAACAGGATTGGACATAGCAGCTCCTTGAAACATCATGGTTTTCAGGACACCAATCCTCCTGAGCCTCCTCCCATCTCACTAGTTATTCCTTCTCAGTCCTCCTGGCTGCCTTCCACCTCATCGTTACACTGTCCATTAAATATTGGAGTGACCCTGGGCTCAGCCTGAGGGCAAGCACCTCCCACCCAGGTGATGTCTTTTTGACCCATGACTTTAAATACCATCTACACACTTGTGACTCTCAAAGCTTATCTCCAGCTCTGATCTTTATCTTACATTCCAAACTACTCTACTGATCTAATATTCAATATCCTCCTTTAAGATGATCAAAACAGAGCTCTTAATGTCCTAACCTAAACCATTTCCTCCCCTAATTATTTCCATCTCAAAAAACAATGGCTCCCCAGCCACCCAGCTGCCCAGACCACAAAACTGGGAGACATCCTTGACACCTCTCTTTCTGACCTCTTGCCCATGCAATCCATTACCACTGAGTCTGTCGATCCCTGGAAGCATGCTCTGAGCCCCCGCCCACCTCCTTTTACCACTTTTACAGCCACCTCCATGCTTGAGGCCAGGGGAAGATTTCACTGGTATCTTACAACAGTCAAGCAGTTGGTCTTTCTAGATCCTTCTGTTTCTATAACAGAATAATCTCCAAGAGCAGCCAGAGTATTCTTTTTAACTATAAATCAAATCTCTTTGCTCCCCAATGGACTTCTCCCAATATCTTCCCACTGCGCTTTGAATGAAATTCAAGGTCTTCATGGGAACCTGAATCCCAGTGGTCTAGCAGTGGCTGCTTCTGCTCGACTTTTCTCCTCCTGCACCACCGCTCCTCAGCCACACTGACTTTCCTTGCTGTTCGTTGGTTGACCCTTGTTCTGTTCCACTCCTTCATGTGAGCCTCCCCACCTGGCCTTCTACACCACACCAATCTAGGCGTCTGCTTAGATGCGCTCTCCTCAGAGTGACCTTCCTGTTCAGCTTAAACTCTCCAATAAATGCTGCATTATTCCCTCCAATAAATGCTGCATTTGTTTATTTATTTTATTTTCTGCAGTTCTAGGATGGATCCCTAGGATGGATCCACGCATGCCAGGAAAGCGCTCTACCACTGAGCTGAATCCCTGTCCCGAGGTCATCCCATGCCATATCTTCTTCCGAGTGCTCACCACCTTAAGAAACTTGATATTATTCATCAATTTGTTGACTTATTATTTATCTGTCTTTCCTTTTGGAATATGCACTTAATATAGGAAGACAACCTTGCTTGGCTACTCTATCAATGTTCTACCAAATCTAAGAAGAAGTATTTTTAAAATGTTGCTAAAGAAAAAAGGGAAGAAGGAGGTAAAGAAGAGAGGGAAGGCAGAAGAAAACATATTCTTTGGTATCGGATGATTTGCATGAATCCATCAAAAGAAAATCTCCAAAAGAATAGAAACAGCTACATGTTACCAACTTTGCAAATAGCTGGTATGAACCTAACGTCAATAGATTTCCTATCCTGTCCCCTAGTTCAGAACACAACCTGACTTAGATCTCTTAAAATTAGCTGGTGTGGTTGCAGATCTGGATTCCCATCTAACAGATGCATTCTTTGAATGGATTCAGGCTATCTGCTGCTCAAAGTATCTGTCTTAGAAAAGAGATATGCTAATGGAATTGCCTGGGCCACCCTGGAGCACCTAAGAATGTGAACTCCCGGAGGTCAGGATACGCAACCCATCATCACCTGCAAAATAAACTTCAAATGTAGATGAAGTAAGTTCCCTCTTTTTATGAGACCCTGTGCACAGCTGGTGGGTAACACGATTGTCCCTAAGACCACATTCGTGGGAACATTCAAACATGTCAAAATGGAAAGGGAACACTAGACATTTACAGACTTCCATACCTGTCATCCTGGAATTAGGGACATCCAGCATTTCCATTTGTCTACCAAAGGAGTCTCCTTTCCCCAGCCTGACACTCAGCCTTCTCTGCCACTTCCCCCAGGAGTGTCCTCCTTACCATCCTCCCCATCTACCTCTTAGACAGGCTCCCCTCCTCATGATCCTCTGCAGAAAACACACCTGTTTCCTGATTGAGACTTTTCAACAAGCTTTTCTGGCTTAGTCCATTTGTGCTGCTATATAAAATGTCTCAGACCAGGAAATTTAAAAAAATAGAAATGTATTACTTATTTATTATTAGTCTAAAGGGGAAAATCCAAGATCAAATTGCCAGCAGATTGGGAGTCTGGGGACCTCCTGTTCCTCAAAGATGTGCCAGGCAAGCCCTCTACCACTGAGCTGCATCCCCAGCCCTCATATTTCATGTTCCTACTTCAGGACTTTTGAGATGCTACAACCAAGTTCCCAAGTGCAAGCCAGTACAGGCAGAATGGGGTTGATGTAACACACTTTTTGGGTCCTAATTTGACAGCTCCCTCAGAAAAAATAGGCCCATATCTTCACCATGTCGGATTAGGACCATACTTCCTTAACAAGACTCCTATAGCACAAGAAGTAAAATCAAGGATCAACAAATGGGATGGATTCAAACTAAAAAGCTTCTTCTCAGCAAAAGAAATAATCAATGAAGTGAACAGAGAGCCGACATCCTGGGAACAAATCTGTGCCACACACACATCCGATAGAGCACTCATCTCCAGGATATATTAAGAACTCAAAAAACTTAACACCAAAAAAACTAACAACCCAATCAATAAATGGGCCAAAGAGCTGAACACAAACTTCACAGAAGAAGATATACAATCCATCAACAGACATATGAAAAAATGTTCAACATCTTTAGCAATCAGAGAAATGCAAATCAAAACTACCCTAAGATTCCATCTCACGCCAGTCAGAATGGCAAT
>PVHX01000736.1:129059-144330 GCA_004024805.1 Geosciurus inauris | reverse complement strand
CTCTTTTATTAGGACACTATTCCCATTCTTGAGGTGGAATCCTCATGGCCCAATCACCTCCCCAAAGCCCCACCACTTAACACCACCACATTCCAGATTATGTTTCAGCATATGAATTGCGGGTGGGGGTGCACTGAGGGCACAGCATCCTCTTCCGAGTCCTCTTCTCGCTCTCTGTCCCAGTTTGAAAGGCTACCCCCTGGGGGGAGGGATCTCATAAATTTCTCTAGTTATTATTTCCTTTTCATAATTTTAAAAAACTACTATACCCCCATGGGTCACCACCTCCCCACCCTCTTCTATCAGGCCTAAATTGACCTCACCTGCCTCTAGCCTCCTACAAGTCCCATCCTCTGCCCTGAACCTTTCACTTGTGACCCCAGCCAGCCTTCCATGTTGGTCAACGCTTCTGGTCAACGCTTCATGGGTGGGTCTTCTAAAGCATCCGTGAAACTGGAAACTGGCCACCGTGTTTCCCAGCTCCTCAGGTATTCCCTACGGGGCCACATATATAAAAGATTTTCCATAAACCTTCTGATTAACTTGTGTATTCTAGAAAACAGAAATTTGAGGATGCCTTTGTCATGAACACTGACGTCCTCTTTACTAACAAAAATTTCACTTAGAATAACCAAACATTTAAAACTTCCAGAAGAGATGCCATTGACCCATGTGGCCCATATCCAGCTACCTAGAGCTAATGCTAATCAAATGGAAAATTGGTAGAAATTGGCCTGAGAGAAACCCTCTCCCAAAAAGCAACCTGTTTTTGCAAACTTACCCAGAGAACGTTCACGCGAGGCTCCATGGTGTTGCCCACGAAGTGCGTTACATCAACTGGGTTCCCCTGTACTGGCTCGCACTTCCAGACTCAGTCATAGCATCTCAAAAGTGCTGAAACGTGAAGTATGAGGGCAGAGGATGCGGCTCAGTGGTAGAGAGCTTGTCCAGCACATTTGGAGCTCTCAATTCAGTCCCAAACACCAAAAAAGGAAAAAAAAAAAAAAAAGTTGAAGCAGGAGCTGGGGCACCCTAAGAGGTAAACACATGGTCTGGGCAGCTGGGAAGCAGGAAAAGGCCCAACTCTGAAGCTGAGCTTCAAAGAATGGAGAAGAATTTGTCAGGAGGTACAACAATGTGGATAAATCCAGGGGACTCCGCACTGGGTGAAGTCAGGCAGAGAAAGAAAAATACAGCACTGAATGAGCTCACTTACAGGTGGAATATAAAAAAGTTTAATGCATAAAAACAGAGTAGAATGAGGTTGCCACAGCCAGGCACAATGGTGCCTGTAATCCCAGTAGCTCTGGAGCCTGAGGCAGGAGGATCGTGAGTTCCAGGCCAGCCTCAGCAACTTAGCGAAGCCCTGAGCAACTTAGTGAAACCCTGTCTCTAAATAAAAAATTAAAAGGACTGGGGATGTGCTTAACTCGGTGGTTAAGCACCCTTGTGTTTAATCCCTGGTACCAAAAAACTAAATAAATAAATATAAAAATGAAGTTGCCCAGAGGCTGCAGAGTGAGGAAATGGGGTGGGGAAATGGGGAGATGTTAATCAAAGGTTTTAAACTTTTGGTGCTAAGAAGAAATTCTAGGGGTCATGTGAGTTTGGCTCATAATGCTCCATTGTATACTTGAAGTTTGCTAAGACAGCAGATCTTAAATACCCTCACCACACATACCAAACAACAGTAACTAGGTGAGGTGATAAATGTGTTAACTAATTTGATGGTGATTAAATTTCATGATGCGTACATATACCAAATCATTATGTTATACATCTTAAATTTATACAATCTTATTTGTCAATTATACCTGAGTAAAGCTGGAAATTTTTAATGTTCAAAAAAGAGTTTTTAAAGATTTAAAATGTTCTAACAGAGGAAAAGTATTTTTTAATTATATTTCTCTCACGCATATGACTTGCTTAATTAATACAACTATCAGTAACTACTAATTCCCACTCTTCACTCGTTGTAAGGTTGTTCTGTCTAAATTGTAACATTTGTATAACAGAAAAGTAAATACTACTACAGAATAATACATAATCAAATATACAACTTTTTTTTTAATTGTAATACTGGGATTGAACCCAGAGACTTGTGCATACCAAACAAGTGCTCTACCACTGAGAGGGGTCCCTTATACACCCATCTTACTTCTTTATTTTTTATTTTTGGTACCAGGGATTGAACCCGGGGTGCTTAACCACTGAGCTACATTTCCAGCACTTTTTTTGTATTTTATTTAGAGACAGAGTCTCACTGAGTTGCTTAGGGCCTCGCTAAATTGCTGAGGCTGATTCTTGAATTTGTGGTCCTCCTGCCTCAGCCTCCTGAGTGGCTGAGATTACAGGTATGCACCACCACATCCAGTTCACACCCATTTTTGATAAAAATAAAATAAAAGGAATCTATCAGGAAAACAGTTAAGAGGAAAGGGACTAAAGGACTCGGGCAGAGATGAAAGAACTGGAATGGTGAGGGTACCTCATGGGAAGCAGAGAACCTCGACTTGCCTGGGGTGTGGGGTCCCTATTCCAGAAGCCCCACAATCAAAGCTGCAGAGGCCTGTCAGGGTGAGTCAGTGAGGGAAAATATAACAACTTCAGGTGCCATATTAAGAATTTAAGGAAGCCAGGTGTGGTGGCTCATGCCTATATTCCCAGTACTTTGGGAGGCTGAGACAGGAGAAACAAGAGTTCAAAGCCAGCCTCAGCAACAGCAAGGCACTAAGCAATTCGGTGAGACCCTGTCTCTACATAAAACACAAAATAGGGCTGGGGAGGTGGCTCAGTGGTCAAGTACCCCTGAGTTCAATCCCGGTACCAAAAATTTTAAAAAAAGAATTTAAGGAGTATGAACTTTGTGGAGTGTCAGAAAACCTAAGGAGATATGAATGATTTCAATTTTTAGGCATTTTTGGGGCAGGGGGTTGTTTGCAGTACTAGAGATGGCACCCAGGGTCTGAACACATGCTAGGCAAGTGCTCTACCACTGAGCTACATCCCCAGCCCAATGATCTCAATTTTAAGTAGATTATGTTGGCAACAGTTTGGAGAATGAACTCGCTTTAGTCTGTTCAGATGGCTATAATGATATCATTGAGACTGGATGACTTATACACAACAGAAATTTATCTCTCACAGCTCTGGAGTCACCAACAGGAAGCCACCGGCAAATTTGGTATCTGGTGAGTCCCACTTCCTGTTTCAAAGATGGCGCCTCCCATGGTGGAACAGAATCCTGGTCTCTTCAGTCCCTGTTGGGGCACTAATACCTTATAAGGAGCCTCATGGTCTCCCAAAGATTCCATATCCTAGTACCACCACGTTGGGCGTTAAGACTTAACACAATAAATAGGGGGACACCAGCATCAGACCACAGCCAGAAGCCAGCTTGGGGAAGGGAGAAAGCAGCCAGACAGGTGCAGTAATCCAGGGGAAAGGTGAGGAGCTGGCCTGAGAGGCAGTGAGATGAGGAGGAAGAAATCAGACCTGAGAAGCACATTCAAGAGGAATCAGCACGTGTGTGAATTATCTTCCAGTAAAATCTTTCTGTGAGTCACTAAATGCGGAGGCCAAGGGAGGGGCATGAATCAGGATGACGCTGAGCTTTCTGGCCAGGGAGATTGAACAGGTGGTGACAGCATTATCCAGAACGGAAGAGGGGGCAGGAGGAAGACCAGTTGGTTCCAGAGGAACACAAGGCCTTGGTGTGGGAGACATTAAATCAGTGGTGCTGGTGGAACCTCGGGCGCAGATGACAGAAGGAAGACACAAAACTGTCAGAGCCACACAAGGACGAAACCATCCAAGGAGAAAGCACAGGACGAGAAGAGAAAGGGTCTCCTCCTTGAAGAAACTTGGCAACGTAGAAAAGAAAGAGAAGAGTATCATTAGATAGGACAGTAGAGGAAATGAAGGTTGATTTGGGGTTTGGAGGGGCATGGACACGATAAATGGACGTGGAAGTGATAAATGGACAGGAAGTGATAGAATATTCAGAAAAGAGAGTCTCAAGTTTGCAGAAGGAGCTCCAGGGTGAGATGCCAGGGCAGCAGAGGGTTAACCTCTGAGAGGAGGGGGCGCCCTATTTTCTCAAGGGAGAGGGACAGATAGAGTAACACACAACAGTGTGGATAAGCTGGGTTGAAAGCAGGGACCTTGGGGTGGGGTGAGTCCTCAGATCCCAAGTGTCTCTACATCCCCTGGAAAGAGAGGTGATACAACCTCCAAAGAGGAAAGTCAGGTGCGGAGCAAGGGTAACAGATGAAGGAACAGGAGAGAGTCTGAAGGAGGGGCCCTGGTGCAGGGGATGTAGAGGGGAAGAGTCGGTGCAGGAGAGCCACCCAGGACCAGCCTCTCTGGGGCACTGGCTCTGTGAGGCATATTCTGGCTGGTTTGCAGAAGCTGCCGCACCCACAAAAGGGCAGAAGCTTCTGCGAGCTTGGCCATGTTGTTAAACGTCTTGGTGTTTTATTGCTTCATCCTTAATAATCTTGGAGCTACTTGGGAAAGGACAATGGGATGATAGTGACGGTGGCAGTGATGATAGATGGTGACCCTGCCTAGGTGCCATCTCGCCTCTTCTTCCTGCTTGGCTGCTGTGACAGGGACAGTGATTACAGCTGGGAGCAGCACTGGGTAGGACAAAGCTGATTCTTTCACGCTTTCTTTCCGACAAACACATTGCGTCTTTGATTCTTCCTCCTCTACCTGGCTGCCCCACCCCGTTCCCACCAACTCAGGGTTGTGCTTACCAGAAGAAAAGGCAGCAAGTGCCCCACCAATTACTATAAGGAAGAGAGGGACAAGGAACCTCGTTGTTGTTTTAAACAATTGATAATAATAATGAACATTTATCTCAGACTCAGAGCCAGGTATGGTTCTACACACTTTGCATGTATTAACTTGCTTATTTCTTGCAATAATCTCATGAGCTGAAGGAGCAAGCTCCCATGGATTAGATACTGCTATTTTCCTGCCTATTTTACAGAAGGGAAAACTGAGGCATGGAGCTTTGCCCAAGTTTACAAGGTTCTAAGTAGCAAGAGCCGAAATCCAAGTTGCCTGGTTTCAGGCTGTGCTTCTGATCAACACACTATTCTGCTCTTACAAGAGAGCTAATGTCAGAAAAACTCAGACTTCCTTTTAGAAAAGACCGTAGATATAATCTGTTCCCACCTCCTACTTCAAGCAGAAATCCCTGTGCAGCTTGGACAGTTCCGGACTTGACAGGCAGCCTCCTCCACTGCTGCATAGCTTCAAAGGCTGCCAAAAACCTGGCACTGGCCCTTCTGTGCGAAGTCCAGAGAAAGTGCAGCCAGGAAGGTGGCGAGCCCTGCAGCTCTCCAGGCACGTGCAATTCATTACCCACACCCAGACAAGCAAGAGAAGGGCCATTTCCAACAGGACATTGGCCTGCCTTAAACCACCCAGAGGGAGGCACTGCCATGCTTGGCGCACTCTAATGTCAAATCAGAAAATGTTCCCCCGTCAACCTTTGTTTAGGTTCCGAAATGCACACAAAGTAGACCTAACCCTCCACAACCCAACTCTGTAAGCAATTTGCTTCTGGAAGTAAGCCTGACTCGGGAAATGGCTTTTCGTGGGTCTGTTCCCAGTTTACCCTCCCACTGTGCAGTCTGCACTCACCTGAGGAAAGAGAGGGCATCTGGTCAGAGGGGACAGTGGCAGAGTGCCTCTGGAGGGAAGGCCCTGGCTGCAAGCTAAGCAGTAGGCTTTGCTAGCCTGGGGACAGCCAACTGGGAAGACTGTCTAGAAATAATAGCCACCTTTTCAAGAACCTGTGTATCGAGGTTGCAGCTATCAACACTCTGCTGCTTCACCCACATGCGTGTGTGTGTGTGTGTGTGTGTGTGTGTGTGTGTGAAAGAGAGAGAGAGAGAGAATGAAAGCAAACAGAGACAAGACCGAAAACTCAGGAAACTATAAATAAAAAAAGAAAACTTAAGCCAAATCTTTTCACACTAACGGAAATAAACATATGGAATAAGTTATTGGAACAAATAGTTAAAGCAAAGGGCACAAATGAGTTCAACAGATATCTGCCTGCTTTGCTTAAGGAAAAGACCAAAGAGAAATTGAAGAAAGAGCAAATCCACGTATTTCTTGTTCTTGCTATAAGTTCCATATTCATCAGTTCAACAAAAATTTTGGTGAGCACCTACTAAGTAGTGGACACCCACGGTGCTAGGTTCTCAGGATACAGATGAATAAAGCATGGTCCCTGCTCTTACATTTCTTCCTGACAAGTTTGCCTCAAGTTTTTGTGGTTTCAGGGTTCTATTAAAATTCTATCACAATAAGTGTTTGAAGCATGTTAAGACATAGAAGAGTTTGGTAATAAAAGTCGTCTCCATCTCTTCTGTGTTTTGGTGCCTCTTTTCCATACCAAAGCGGTTTCCTCTCTAGGATAGAAAACATACAAAGAACTCACAGTAGTGAGGAGTTCTGTTGGCCAAATGCAGCAGGACTGAGGTTTTCTGAGTGTTGTGGAAATGGCCCAGGCTTGGCTATGAGAGAATTTAGGCCTGCCCGCTTATTGGCTGTGGAACCTTAGTCAATGCATAATTCTTAGAATTTAAAAGTTTGATCGCTGAGAGGCAGTTTTCCATGGATCTCTTGAGTTATGTGTATCTTACAAGCAAAGCACTAACTGCTCTTTGTTCTGAACTGTCTTTAATGAACAGCCTTAGAAGACAGAGACAAGTGTCTCACTCTGGAGAGAATGGATGGCAGAATTGTTGAACATTATCAAAGATTCAGGTTCCCCGGCTGGGGTTGTGGCTTAGTGGTAGAGTGCTTGCCTAGCACATGTGAGGCACTGGGTTCAATCCTCAGCACCGCATAAAAAATAATAATAAACAAAGTTATATAAAAGGTTTAAAAAAAAGATTCAGGTTCCCTCTGTTCTGCAGACTGCAATCCAATGAATATACAGGCAGGCATCCACCTGGGTCTAGTCCCACTGGACACAAGGGACAAGGGGAAGAGCATTAATACACCAACACTCATGCTACTGGATGTACCATTCATCATGAAGTCCTTTGTCTCTGCCCAAAAGTCTCATGTCTTCCTCCAGTATCCATAAAACTATGGCAGGCTCGTCTGTTAGCTTGCAAGTAGAGTACACTCTTACCCCTTAATAGTTTTTTACAATGACTCTTATTAAACACATATTGAATATCTATCAAACATCTGTTCAATGAGGGAACCAATAAGATTATAAAGGAGGTTTTAAGATTTTTTTTTTTAATTGGTACCAGGGATTGAATTCAGGGGAACTTGACCACTGAGCCACATCTCCAGCCCTATTTTGTGTTTTATTTAGTGACAGGGTTCCACTGAGTTGCCTAGTGCCTTGCCATTGCTGAGGCTGGCTTTGAACTTCCGAGTCTCCTGTCTCAGCTTCCCAAAGTGCTGGGATTAAAGGCGTGCGCCAGCATGCCCGGCTGGTTTAAGGGTATTTGAAAATGGCATTTATTTACCCTTTCAGGAAAGAAATGCTGAAATGAGCTTGTTAAGTGAGATATAAAACTGGGTAATGTCTTACTGGCCAATAAAATTATAACCTTTGGGATTATCTTTTATAATGAAAGAAATAATTTGCATCTCAACTAGATGAAATGATTTATAATTTAGCAATCTACAAATTAATAATTGAACTGTACAATTTCACAAAATCTAGGTGCTAATCATAAGACACAATCAAAGATATTTCCTAGGAAGCTGGAGGTTTAGACTACTAGTAGAGCAAGTTCTGAGCATGCTCAAGGTCCTGGATTGGATTCCCAGCACCAAAAAGAAAAGAGTATTACTCCCTAGCCAGAGGGGAACTCCCTAGAAATTTAAATAATCCTTGGAGGTAGGAGAACCTGTTAGTGCTTCCAAAGGTATTGAAAAGATCTGTTTGCATATCTCCTCCTTTCAGATTTTTTTTTTCTTACCTCCTTGAACAAGTTATCTAAATTCTCTGGAGCTCACTTTCTTCATCTGTAAAACAGAGATAATAATATGCACCACTAAATGCTGCTGTGTGGAAAAGAAAAAAATAGTACCTACCAACCACCTTTCACAGAGTAGATGTTAAATTACAAATAGCTATTGGACTGGGCCAATGGCACACACCTGTAATCCCAGTGGCTGGGGATTCCCCACCCACAAGGAAGACTGCGCCCTTGTCAGTAATCTGGAATCATTACTTGCCCGATGAGGATTATTCAAGAGGATCAGGAGTTCAAAGCCAGCCTCAGCAAGAGCAAGGCACTAAGCAAATCAATGAGACCCTGTCTCTAAATAAAATACAAAATGGGGCTGGGGATGTGGCACAGTGGTCGAGTGGCCCTGAGTTCAATCCCTGGTACCCCCCCCAAATTTGTATATACATAAAATTTATATATATATAAAATGGAGAGAGTGCATGCGCACAAGCTATTGAGAGCAGGGAACCATACATAAGTAGACTTTCCTAAATCTTTCTTCTCTCGCCTGTCACAAACAATTCCTTACTTGTCCTCTCAGGCTAAAACAAATGCGTGTGTTGTAACTGTGAGAATCTGATTGGGGGTAGTTGTGTGACAAGGAGGTGCTCGATTCACTCTTATAAAGATATAATCTGGCTTGAAAAGGCAAGCCACACCCCCGCCCCATGGTCTAGAATGCTGTTTTAAAGGGTTTAAACCTTTTGGGTCTCTAGACAATTTGAGCAAAAAGTCAATAGGCAGGAGTCTTGGCATTTTTTGTGGTAACCTCCAAATTTTGACAATTTGGAGAGAGTTTGCATATGAGGGTAAAGATGGTTTACTGTCCCTGGAAATTCTCCTCCTCAACTCAGTTAATAAACAGCAAACTTGAACTAGCCATCCTGAATAAAGGGCGGTAATCTGCTTGTCCTTCCTTTAGTGCCCTGCCACTAGAGGGGATGGTGGTCATAGGTGAGCTCCGAAAACAAGAGCCTTTAATTCTCTGGGTTTACCTTTCCCACCTGCCTGCCAAGAGGTAGCACAAGACTTTATAACTCTTCAGTTCTCAGAAGAAAGTCCCCACCCACATGAAAGAGTGCGCCCTTGTCAGTAACCTGGAATCATTCTTTGCCTGATGAGAAATGTTTGTTTTTTCATTACTGTAGCATGCACAGTTCCCATGGGTGCTAATGGAACTTCCCCACCTTGAACGTAGGCAGATAGGACCTTCTGCTGAACTCAGACGTTATCTCATTAATGGCCTCCACATCTGTATGAAGTAACTCGGGGCCAAGTATTACGGTGTCTGAGAAACTGAGACACATGTCATTCAGTGCAACACAAAATGAGATATTTAACAAAAGGAACTGAGTTGAAACCCCCCACCTTCCCCAAAAAGCTGTGCCATTCAATACGGCAGCCATATTAGAATGCTTGAAATGGGGCTGATCCAAATGAGACATGCTCTAAGTGTAAAATACAGGGCGATTTTCAAAGACAGTATGAAAAAAAATAAAAGTCTCATTAATAATCTTTGTATTGATTACATGTTTGAGTGTAGTATTATTTTTGACAGATTGGTTTAAATAAAAATACGTTATTAGATTTAATTCCATCTGTTTCTTTTTACTTTTTTATGTAGCTACTGAAAAATGGCACCTTTATATCTTGCATTATTTTTCTGATGGCCAGAGCTGACTTAGAGTCCAGTTGACTCTTTTTTTACCCTCACATAAAGTCTTAACATTACAAAGAAAAATGTATAAATAACAAAAGATCCAGAATTCTAGTCCTGCCTCTACTACTATTGTTTAGCACTTGGCATCTGGTCTATCCCAAGTAATCTCCAGATAAAGGGCTGATGGTAAGGGGATAAACTTGCAGAGATAACATGCTTTAATTCAATGATCTGCTGCTTCTATCAGTCAGGATAGACTGGGTTATTCAGGGTGACAAACCCCAAATCTCCATGAATGACTCAAAAAAGGACTTATTCCTTGATCATGCTATACGTCTGTTTTGGGTCATCAGAAAGATTGTTCTCGTTGAAATCATTCAGGAACTCAGGTCAATGGAGAAGTAACTGTCTCAAACATTGCCAGTAGCTATTCCAAAGGAAAGGGGAACACCAGGGAGTTTTACATGGCTAATTAGAAGGTCCAGCTCAGAAGTGACTCAGGTCATTTACACTCCAACTCATTGGTCAGAATTAGTCACAAGGCCTTATCAAGCCAAGTGGAGCAAGAAGTTCAATGGAACTATTGTAGTGCCTCTTCTGTTACTATAACAAAATACCTTAGTTTGGGTGCTTTATAAAGAAAATAGCCTTTTTAGCTCACCTTTGCTGGAGGTGAGGAAGTTTAAGAACAGCATTTGCCCAGCTCCTGAAGACCTTGTGCTCCACCACAGATGGCAGAGAAGGGAGGAGAAGCCAGTGCATATAAAACATAGGTACATCAACCAGAGAAATGAAAAGTTGTGCCCCATCTATGTAAAATGAATCAAAATGCATTCTGCTATCATGTAAACCTAAATAGAATAAATAATCAATTTTAAAAAATAAGTACATCTGCAAAACAGAGGCAGTGAGGAAGCTGAACCACTTTTATAACAACCCACTCTCATGATAACTAATCCATCTTCCAAGACCTAACTCACTCCTGTGAGACCTAATGCAGTCTCAGAAACTAACCCAGTCTCCCAAAAAAGACATTAACCCAATGGTGATGGTCTCCTCCCAGGGAGTATTCACTTTTCACTACACCTGACCTCTTGAAGTTCCCACCACTTCTCAGTACGTTTATACTTGGAATCAAGCTTCCAGCACGTGAAACTCTGGGGGACACACCATGTCCAAACCATATCATCAACTATGTACCCAAAAGATGGAGAGCTGGAGATGTTTGCTGCACAGATCTGTGACCACCTCTTTCCCTACAACAGATCTTAGACTTGTGTGATCTGACCCAGGACACTATGTAGCCTCAGGCCTGTACAGACTGGACTGACTCCATTCAGTCACAGATAGCTCAGCAGTATCAAGCCAGGCTTGAGGCCAGAGAAAGATGGGCAGCTGGAATTTGAAACAAATACCTAATCACCCTATCTCAACATTTTCCACAAAGAAAAGGATTTCATAGAAATCCTTGTTCAATTTTTTATTTGCTTGACTTTTGAAGACATTTGGGATACAAAGCCAGTGATTTTTGTCTCTGCTTCCCATTTCTTCCAAGTTAATCCCCACCGTGTAAAACCATCCCCCCTGAACTATGGTTTCACAGATTCCTTTCCCAAATATCAGTGACCTCAGTGATCTATATTCAAGCAACCTTAAACAAATATCACCACCATCAAAAATAATCCATAAACCCCTTCCAGGGTTATGCTAATCATCCAGCACACACTCAAGGCATCCCCTCCTTAGATGTCTTCTCTAAGGAAGGCTCTGTTCCAACCAAATCACTTACTCTATACAAACGTACACCTGGGAGCTACCCCTCTGTTTGCCCTGAGGGGCACAGATCTCTCCAATGGCCTCCATTAGGAATGGTACAGCATTGGATATTATAGGTTGGACACTGGGCTTTTTCATTCAGCTAATTTATGCCATACAGACCCTTCTGTACATTCCAGGCATATACACAAACAAATGCAGCAAGATCACCAACTACAAATACTGAATGGCTCAACACAGCATTTGGATGGGCACCTCTATAAAGCAGTTCACTTTCTCTCAGGAAGTCTCGATGGAAAAGAACCTTAAAGCATTCTGAGCCCCATGACATTGCAGCACTACCTCTCGCCTCCTGAGTTACCACAGTGCTCTGGTTCAAACAGAACCCCTACGTGCACCTTGAACCCTGAGTAGCCACAACAGACCATCTACAGCTGATTTTGCTTGCGTTCAGACTATTTTCCAAATCTCCGCCTACTTGGGGGTGACCCCTTTGCTGGTTCAGTAGCAGCTGTAAAACAATCCTGTCACTATTCATAGGGCTGCTAGAAAATGCTGGAGCTAAAGCACCTCTAAAAACAAGCTTCATACTTTACTCCCCAGAAATATTCAGGCTAGCAAGATGCATAATTTGGTATTACCTCCCTGCCTCAAATTAAGTTGAGACAAAAAACATTTAACTGAAAATGGAATGAGTCCTATCATTTCTCCTTAACCTATGCTAAGCAATTTGCTAAGTGCTTTCAATACATTCATTCAGTTCATCCTCTCAGCAACCCTGGGAGGGATTTATTATTATTATCTCATCTCACAGGTGAAGAGATTGACATTTTGGCAAATCGAGTAATTTATCCAAAGTCAGGCAGGTGTGAAGTCTAAGGATCAGGATTGACAGCTGAGATTCAAACCTGCACCTCAACCCTGATGTATCAGCCAGGGTTCTTCACAAAAATAGAATCAATAGGAAATGGAGATTCTACTATAGAGACATATAGATTCACTTTAAGGAATTGGATCATACTATTATGGGGGCTGACAGGTTTGAAATCTGCAAGCTGGAAACTCAGGCAGAAATATTATAGTCCTGAAGAAGAATTTCTTCTTCACCCCAAAACCTCAGTTTTTCTCATTAGAGCCTTCAAATGATTGGATAAAGGCTACCCACTTTATCAAGAGCAATCTTCCCTACTTAACTGATGATAAAAGTTAATCACATCTATAGAATACCTTCAGTAAATGCCTAGACTTGTATTCTCTTATATAACTGGAGACAATGGTCTAGCCAAGTAGACACCTAAATCTAATATAATATATTGACATAGTATAGTGTACCTCATAAATATGCATAATCATTATCTGATGATAGAAAACTGGGGGGAAGCCTGAGGGTATAGCTCAGTAGTAGAACACTTGCCTAACCTGTATAAGGCTATTACCAGAACTACACACACACACATACACACACACAAATTAAATTTAAGGAGATGAAAATGCTAAATAGACTAATTTGATAATTATATTGTATATGTATATTGAATTATTACACTGCATACCATAAATATATACACTTAAAATAATAATTCATTTACCTGTTGCTTTTCTCAAAGGAATAGAACTCTAAAAACCTAACAGTTGCTGGGCATTGTGGCATCCACCTATAATCCCAGCAGCTCAGGAGCCTGAGGCAGGAGGATTGCCAAGTTCAAAGCCAGCCTCAGCATCTTAACAAGGCCCTGAGCAACTTAGTGAGACCCTGTCTCTAAATAAAAAAATATTTTAAAGGGCTGGGGTGTGGCTCAGTGGTTAAGCGCCCCTGGGTTCAATCCTTGCTACCAAACAACAAAAAACACATTTATTTCAAAAGTTGCCATAGGTGATTTATTTATTACTCAATTTTAAAGGTTTTTTTTTTCTTTTTCTTTTTTTCTGTTTTTTATTGGTGCATTATAATTATACATTTCCACATCAGGGGTGATATTTAAAGAAAACTAACCGTCATGCCTGGTCATTCAGTTAGTAAGCTGCCTCCTTAACCCCTGTGCTGTGGGACTACAATCATGTTGTTCTGCAAGCTTGCAGAAGCTACTGTCTTTTTTGCACAGGGAACAAAGGCAAAGAGTGGGTTGCTTTGCACAGGCTGGACATTTTAACCAGTCTTTTCTGACCAGAAAACTGCATCAAAATTTTCAAATCCCAGGGGCTGGGATTGTAGCTCAGTGGTTGAGCGCTTGCCTTCCATGCGTGAGGCACTGGGTTCAGTCCTTAGCACCACATAAAAATAAATAAAGATATTGTGTTCATCTACAACTAAAAAGATATTTAAAAAACAAAAACAAAAAACTTTCAAATCCCAAATCAGATGTCACTTCCTTCTCTGCCAACCCCAGCAATAAGATGGGTTCAAAAAGAGTCCAGAAATTGAATTAAAGAAGGGTGTTGTTCCTGAAGCCACAGCCCAACTTTACTAATACTCCTGTTGGAGCTTTGCAATCACCTGCCTCCCAAACCAGAAGCATGCCTCACAGGAAAAGCCACTAATGATCCTTGTCTTTCCATGATCCAGCAAAATGCTTGAAGTATCAGGTGACCAGTAAATATATGTAGAGTTCAGATATGAAATGTCCCTCAAAGGTTCATGTGTTGAAGACTTGTTCCCCAGCTTGGAGCTTTTGGGAGGTGGTAAAACCTTTAAGCAGTAGAAGGAAGTTAGGTCATGGAGGAGTGCCCTTGAAGGGGATTTGGGACCCTGGCACCTTCCTGTCTCTTTAACTTCCCACCTACCATAACATCAATGGCTTCCTCTGCCACACACTCCCACCACAATGTGCTCTTATCACAGGCCTAAAAGCAAATAAGCCAACAACCGTAGACTGAACCCTCCAAAACTATAAGCTAAAATACACTTTTCCTCTTTATAAGTTGATTCTCTCTGGTATTTTGACATAGTAATGGAAAGCTGCTGACTTATACACTGAATCATGACCAAAAAAAAGAAAAGAATATAAACTTTAAAAGTGGCAGGATTTATGGCACAAAGCAAATTACAGAATTTCTAAAAATCAGGGATTTTTAGCCTTCAGTCCCTCTCTCCAATTCAATCGGGTTCCTGGATTGGCTTCAGGCAGTCTAGATGAAACTCCAAATCTTATATGCATAATTTTGCAAGCAAATACAACCACAAGCTTTTGTTTAGAGACGGTTTAGAGCTTTCAAATTGCATACTTCCTGGAACAGCCCCAGCTTGCTCCCATTGTAGTTCAATTAATTTTTAAAAATTGTTTTAGTATCTTTTTTCATTCTCAAAAGGATTCTGGTTTATACAAAATTAAAACCCATTATGTAAAACTTTGTGCACCTGTCTACCTTCACAGCCAGGTGAATTTGAGACTCAGGAAACTAGAAGAAATGCTTTCCAGGCCTGTTCCTGCTTTGTCTTGTTCCCTGGCAGCAGCCTCTGTTTTGTACAGGAGCATGGACAAATTAGGTCTGTTTCAGCTGGGGCAAAGGGGCCTCACTTAGTTTCTCCAGACCCCAGACTCTGGCACCCTTGACATTCAGGAGCCATTGATCATAAGTAAAACCAGATCAGCAAAAGAACCAACAACATTCAGGTGAACAATTGAAAATACTTGCCCTAGCCGGGCGCGGTGGCTCACGCTTGTAATCCCAGCACTCAGGGAGGCTGAGACAGGAGAATCGCGAGTTCAAAGCCAGCCTCAGCAATGGCGAGGTGCTAAGCAACTCAGTGAGACCCTGTCTCTACATAAAACACAAAATAGGGCTGGGGATGGGGCTTAGTGGTCGAGTGCCCCTGAGTTCAATCCCCAGTACC
>PVHX01000736.1:0-128959 GCA_004024805.1 Geosciurus inauris | reverse complement strand
ATACTTGCCCTGCTGACAGAGCATCATAGAAACCAATGCAGTATCAGTTTGTTTGGTTTTTGTACTGTGGATTGAACCCAAGTTGTGCATGCCCAGACCTTTTTTTTTTTCTTTGAGCAGGGTGTACAAAGTTGCTTAGATCTTTGCTAAAATTGCTGAGGCTGACCTCAAATTTGCAATCCTCCTGCCCCAGCCTTCCAACTTGCTGGGATTATAGGTGTGCACCACCACACCCAGCAGTATCATTCTTTAAAGGGAGGAGATCTCAAGTTTTTCTTGCTTCAAACTTGCCTTGATAATGAGAACACAACTTGCTGCCTAGGAGTGCAGAGGCCCCTGTGGACCCCTGTGTTTGCCTCTCCGGTGAGAGGGGGGCTATTGGCTACTTTAACTGACTTGGAAATTGTCCAGTGATAAACTCCTTGACAAAGATGGTATACTGGAGAAGTTACTATGATAAGATACTATGATCACATTTTCTGAATCAAAAACTAAGACTCTGAAGTGGATGTGATGGTGCACATCTGTAATCCCAACGGCTTGGGGGGCTGAGGCAGGAGGATCACAAATTCAAAGGCAGCCTCAGCAACTTAGCAAGGCTCTAAGCAACTTAGCAAGACTCTGTCTCAAAATAAAATATTTTTTAAAAAGGGCTAGGGATCTGGCTCAGTGGTTAAGCACCTCTGGGTTCAATCCCCAGTATCCCCACCCCTGAAAAACAACAACAACAACAAAAAAAAACAAACCTGAGACTCTGTGCTAAGAATCATTCACAAGAGAAAGTTGACATTGCTGTCTTATATGATCAAGAACTACAATTTCTGGCTACAATTTGTGGTTCAGTGGTAGAGTGCCTGCCTAGTATGCACAGGGCCCTGGGTTTGATCCCATCACTGCCAAAATAAAATAAATCTAGAATTTCCAAGGATGACATATGGAAAAACCTAGCATATATTAATTCATGAATTCACTCATACTATGTGAAAGGCACTGAAAGGAAAAAATAACAAGCAAAAATTAAATGCAAATGGAATCCCTACCATAAGAATCTATAAACCAGCTGAGGAAGAGAGCCAAGGTGAGGGGTACCCTGAGAATTAGTCCTAGAGATCAAGGTAGGGGGAGATCAATAACCACTGGAATATTCATGAAAGATCATAGAATGCAGAAATCTTTAAAAATGAGCTCAATTTGCGTAGGCAGAGAGGGCACTGCCAGCTTCCTATCTTGGCTTCAGCCAGGCCCTGTGTTATAAGGCACCTAGAGGTCTTGTAAGTTCCACCCAAGTCCTGGGCAGGGGAAGGGCTGAGGAACAGCGGCATTTCCCCACCTTTGGCACAAGTTGAAACAACCCATTCGCCCTCAGCCCAAGGCGGGGAAATTGGGCTCATCGTCTACCTATGTTTCCCAAGGCTGAGTAGTTCATCCGTCAGGATCCTAAACTCCTCTGACAGGTCTTGGGGCCTGTGATTCACACCATTTCTGATTCACCTGGGGATGATGTCTATCGTCTCCATTTATTTCATGGGATTTAGTCCCCTAACAACATGCTTGAAAGGCTTTCTTCTTTCAAGCCCACAGAAGAATGCCACACTCCACCAGCAAAGATCAAGTGCAAAATGAAGTCTTCGTGGGTAGCCATGATCCGTCAGTTCAGGCAGGAGACTGAGGCTTGTTGTTCAGCGTTGTGGTGTCTTCTTGTACTCTTCTGCATGCTAAAGATTATGTCTTTTAGAACCTAAGAGGACAAGGCCAGAAAATTTCTGATGCTTCAGGAGTTCACATTCACACTCAATGAATCTGATCTATTTTATTGGTTCCTTAATCCCGTGTTCATAGTGATTTTTACATCAAAGCTATTGACCTTGAAATTGTGATTTGTTGGTAGATCTCGAAATTTCCTTACCTGATGGTTTTGCAAAATAGTTAGTGCTGTCATGTCCTAAAGAGTGACAGTCATGATCACAGTATTCTTTTTTTTTTTTTTCTTTGTAAGTACTTGGGACTGGACGCAGGGCACTCTACCACTGAACCACATGCTCAGCCCTTTGTGTGGTTTTTCTTTTGAGACAAGGTCTTCCTAAATTGCTCAGGATCTTGCTTATGTGCTGAGGCTGGCCTCTAATTTGTGATCTTCTTGTTTCAGTCTCCAGAATAGCTGGAATTACAGGCCTATGCCACCACATCCAGCTCAGAAGCATTCTTTATAGGGAAAATGTTGAGATCTGTTTGTGGTATAAACAAGAGAAAGTCAACTGCAAGAATGAAATAATAAAACAACACACTTCCATGAGACAC
The DNA here is from genome assembly GCA_004024805.1 of Geosciurus inauris. NCBI lineage: Eukaryota > Metazoa > Chordata > Mammalia > Rodentia > Sciuridae > Geosciurus > Geosciurus inauris. The sequence goes on along the minus strand of PVHX01000736.1, from coordinate 126,661 downwards.
TGGGCTAGTAACCTTTGAAGTGTTGGGAATCAAGTAACATTCTGGAAGATCAGATTAAAATGTAATTTTGGGTTTGTATGAAAGATTTTTGTCATAATTTGGATCTCACATGTTCCCCCAAAGTTCATGTGTTAAAGCTTTGGTCCCCAGTGAGGTGAAGCCCTTAAGAGATAAAGCCTAGTGGGAGAACTTTAGGTCATTGGGGTGTGTCCTCAATGGAGATAGTAAGACTCCTGTCCCTTCATCTTGCTCTTTTTCTTCTTGTCCTTGGGGTAAAGAGTTCACCACACTCTTCTGTGATGCTGTGCCAACAGACCCAAAGCAACAGGGTCAATAAATCACGGACTAAACCCTCTAAAACTGTGAGCCCAAACAAACCTTTTCTCTTGATAAGTTGATCATCTCACATATTTGCTATGGTAACACAAAGCTGACTATCACTATGACCTAAAAAATTTAGATCAATGAGTTTGACATCATTCAAGTTCAAAATTTTAAAAGAGCAGAGGAAGAAAACACTTGGGAACATGGGAAAAAATAAGACACAAGTAAGGATTCACTGGGAACATTCAAGAGAGAACTAAGTTCACTTCCTTTTTACATAAGATTGCCAGCATTAAAAAAAAAAAAAAAGGTTTTCAACATCAATATCTTGACTTTATTTTTTTTTATGTTTTGGTACCAGGATTGAACCCAGAGGCACTTAATCACTGAACCACATCCTCATCCCTTTTTATTTTATTTTGAAATAGGGTCTTGCTAAGTTGCTTAGGTTCTTGCTAAATTTCTGGGGCTGGCCTCCAACTTGCAATCCTCCTGTCTCAGCCTCCTGAGTCACTGGAATTACAGGTGTACACCACCATGCCTGGCAATATCTTGACTTTTTAAGGGTTTTTGATAAAATATCTTTGGCCCTTGTGAAGTTGATGCAGAAATGAAGCTGGATGATAATACAGTTAGTCAGATTTGATCACACAACCTACCCAAGAAAATTTACTTCTTATTGCTAGGTGGTCCTTGGATGTGGGCAAGGCTCCCTCAGCACCCACCAAGTGACTGGCAGCTGCTGCCCAGCTCAGATTACTTTTTGAGTCAACATTACTGTCTAAGAGGAGGCTCAACATTCTTATTCAAAAGGAGGCTTCTTGGCTCCACCCTTATCGCTGGTGTCTCTACTATGCCCTTCAGAGATGCTCTCACTTCATCAAACAAACTTGACGTGAAAATACCTCCATTACCCTAAGCCTTAGAAACAAAGGTTTTGGTAACTATTATCCTGTAATGTTACAGAAGTACACTACATTGATGATGGGACGAACTGGCCAACATAAAGAATATGCTCATTTTAAGAGTACACTGCTTAATATACTATATTTATCAGAGTTGCCAGCAGCTTTTCCATCATACAGCTCTATTATTCTTGGAAAACCTGGCACACACCAAATACTCTGTTGAACAGTTATTGAATGAACAGACAGACACGTTGGTATGTTGCTTGTGCTACTACAGTTCTCAGCGCAAGTGGATTTTTCCAAATGTCTGAACTAAGAGTGCTCTTTCTCTAAAAGAGATCCCAGGACTACTTCTAAGTAAGGATTTTTGAAAAGTTGAACTCCAATAGCCTGCGGCTTTAAAAGGGATTGTGTACTAAAACCCTAAGAGATGCTTTGAAAATTGCTGGGAGTACACATTGTGAATTCAACAGGTCCCTGGTCATTTTGTTGGTGTGTTGTTAAAAGTCAACATGGTTATTAATTTATGGGGTGCCATGTTATCAATTCTAGGCAATGAGGAAGTTTTCAAGGGCAGTCAGGATCTGAACAAAGAATAAATATGAAGACAGCCTCTCTGCAATCTAGGCAATGCTGTCAGTACAGATTGATGGGTACAAAACAGATTGAGGATGGTGGTTCCACATAGGACATCAAAGATTGAGTGACCCAGCAAAATGCAGATGTCCAGATTACAAAAACAACACAAGATCCTGACAGAAAATAATTGGTACTTATTTGCATATTATTTCTTATATGTTTTATAAGTTAATTGAGGTCAAAATGAACATAAATTCCCCCTGGCCCATGTTTTTTTATCTTATGCCTCCCTGGTTCCCTTCAGCTTCTGCTGAAGAGGTCAGACAAACCTATTCAGAGAGGGAAATTAGGAGATAGGAGTATAGTTTCATGTAGAATATGTGCTTAGTATTCTGAAGGTCCTAGGTTGAATCTCCAGCACCAAAACAAAACAAAACAAAAATCTTAACCCAAGCTAAGCCAGGGAGGTCTCTAAAGTATTCACCCAATAGTATTGCTAAGTGTCTTGATCTAACGTCTCTGGTCTCACCTTCATCTTTTCTCCACGATCTTCTTCCTCTCCCTGCCCCACACCCCAGTGCTGGGGATAGAACACAGGGCCTTAGTGTATGCTAGGCAAGGTCCTACCACTGAGCCACATCCGAGTCCTGTCAGTCACCATCTTAACATTGAAGGGCTAAAGCAAAGTGTAACACTCAAGCAAATAGTCACTTTGGCTCCTCATGACAATCCTCAGTTTGCAGATGATGAATCTGAAATACAGAAAGGTTTAGTAACTAAGGCCAAGTCACCCAGTTACTTAACAGAAATTCAAACCCAAGCCTCTTACTCCAAAGTGAAAGCTTTTAATAAGTCTCTATGCTCTTTTAAAACATTTCCCCAACAATAATAAGAACACCTAAAGCCCAACAGAATTCAAGGACTATGAGAGATCTAGATGCCTGGCTTCCTCTGAGCACCCCATCTGGCCATGGAGACTCTGGAAGATGGTGGAGACACAGAAGGCCACTCATACTCACCCCCTTCACTGCTGTCACTCCAAGAGGATGCTTGGGGCTTGGGAGCTTGAGTGTCAGGCTAACCCAGTTTCCATGAATCCATAACTTCCAAGGTGAGCAACAGAGCTCGAGGCCTCCCCAGACTTGACTGACATTTTCCTTCTACAGTTTATGAGCCCAAAAGTGCAGAGAACTAGAAAGTAAGTCCAATTCTAACACCGGGATAGAAGGTGACCTTCAAGAGACCCATCCTTTCCTCTCTCCTTAATCATGAAGCAAAACTAATATTCATCCATTTTCACTCTGGAGAACTTACGATTGGAAAATTCTTTCCTTATCAGAAAAGAACAAGGTAAGAACAACAAGAACAGTAGATTCTTCCTGTGGGTAAGTGGATAAAAATCTATAATAGGTATGTGCATAAGTTCACTAATAATATGAATGACCAGTGGCAAGACAAGGCCATCGAAGGTACGATGGACAAAAAGAGAGACTTTTCACTGTCTAACATTTTGTGGAGTTTTACCTTTGAGCCAGGTGGAATATATTCCCCATTAAAAATCAAACACATTGCAGGTAGAAAAGATGGTGGAATGACATGGACATCACTACCTTAGGTACAGGTATAAAGACACAAATGGTGTGATTCTACCTTGTATACAACCAGAGACATGAAAAAATGTGCTTCATATGTGTACTGTGAATTGAAATGCATTCTGCTGTGTTAAATAAATAAATAATAAAAATTTAAAAACGTCAAACACATTGGTTTTTAATTTACAATAGTATATTAACATCAGAAGCGTCAACATGAATCACCTCTGGACAGAGAAACCATGGTGTTTTTGTTCCCCAGAGATGCTGTAATCAAGGTCCATACATGGAATGGCTTAAAAGAACAGATACGAAGGGGCTGGGGTGGTGGCTCAAGTGGTAGAGTGCTTGCCTAGCATGTGTGAGGCACTGGGTTCAAACCCTTAGCACCACATAATGATGAAACAAATAAAGGCATGTTGTTCATCTACAACTACAAAAAAAAATTTTTTTTTTAAAGGAATAGATACAAAGCCTAGAAACAGTTCAGAAGCCCAGAAACCCAAAATCAAGGTATTGGCAGGGCTATGCGCTCCTCCTCTTGACTTCTGGTGGTGGTGGGCAATCCCTAGTCTTATTGGCTGTCTGTTGTGTCAGTCCAGTCTCTACCTCTGTCATCACATAACATATTCTTTGTCTGCGTCCAAGTTTCCCTTTCTATAAGGACACCCATCCTCCTGCATTAAGGACTTACCCACTCCTATCTGACCTCAGCTTAACCAACCACATCTTCAACAACCTGATTTCCAAATAGGGTTGCATTCTGAGCTCTTCTCCATATCTTTTTTTTTTCATATTTAATTGATTTATTTGTTCTATTTAGGCTTACATGATAACAGAGTGCAATTTGATTCATTGTACACAGATGGAGGATAACATTTCATTTCTCTGGTTGTAAGTGATATAGAATCACAACATACATGCAGTCATACATAAACCTAGGGCTATGCTGGCCATCATATTCCACCACCCTTTCTCCATATCTTTTTGTGGAGAACCCAGAGCAAATAGGGTGGGGAGAAATTTTTAGTATTTTCTCTCCTACTATTTTTAATACTATATTCAAAAAAAGAAATACACAGCATAAAATTGGAAAAGACATCTATCACTATCAGATCAGTGCATTGTTGCAAAAGAGATCTTCTCCATTCAGGCTGTATTCTGAAACCTCACTGCATGAGAATTCTGCCTGTACCTGTGTGTGCTTGCTTTAGCATTGGTTTTGGTGGGAGTTGGTGTGGGGTTGCTTGTTTCCCAGCATATTAAAAGTTTTTAAAAAAGTTCATGCAAGGAAAGTGTATGCATGTTTACACAAGCCCTCAGTAGCCCAAGTTCTTTGATATAATCATAGGGGAACCCCACCTGCCCAGAGTCACTGGAATTCAACTGGCCTCCAAAAGAGCATCCTTCATTTAAGGGTTTACATTCCTCTCCTGTAAATACAGGAAGGGGATAAATATGTATCATCCCCATCCCCAGTATTTATTAATTACCCAATAAACCCTAACAGCTCCATCATTAATTCAGATGATACCTACTCACCTAGGAAGCCCTGAGAAATTTCAGCGGCAAACGAGCTATCATCCACCCAGCAGCTGATATTTCAACTCAATATCCTGGAGGAGTTCATTTGTCAAAATGAAATGGCAGTTAAATTGTTTGCTGGCAAAAATTCAGAGTTGTAGGGGGTTTTAGGAAAGGCTGACTGTAAGTACTCTCTGCTCACAGAAAACTCAACATGGAAACTTAACACAAAGTATGAACAAAAGAATTCAACATGTGGGTTTCTTTTAAAAGATGAAATATATGTATATATATTGCACTAGTTAAATAACAATAATAGAAGGGATTCCAGTAGAGTAGAGCAAGGGGAATCAGGGGAGGGAGGATGAGATGGAAAGGGAAGGTACTGGGGAATGAGATTGATCAGTTTTATTATGTACATGTATGAATAAGGCATAATGAATCCCACCATCATGTATAATTATAATGCACCAATACAAAATTTTTCAAATGAATTACTGATTTTTAAAAAAAGATCTCTTGCCAGGCATGGTGGTGCCGACCTATAATCCCAGCACTCTGGAAGGCAGAGACAGGAGAATCACGAGTTCAAAGCCAGCCTCAGCAAGTGCGAGGCGCTAAGCAACTCTGAGGCCCTGTCTCTACATAAAACACAAAATAGGTCTGGGGATGTGGCTCAGTGGTCGAGTGCCCTTCAGTTCAATCCCCAGTACCAAAAAACAGATCTCTTACTGGACCAAAATGTCAGAGATAGCTTTCACATACAAAGAAATCAGATTTCCTTCTTTCTTTCCAAGAGCATGTCTTCTCTTTAAATGCACCCATTTCCAAATCTAGGGTATTTTTAAAATGTTTTTCTCCATAAAGTATCTAAACCTTCACTAAATGTATCTGATTATGGGGGTGTAGGTCAGTAGCCTGGCATGAGCAAGGCTCTGAGTTTGATTCCAGAACTGAAAAAAAAAGCATATTTGATTCACCTAATTATTTTTTATTGCCACTATTACATACAAGGCCTTCTGCCAATTACTAAGGAAAGCAGAAATATAGATTACATAGAAGGCCCTGCCAATCGCTAAGGAGAACATATATAACAGAAATATAAATTTAAGCATGAGCCCTGCCCTCAGTAAACTTCTCACATGGCAAAGGAAACAGCAAATCATAATGAGAGTATTCCTCTGCTTATTAAACAGAGCTTTGTGGTACCTAAAGCATGCGTAGCATCACGTTTTAAAATTTATGATAAAGATAAAGGATGTTCAATAAATAATGGTGATGATTCTAGGTTCACAGCAGGAGGTTTTAAACAGAAATAAGTGGGGTTTAATAAAGTTACAAGACATATGCCATAAAGAGTCAGAAGAAAGACAATTGCTTACACCTGGGGAGATCAAAGATGCATTATGGGGACTGGAATGCACCTCAGTGGTAAAGCCCTTGCTTAACATGTATGAGGCCTGGATTCCATCCCTGGCACTGCAAGACAAACAAACGAGAGAGAGAGACAGAGAGAGAGAGAGAGAGAGAGAGAAAGAGATGATTTATGAGATGGATTATTTGTTAAGTTGGAATTTAAAGGATAGGAAATTTCTTTTCACTTTCTTTGGTGGGAGGAATGGCATTCTCATCCTATAAATTCCTGATACATTCAAGGCAAGGCCGAGAGATAAGAGCAGCTGTGTCATGGGGTATTTGGAGACATTTTGGGGTGTTTGGAACAAAAGTCTAGAAAAGGAGTTTAGGGTAGGGTCAAGGAAGACCTTATCTACCAGGCTAAAAGGGAGCTAGCTGCTGCAGTTTTGTGGGAAAGCAATGGATATAACCGGACCTATGTTTAGGAATGTAACTGTAGGTACCATAAAATACTCTACATAAGCCCAGTGTGGACTGGGATGAAGAAACACTGGGTCTGAGGAGCTCGAAGGGAAGTCTTGATATTAGCTCATTATTAACCACCCTACATTTTCAAGGTATGCCTAACTTTCACAGTATCCTTTATCTCATTTGAGCATACTTATGAGGCATATATAATACATCGTGTGTGTGTTCATTTTACAAGTGAGAAAATTGAAGGATATCCATTTATAAGTGTGTTATCCATAGCTGAAAACTGCCAATTCTTCAGCCTCCAAATCCACCTGTCTTTCCACTAAACCTTGGCCAACGCCAAACATGTCCATCTTTATTTCATATCAGGAGCTAATTACTTAATGATACCTCATGTCACAGATAAAAAGATTGAGATAGTTGAATCTAAAAACTAGTTTCCTTTAGCTGAGTGCAGCAGCTTACACTTGTAATCCCAGCAACTCCAGCGGCTGAGACAGGAGGATTGCAAGTTCAAGGCCAGCCTTGGCAACTTAGCAAGAATCTTTCTCAAAATATAAAAAACAAATAAACAAATAAAAAGGTCTAAGGAGGTAGCTCACTTGTAAAGCACCCCTGGGTTCAATCCCCAACACCAAAAATAAAATAAAATAAAATCCTAGATTCCTTTAAACAAAATTGACTACATGCCATACACATACAAAAAAAAAAAAAACCCGTCAACACCAAGATTTAGAGTGAAGCAAATGTTAGCAGCCAACTTTTAAACTTTTGAAATGGTGTCATTAAATGAGTAACAGCCACAATAACAAGACTACAATAAAACAGTCAATACTAATATGGTGTGAATGAGAAGAATTGTTTGTTACATTAGCTTAGGAATGCGGGTCACCAATCTCATGCCTCCCCTACAGTCTTGTCTGCAACATTAACAAATGGCTTTTGTGTCTCTGTCTCTGTGACTGTGGTGTGTAACTGGACAGGCAGTTACTTCACACAAAAAAGGGTTTCTATATAAAAGTTTATGTCTACCCATAGCCCAGACTGGAACCTTCTGACCCAGATGGATTGAAATGCTACTTGAGAAGCACCGTGGGTTGGTATTGTTCCCCCCTTCACCCTAGTTGGGAAGTAACTAAGTCCAACCCACGTGGTTTTGTCCTTTGTTGGTAGTGAGTCTCAAGCTAGGATTTTTGCTCACACACTCTGACCTGTTCATCCAAAGACACCTTGGGACTACCCAGGACATCTCTATGGGTGGGAGCGCTTTTTATTTTTTAAACTTAGATGAAAAGGAAAATAGGAGGTTTTATTTTCTTTTTTGTAAATGAGGCCATTTCATTTTTGTGACCATTTTCCTTCCCGTCTCCCCTCTCACTCCTGTTACTCAATAATTATCATTATGTCTGCTTTCTTGATTGTTAGAGTCTATTAGTACATTTTCCAAACTGATCCTATGTTCTACCACTTAAACATCTCCATACAATGAAAAATTCCTTTCAAAGCTGTCTCCAAAATTCCAGATCTTGGACTCAGCAATTTCTTAGGTTAAGCTTTGGGCAAGGTATAGAAAAGATAATTACAGTTAGCCAAAAGGATGAAAACTGCAAGCCAAAAGAAGAAATTTCGAACAAACTTGTGAAGAAGTTTTATTACTTTTTCCATGTATTAAAATTTGATCTCGCCACATGGGTAATATGCAGCAACTTTCATCCCATTTGGCAGAATTATTGTGAGAACTAAATGAGATATATGTAAAATCAACTAGCTGCAGTTATCACATGCAAAGACTCAATAAATACCCTTAAACCCCAAACGAAAAAAAAAAAAAAAAGATTTGATCTCAACCTCTGCATCATTGGAAGGGATACATGTTTGCCAATTTGATGATCATCAGACATAGCATGGAAATTCATCTGTCCCAAACCTCATGCTTCTATAGCTGTCAGTGTTTTATCTAACAGCTTTGTTTTGCATCAGGGAAACTGAGGCCAAAAGTTGGTTTTCCATGCTTCTCCAGAGTTGACTAATTTCTGAGGACACTAGAAGGATATTTAAAATTCAGCTTACCTATTGTATGAGGAATGAGGGGTTTTTCTACATCAAGCCATGAAAGACGTGATTTAGGGGTATTTGGAGGGGGTTCCCAGGGAGTGAACCCAGGGCATTGCACAGCTAAGCCAGTGAAAAGCACGCACTCTACCAGTGAGCTACCAGCCAGGGTATTTTTTCTCAGTAAAATAATGGCAATTTTTGGACCAATTTTTTTTTTTGTTTTTTGTTTGTTTTGGTGGTTTTGTTTTGGTTTTGGGTTTTTTGGTGCTGCTGGGGATGGAACTCAGGGGTCTCACTTGCTAAGCAAGTGCTCTGCCACTGAGCCACACCCCCAGCTCAAACCTGCTAGTCTTAAACAGACTCATCCTGAGTTAGTAAGCTAAGTTCCTCTTATCAACCTTTTTTATTTTCATCATCACCTCTTCTAAGGAGAAAAAATAAACTGAATTTAAAGGCTAACAAGAGAAATAAAATACAAAGGAATAAATTTTGTCAAGTAGGATTGTGCTTGAAGGACCACAAACCATTGTAATATCTGAGTTTTTTTGCTCTCTAAGAACGAAGATTTAATGTCCCTTTGAAGGTGCTATCACACCCTAGCCTAATTCCATATATCAAAAAGACTGATTGGACCCCATTCTACATGTAAATCTTCGTGGCAACTCACTTCACTGTTCTTTAATTATATTTCTACTCATCTTCCTCCCCACCACTCTGGAAACCTCTCAATGGGATTTTTGAATACCTAGCAGTGAGACTTTAAAGTGTTGAATAAAAGTTAGAACAGATGAACAAATGAAATAGAGTGGTGACTGTAACAACAAAGAAGCCAATGTACCCTCAATAGCTCTGCCTCTGTTCCTGGACTAACTGAGGCAAGTTTCAAATATTCAAGATGTCTTCAGGTGTTGCCCCAGACAAGTGACTAGTATGTAAAGGAATGAAGCTTCCCAAACCCACCATGTCTTGCCCAGTTTTTGCAGGATGGCAGGTGCAAGAGGGAGTTACAGAGACTCAATCTTTGTTTGATGTCTTTGTGACCCTTTCTCTACCAGACACAATAATGTGTGGGAAGTAGTAATTATGTTGTCTCCAAGCAGTGCTGCAAATTTACTCACAAAAATGAGCACTTAACCTTTCTCACTGTTGTGCCTGGACTGGCTGCTTAGAGTGTAGCCATTAGCAGGGCGAATGCCCCTGGCAAGGCGGAACAGAGCACCCTGCAATTAGGAGGGGGGATATCCGCAAGAGGACTGTGTGAAGGTGGGCAGGGGGCTCACCCATTCCTGCCAGACCTGGAGACCCCACAGGATGCAGGAAGCCTCAGTAGGAAGAATTTAGTCTTCTCAAATGTATTTCCTCCATGAAACCAGCACAATCTCTTGACTTCATTATCATCAATCAATTACCATCCTCACCTCAAAACAATACTCAACCAATGCTCATTCAACTTCAATGACTGCTGCTGCAGGGTAGGTTATGGGAGGTATTTGCAATTAGGGATTCAAAGAACATAGGATAATAATTTTTAAAAACCTCTGTATGTTCTTGGAGCATGTAGGCATTTACAAAGTGTTTTCATAAATGAAGTGAATTTTATCTTCACCCCACCATGAACAATGCAGACTGGACAGATATTAGCTACGTTTTATAGAAAGGAAAGCTTAAGAAAAATGGTTTGCTGAGGCCACAATAGCTAAAACTCCTATGACAATGTGCTCTTCAGCCTGGTGTCACAGAGTCCTGAGTTCCAGATGACACACAGTCAATTACCCATTGGTGGCCTGAGGCACATTACTTACCTTCTCTCAGCTTTGATTTCCTCATTTAAAAAATAAAGGTCTTGGACTGGAGATATAGCTCCATGGGAGAGTGCCTACTAGGCAGGAGATTCTCATACCCAGCACTGGAAAAAAATAAAGGACAGTAGTGCCTACCTTAAGAGATAGTTGAGGCCCTGTACAATGTGCATGCCCAGCCACTTGGAGGCCAAGGCAGGAGGATCATAAGTTCAAGGCCAGCCTTGGCAACTTAGTGAAACTCTGTCTTTAAATAAAAAATAAAAAGGGTTGAGGATGTAGCTCAGTGGTATAGCACCCCTGGTTAGCAGTTTAAATGATGTGATGCCTAGGAGGTATCGAGGAGGTACTAAATATAGTAACTGACAAAAGATAAGGTCTGAAAAAATAATTATTATTATTGGTATTAGTGCTTGTATTTAGATTATAAATGAAAAAACATTTTTTTTTTGGTACCGGGGATTGAACTCAGGGGCACTTGACCACTGAGCCACATCCCCAGCCCTGTTTTGTGTTTTATGTAGAGACAGGGTCTCACTGAGTTGCTTAGCACCTCGCCATTGCTGAGGCTGGCTTTGAACTCGCGATTCTCCTGTCTCAGCCTCCCTAAGTGCTGGGATTACAAGCGTGAGCCACCGCGCCCGGCTATGAAAAAACATTTTTTGGTACCAAGGATTGAACTCAGAGGTGCTTAACCACAGAGCCCAATCCCCAGCCCTTTTTATATTTTGTTTATAGACAGGGCCTCACTAAGTTGCTTAGGGCCTTGCTAAGGTACTGAGGCTGGTTTTGACCTTGTGATTCTCCTGCCTCAGCCTTCCAAATTGCTGGGATTACAGGCATGCACCACTACATTCAGCTATAAATGAAATATTAAGCAACGAATGCAAAGCCAAAATGACTTGATTTGAGAAGCCCTTAAAGGGAACAGCAGAATATTTAAAATGTTGTCAATATTTACAAAAAATAAATAAATCTTTTTGTCTCCCTCAGTGGTAAAGCCATAAGATAAAATGATCCCATTAAATAAATATAAAATATTTCTTAAAAATATCTTCTTTATGTAATGACTTTCACTAGTAGACTTAGTGTTTCCTAAACTCTATTTAATAAAGAGGAATTGGGAAAGTGAAGATTGAAGTCTTTTAACCAAAGTCAGACAGGAAGCCATTTGATCAACTGTGTAAAATAATACATCTACCAAATTTGCCAAATCAAATGCAACTTGAGGGGAAGGATTTGTGTCTGTTTTGTTGCTTACTGTATCCTTGTAATAAAAGAATAAATGAAAAGTTGTTGAATAGTGAAAATATTGAGTATCTAAGCATGACAGTGTGATCTTCGAATGTTACCAGGTAAACTGTCCCTTGAGTTATTTAATTTTCTGTCATTGGTACAATCACTCATTCATTTATTCAACATATACCTATTAAGCACCTATTTGTATGCCAAACACCAGGCTGGGTTCTGGGAATATAAAAGCCAGAATAAGGACTGGAGCTGTGGCTCAATGACAAAACAAGTGCTTAGCATTCACTAGACCCGGGGTTCAATCCCCAAAAGAAGTGGAGGGAGAGAAGAAGGAGGAAGGAAGGAAGAGAGAAAGAATTGCCAAAATGAGGTCACTTGCTCTAGGAGATTTTAATTTGATTTGCAGAAAGGAGGGGAAAGGCAAAGTGAGGCAGATGGACTTGCCACCTCTCCTCCTCTGCCCCTAGGGATTGCCACTGGACTTTTTTTTTCTAACTCTCCATACATTTGGAAGAAACTTGAGTCTGTAAGAAGCTTTCTGTTACAAAAGAAACACAGGAGGATTTCATGGTTGTATTTTCACTCCCACCACTGGCTTCTGCACGTCTGTATTTTGGGTGGCACAGTGACTGCACAGTGCAGTCACTATTGTTGGGCATCAGTTGCTCTTGTCCAGAGGAAAACCCCAGTGACCAACCCAGATCCCATACAATGGCGTGACGCTGGACTGGGCCTCCAACCGCATCGGCCATAGGCAACATTGTTGCTGCGGCTGCTGTTATTTTAATTATGATTGTATGTTAACCACCACCTTCCTTCCTCGGCCTCCCTTCAGCTGCAATGATGTATGTTACTTTTTGGTAACTGGATTTCATTAACATTTATGAACTCTCATAAAGTAGTAGAAAAAGCAATTTGTGTGGAAGAATTTTCCACCTCATTAAACAGTGTTCTTTTGGGGGTCAAGCTGATATTTTTTTGTTGTTGTTGGATTTTTTTATAGGTCCTTTGTCCTTCCCTGAGCCCTGGGGGAAGAAAAGAGAGCCGTCCACGTACAGCTGGGGCTCATGAGCCCTATAGAGGGCGCTAGACCTAGGGCAGACTTCCCGTTTGCTGGCGCTGGGCTGTACCCGCGGTCTTTTCACACTCCCCAAGTACCCGAAACACACCCTGGGTCTCTGAGACCTATTCCCTCCTTGGCCAAATCTGACTCCATCATCGCCAGCGAATAGTCTGACTAAGGGCAGCGTGCAGCTGGCCCCGAGCTGAATACTGCTCCCACTGGGGGACCTAACAGGGGGCAGGGCTTATCCCGGACCGAGGATGCACAGCATTCGAGAACAATCCCCAGCGAGGCTCCAGGCCTTCGACACTTAGTAGGTACACGCTCACTGACGCGCCCACTCAACCCGGTGGCTGTGAAGCAGGTTCCTATTTCGGGGAAGGCAAGCTGCGGGGTGCAGGAGAGGCTGGGGCTCAGTCCTTTCCAGGCTGAAGCTTGGGTGTTTCCAGCACGGTTGCACAGCCTAGTGCGGCATCCTGGCCCAAACTCATTGTGTTTGTTTTCACACCGGCACTGTAGACCCGGCCGCCTCAGTGGGCAGCAGGCTTCAGGCAGCCGGGACAGATCTTGCCCTGAATGTGGGCCTCGCCTCCATTCTCCAGCTGTCTCCAAATCTCGCATCAACCTCCCAGTCCCCGAATGAAGCAGAACACACTCTGGAGCCCCCAAAGGGGATGAGAAGGACCAATGTCCAAAAGAGGAGTTTCCTCCGCTGCTAGCCTAAGGGAACTGGGGACGTGGCAACGATCCGAGGGGCTTTGGTTAGGGACGCTCTCCTTTCTCGCTCTATCTCAAGGTCAGCTAATCACCCGCCTCCACTACCCTAGAAGAAAGAAAAAACAAAAACATTTCCTCGGCTTGACAAGTGGGGCAATGAAGGGGAAACCCGAGATACGGTGGCCTGAGGGCGCGGTAAAGTAACCAAAGAACCAGGTGACAGGTGCTGGGGAAAATAAGCATGGGAAGACCTGCGTTCTCTATTCTAAAGGTAAAAATATAAAACAGTAGTTCCAACACAATCTGTGTGTTCACCTTGGTTAGAAAACAAAACTCAAGCTTTCCAAGAAATCAGTTATCTAGGGTTGAAGATGTAGCTCAGCTGCAGAGCGCTTGCCTGGCATGCGCACTGCCCTAGGTTCGAGCCCCAGCCCTTCGCAGTCGGGGGAGGGTGATGGAGAACTCAGTTCTTTGGTACTTGGGCCATTGTGTTCAGCGAGACAGCTCCCAAATCGGATCTTATTAAGGAAAACCTCTAAGGCCCGTTAGCAGGTGACAGAGGCAAGGGCAGGAGCGCATCTGCGGTCCAGCCTCAGGAGAGGTGGTTCACAGGTGCGGGTGTAGACAGGGTCTGGGGGCTTTTCTGATTTTACTGAGTCAGCCGCGGGCGCCACGGGCTTTGCTGTTTCCAAACCATGCGACTGTGCTTTGTTGACTGGTGTGTCAACTTGGTGGTGTAATTATTGTTTTGTTTTCTAATATGTAATTACTCTTTGTCGTCGCTATGATGAATCCAGCGAGCTTGACTGGAGCAGCAAGGTGGAGTCAAGTTTGGGGTAGCGATTCGACGCGTGGGAAACACTGGCTTCTCCCCACGCCCAGAACAAAATGGGGCCCACGCGACTATAGAAAGCCGGGGTCCGGGGTTCCGTCACTGAAAAGAGGTCCTCAAGTCTGATCTCCATACCACAGAGCCACTCTCTCCGAGTGGCTATGCACAAGAATTGCTGTGTCTCATTTTTTCTCTCCTGAATATCTATAAAAGGAGGAGAGGAAGGAGAGCAAGAAAGAATTAAGATAAGCAGAGAGGGCTGGAGAACTGAGACTAGAGAAAACAGACAAATGGGAAGTTGGAGAGACTAAGAAGTGCGCACATTAGAAGATATGAGGAAGGAAGGAAGGAAGGAAGGAAGGAAGGAAGGAAGGAAGGAAGGAAGGAAGGAAGGAAGGAAGGAATAGAGAGACTGCAAACTTAGCTCAGTATAGCTCTTGACTAGCATTTGCCAGGCCTTGAGTTCAATCGAGGTGTGGGGGGTGGGTATGGACTGTTGCATGTTTTCAAACCTTTTCTTCCTAGATTTAAAATGAGTTAAGGGCGGGCAGGCGATATAGCTCCATGGTAGAGCACTTTCCCAGACATGCAACTGGACATCTCCATCTATTGCACGTGCTTTACCACACCCTGCTTTAGTAAATCCCTAGCGACAGCCCACTTCCAACCCTAGTTCCCCCAACTATATCTCCTGCTCAGAGCCGGGCCTGCACGGTTTCCTCCCCACACCAAGGGACGACCCCCCCACCACACACACACACACACACACCTTTCCATAATTGCCCCACTTGGAGGCCCAGAAAATTCCAGAATCGACGCTGCAAGCGCCGTTGCAGAGACTCAGCACCATAGGCCTCGCTGGCAGGGCGCCGCCCCGGAGTACCCCAACCAGGTTGTGGTGTGGGGTTGGGTATTACAGGAATGGCACCCTCCGCTGAGCAGGCCCCGCCCAGGTGCTGCGCTCTTTGGGCCCTGCGGGAGTCCTCTGCGGCCTGGGCATGGTACAGGACGTGAGTGTCGACCTTGGAGAAAGACCAGCCGCCTAGGACCGGGAAAGGGTGGTCCCCGGCCGGTTGCTGAAAGCGATCCTTTTTCTCTAACCATTTGCCCCAGAGCAGTCAGGTTAGCACTGCCTTCTCGCCCTTCCAGTGAAGAACGTGTTAAATACTTCGCTTGGGAGTCTTTCCCACCCCAAATATACCATAATACTGTGGCGTTGGCGGCGCCGACTGCCGGTCCCTAACCTCGGCCACCTTCTGGCGTTGAAATATGCACATCGCTCTTCAATAATTTAGACACCTGGGAGACTGGACAAGTATAATTTTTTTTCCAAACACACGAGCATCCGGATCGCCATCAATCATGCTTTTGTTTTATGTAAGAATGGGCTTTGTGTGTTTAGCTGCCCTACTCCATGCTATTTGCATGCGACTGTTTAACGGGCATTTATTTTAGCTTTGAAGATCTGCTTCAAAATCTAAACCCAGAAAAGGAGGGAGAAGCGACCTCCTTGTGATTCGGATGAATTTGTCTTTGGGGCCCCTTCCTTTGAGGGGATGGCCCTGTAATCATCTCGATTACAGATGAATTTTGATTCTGAGGTGAGGCATGTCATGGAACCAAAAAGATATGTTCTGTTTTCTAAATCTCAGGGTTTCTTTCTAGCAAACAATGCTGCAGCCAGTATTTGTGTGTGAGACAAGTAATTGTGCTCCAAATGCTTAAATAAATCATTGATGGGTGAAATTACACATGCTCACTTAAAGTGTAATGTGATTAAGAGATTATGAGATTGAAGCTAATATCTTGTCTTCCAGCTCCTGGCCCCAAATCTTGACATCAGGAATTTATCAACTACAACTGTCCTGAAATTTACAGATACAATAGGTTTCCACTGACAGCGAATCAAAGACTACTTCTAAAAATAAAAATAGGTGTGTGTGTGCGTGTGCACATTGTGTTGATGGTGGTTTTGTGATAAAAAGACGTAAGAGGAGAGAGACTGAGATGATGGGAAAGGGTGTTTGCTTGTTTCATCTTTTATTTTCAAAAAGTAAATGGAGAAGGGGGAGGAGAGGGTAGCGTGGCGGGCGCTACGCCTGCGAGCTGATTACTCCTCCTCTGAAAGCGGCTCCATTTCCCGCACGGTGGGTAAGTCCTTTATCGGGGGAAGCCCCGGCCTCGCCCGCAGCCATCCTTTGCCTCGAGGCGCGCGCTGGGCCGGGGCGCGGGAGCCGTTCCGCGACTCCGTAATGACCCGGGTTCGTCGCAGCTGCGCCCTGACCCTTTGTGATGGCGCCGATAGCGCTCGGATGAAATTATGTCCTTCTCCGGGTGTGAAATTACCATGTTTATTAATTGAGCCAGACATTAGCTTTACCTTTTCTTTCTAAGCCGTGAAAATTTGTGATTCAGGGCAAATGATGCTCCGACAGACGCCGCGCTCCGCGTCCCAGCCCTCCCTGCCGGCGCCCCCTCCCTGATCGCGCTCCCCTTCCCCCACGTCCCGGCCAGTTCAGGAAAGCTTTCTAGGTTTCCATGCCCCAGAGCCCAAAGAGAAAAAGCCGGCAGGCCTCTGAGCGTGGGGGCGCGTGTGCGTGTCAGTGCGCATGCAGGAGTGTTTTCCTCCTCGGGAAGTGTTAGCAAACAATAATAACAACCCCCGACTCTGAATTACAACATTTCCCCCCAGAATTCTTGATCAGTAAAACCCAAATCGCTTTCAAGACAAAGGAGCATCAATCAGCGACAGAGACAGATTTAACGTATTAAATCTTTATTAAAGTGAAGTCATTCTTATTGAAATGATGTATTGGGTGTGCAGAAAGATTGGATTTTCCCCCCCTTTTTTCCACGAGCGTAAGATGGAGATGGTGGCGCAGAGCAGCGAGCGCTGCGACTTGCCCTGTCTGTCCTGGGATGGTATTGGGTTACTGGGACTCTGCCCAGGATCCTGCACCGGGGAACATCGCCTTAGAGTAGAGGAGAAAGACCCAAATCAACTCGTCCTGTTGGTCCTCGCTTTGATTTCCTGAGAAACAAAGCGTGTCACTGGCCACCTGGGAAATTTCCCGCCTTGGCCTCAGAATGAGGGAAACTGAGGAATTGCAGGCAAAGATTTCCAGGCCTCGTAAGGAGAAGGAATGCCCTGGTTTTCAGAACGAGACTCAGTTCTCTCTGTAACCTAAAGAAGGTCCTTGTGCCTCAGGTCTAAAGAGGAAGGGGAGAGTGTGTTTGCTCCCAACGGGCTCGCGGCCCAACTCCACAATCCTTCCTTCCTCCGGGCAGAATTGGAGGCAGGAGCTGGCTGCCTTCCCGCCTGGGGTGGACTCTGAATTAAATTGGCCCTTTCGGGGACCTCGGGTCCTGTCAAGGGCAGGGAAGCCAGGAGGAGGAAGGAGTTCAGAGTAGCGTCCTCTGCCCCAGGGATAGGCTACCCAGAGTTTTCTGCATTGCATCTGAAATGGCTCCAATTCTTATCTCCCCAGGAAAAAGGGCAGAGGGGGAATCTTAAACCATAGGAGGCTTTTCAGAAAGCAATCTCAACTTCAACAAGATGTATTTGTGTCTCCACCTTCAGACACACCAACATCCACATCGGCTGAAAATGAACTGTTGGAATCAATTTCCTTGGAATACTCAAACTTTTTTTTTCTATCATATTTCAGCAATGAGCTGAACGTTAGAGCCAGTTGATTCAATTTAGTATTTGCATAACCACTAGAAGAAGGTGGCTTTGCAGACTCAATGAATAGGTCTCTTGTTTGTTGTATGTGTGTGTGTGTGTGTGTGTGTGTGTAATGGGGTTAGGGTTTTAAATACCTACAGGGGGTAGGGTATCTCTGGGGCTGAGTTGCTGCTCCATGTGTCAGAAACAGAGAAGTCACTGCTGGACTGAAGACAGACTATTGTTCACCTACTCCCCCAGGTTGCCTCTCCCTTTCCTCCTAGCTACCCTAGAATCCTCCACATTTGAATATCCACAAATAAGACCTTTCTTTCATTCATTCCAGGCAGTTTTGCTCTTAAAGATAAATCTCGCTGGTAAACTGTGTGAAATCATTCCATGGCAAGGAGAGATGCAATGCTGTTCTATACTTTGCACGCAGGAAAAAGAAAAAAAACAGCAGGATTTTAAAAAGTAAAACTCATTTCATAGAATCCCAACCAGCAGACTAATTAAATATTTCACAATTCCAAAGTTAAAGCACTAACACTGGAATTTTTTCCCATCAAATAATACAAATTGGCCTTCTGTAACACCATCCCCCACCCCAAACACCCCCTCCCACACCCACCCACACACATACACACACCCTGCCACAAACTCCTACCAACTGGTTTTCTGAATGGCATTACAAAGGATTTTGTTAAAGAAAAGTCAGACTAATTGCTGCCAGAAGACCCGTCTCTTAGAGAAGTCTGGTTTTCATAAGCCAGATTCAGTAAAGGTTGTGGTTAAATCTAAGCCTAGTAGAAGGTTCTTAAGGTTTTCTCAGCAAAGGAGGGAAATATAAAGAAACACTAAGTTTAGCCAAAAGGCTCCGTGGGGGGAGGAGGGAAGAATGATGAGGTGGGAGGGAAATTCAAGAGAATCCTCTGAACTCTTGTTTCCTTCTAGATTTCTCTCCTTAGGAAAGTTTCAACTTAGGAAAGTCTCCAACTTACTAACACCTCCTCTGTAGCTCCAGCATCTCACAATTACTCACCAATCATTTGATTTGTCTTGATGTGGCACTAATTTCTGAAGGCTGGAAGTTATACTAAAAGCAAAGGATTTTGCAGACCCAGGATTTCCTGAGGTACCTCTCTGCTCAGTGAGCTCCAACCTTCTTCTCAGACCTCCTAATGGAGTTGGTAGCCAAGGGCCCCTACAGAAACTAGCAGGTGGATTCTCCCTTGGCTAAGCTGTGTCACTGAGGAGCACAGGCTTTCTTGGGGCTTATGTGGCAGTACCACTCCATGATCCTTGTCAGCCCTCTCCCTGGCTTTCCTGAACCAAACCAGCAAGATGTACTTAGCCTTGTAACAGAGAATTGAGACATGGTGCTAAACATAGGGTTTGCTGAGATCTTGATCTCTTTGGGTGTTTGAAGAAGCAAAGGTCCTCTAAAAATAAGCACGTCATCAATGATCTGGTTTCATCTTGAATATTCCTCATCAGAACTTCCTCTCTTCTCTTGTTCCTAGAACTTTCACAGGTACAGTTCCAAGGCTGATTGGTTAGAAATCCCCTGGAACTCATCATTTCTAATAGTAGGCTTCTCCCAAGCCCACATTGTTCGAGTCCATCGGAGAAGCCAAAATGACCTGATCAGATCCCACGATGCAAAAAGATGAGAAACTCACTCAGTATCCCAACCTCTGAACTAGACCATTTTGACTTGGAAGAAACATCTTCAGCTCTACCACTCATGGCTCTCAAGTCCCTGGTATTCCAAGGAAAGGGTTTCCCTCTTTGGAACTATTTTATTATTATTATTATTATTATTATTATTATTACATTTTTTGGTATTAAGCATATAACTAGGGCTTCATACAGGCCAGGCAAGCACTCTGCCACTGAGCTCTACCCCTAGACCATGAAACCATTATCTTGGGACCTTGCATTGAATTGGCTATGGAGAGTGGGAAATAGAATAAGCAGCAACTATGTTTCTTGAGCCTGGTCTACTCCACTGGCCATTGGAAGGTTCTCAAAGCCTATATCATCCCTGTCTTAGTATTTCACTTCTTTCCCTTTTCAAGATTATTGTCTCCTAAATCTACACCACCACCACCCCACATACACACATACACATACCAGACATCACAATATAATTTCAGGGAAATGAAACTAAGGATAGGGCCTTTATATTGTTTTATAACTACAAAAGTATGATAAACAAATAAATAAAAATTTAAAAATCATTCCCCCTCTATTTCTCCTGACAATCTTCATGGTTGGCGTTTTGATGGATTTTATTCATTCCTTACTCTCATAATTCATTCCTTACTGTATCATAATCATAACAAAGTGATTTCTTGTTGCCAAAGACATGAAGCAACTTAGCTAAGAACTTATCTCCTATTCCAGTTGTCAGCATGAGTTAGGACAACCTTTTCCCCAAAATCCTCTCACTCACCTTCCCACAGCCTAAACATGTTAGAGGACCCACAGCAGCATGTTTCCACTCACAAACTAAAACTGTGATCTTGAAGGTTTGACTTAAAATAAACATCTGGACATGGACATGAATAGCGAATTTGACTCATCTCCCAAGAAACCTCAGTGATTTCATCAGACTCTGGAAATGGACCAAGGCCAGTGGGAATGTTATTAAAGATCCATGCAGGTAGAAATAACTCATTGCTTCCAAGGATTTCTCAATCTTCTTTTGGAGAATCATCAAAAAGCTCCATGGAGTTTCATGTCATAAGGATCTGCCCTATCCTAACACTGCAGAACCAAGGGACAATGTCCACTGACATTATCTTTCTCCCCTTAGCATCATGAAATAAACAGCTGCATGAAAGAAAACTAACTAAATCACTCTCAACATAGGGTGATTTGGAATTTGAAGAAAACCATTCCTCACCCTGATGTTCTCATTTTAAAAACAAGTGGCAAAGCTGTGTTCTCCTAATAGAGCTCCTCTGTTTGTGTGTATTTGCATAATAATTGCTACACAAAATCAAACCTCAAGCTTACTCTTTCACATTTGGCTACATAATTTTATTTCTCTAGCATCAAAAATACTTTTTATATCTGCTTCTAAAGTTTTGTCTAGAGTTCACCTTTTCACTCTGTGGTTTCCCCTTTTCTTTTTCTTCTAATTAAGGAAAGGCATTTTCTCCTGAAGCTAAATGTCCAGTCAAAATATTAAATCAGGACTGTGGGAGATTTCCACTTTTGTGATCTGAAGGCAGAGAACTTCAGATTCAACTTTTATTTACACCTACCTGTCTCTGGCAACAAAAGAGAGACCGGGTATGTACATGTGAATCTTGGGAAATAGCACTGGGGATATTTTGTCATAGCTGTCTGGGGCAGAGCCCACCAATACTATCCTTCAGGCTGGGCCTTTCTCTGTATTTTGCTGAGCTTGTTTGTGCCTGTCTTTTTTTTATCCCACTGGGCTGCCCGAACACTTGGCAGAAGCAGTCGATTTCTGAGGTTTCAACGAGGGGAAAAAAAACTGAGATGAAACATGTTTTCGCTTTGAGGGTGACCTTTGACCTTTCTTTCCCATACACCTGACACCAGGGGCTCGGAGGACCTGCTTGGGTCTAGGCTGCTGATGCTGCGTTTTTGTTGTGGGTTCCCGCCCTCTCCTTCTCTCTCTTTCTCCTCCCCCCTTCAACTCCCTAAAAAGTTGTTGCCACGATCGCAGCAGCTCACGGCTCTGTCAGGGCCCAGGGAGGCGGGCGGAACACGCAGGGTGTTTTGTTAAATGCTCCCGTCGTTCGCAGGGGCTGGGATTTGATAAAAGGAGACAGTTTTCTGAAAAGATTTGATTGAAATGGCGTGTGCCAGGGCTGATGGGAGCCAGCGAGGGACAAAGCGCAGAGAATCCATGGACACTCGAGCAATTATGCCTCCACGCTGAAGGTGGATTAGCGCGCTGGAAAGAAGCATATGTTTGGCCCGGGGCGACACTTCCCCCCGGCTGAGCTTAGAGAATGGGAGCTCGGAGAGCGGCTGGACCCGGAATATCAACTATCTGTGAAGCCCCCCTCCCCAGCCCAGCCCAGCCAGCCTCCCTGCCCCCGCCCCGGAAAAGTCGGAGAGCATTTTTACAAAGAGCAAGGGACTGGGGGCTGGGGGGGATGGGCAAGCAGGGAGAGGGAGCTCAGGGGTACAAATGAGCCTGGGATTGCGCCACCCAACACTTTTTTCTCTAGGTCATCCTAATGGGACACCCATGCTTTGGTGTGGAGACCCAGAGGGGACCAAATCAATGCTCCCCCATGGACTTTCCCACTGCTTGGTACTTCGTTAGCTGGTTTGGAAGCTCAACCGAACTGTTGCAATGGAACTAGGTCTGAATGACTTGGTAAAGATTCTAATGGCCAATGGTCAGCGATAGAATGGGCAGAAAGCGCTGCTAGTGGGTCCCCAGACGTGCCTTGGATATAGGTGAAGGAAGGCCTCCGGAGATGTGTCAGACAGATCCCTGATGAAATGAGTTGAGGGTGGAAATCTCCAAAAGGCAGGTGGGGGAGAAAGGGTGCACAGGCCGGAGTCGGATCCCCAAGCCACTGTTTAGAGATCTGGTCCAGGGATGCTGAAACTTCGCGCTGTCTTGGGAGGAGACAGAAAGTTTCTCAGGTTCTGCTTCCAGATATTAATTAAAGCACTTTTCCCATTTTTTAAGCCCTTAAAACCCTGACCTGAAGCCTCCTGGTTCTCACTGAGGGGTAGAAGAGGGGTAGGGGACGCAAGCAAGTTCCCAACCTCTCTCTCAGGCTTTTACTGCAGTTTAATTGGATCTAACCTGGACGCAAGTGCGATGACTGCCTCCCACACTCCCCTCTGGCTGTCCTCGGTGCCGAGCCCAGTCCCTCTTGGTCTCCCTCCGCTAACCCCAGGCAGGACTCGGGTTTGGTTCCACTCCCACCACCAGATCTTCAAAATCAAGTTGAGGATTGTTCCTAATTAGACGAGGGGCGCAGTGGAATTGGGTGGGGGGTGGGAATTTAGCGAGGGTGGTACCCCCGCCAGCAGGCGGGTCGGGAATGGGCGGGGTAATAGTCGGTCACCTGGTGCGCACCGCACCTCCTCCTCCCAGGCGGTGGTCCCGGCGCCTGGAGCCGAGCTCTGGCGCTGGGGACCGGTTCCATGCTGTGGACAAAGGCGCAGCTCAGACTTGGGGGCTCCAAAAAAGACAAGGGGCATCCTGAGATAGGATATGGTAGCTGACAAAGCAAAGGGAAAATTGATCCTCGAATTAACTTAGTGCCTGAGGGGGGGGGGAATTATTTTAAGCTATACTAGTTAAATTTAGTTTGACCATATATATTTTATCATATGTGTACGTGCGTGTGTATATATATCCCATATTCCCAGAATAGGTTGGATTTTAAAAGAGCGATGAGCAAGAGAAAAGTGGAAGAAATTTGTTCCCAGATGAAAATAGAAGCTACATCTTTTGACTTGTAAAACTTGAGAGTTGTGATATCTTATAACTTCAGGCCAGACTGTATTCCCTCGGAGGCTGCATCATTTTCATTAGGAGGGCTTACATTCACGATTGTTACTAGAATTCAAAGGATTGGGAGGTTATTTATTTCTGTGCTGGGGGTTGAACCACATGCTAGGCCAGCTGTCTAGGCCCTGAGTTACTTCTCCAGCCCCAGGACATGATCTTTACTTCCATAAGAAATTTACCCGCAACCTGAGTTGGGCCACTTTAAAAAATAAATAAATAAATAAATCTTGCCCTGCTGTTGAAAAGATTTCCCCCCATCTAACCGGATGTCTTAGGGAAATCCAAAGTCAATCTACAAAGCTTCCCCCAAGACGGTCATACTCACTTTTAGTCAGAAAGAATTGAAAATCTCCTCTGTGGAAACATCATCTCCCTAGGCTTCCTTCCCTACAAATTCTCCAACAATACACTAAGCATTACAGTTTTGTTCAGAAATAAACCTGTCTGTGAAAGCTAAATTGGTTCTACTGTCCTCTTCAGACATCAAAGATGAAATAGAAATAGAGTCTTACATATTTGTATGCCCAAATTCAGCCTAGAATCAGTTTCTCCCCCAATCCTCATTACAAGCATTAGCAGCAGACTTTTTTTTTTTAAACACAGGAACTTCCCATATACGTGAATTATATACAGCTTTCAATCCCAATGTCCTCCTGTCTTCTCATTCTGAGGCAGCCCTGCTGTCTGCCATGGAAAACACCACTTACTTCCTTGGAGATGAGACTTAAATGATGGGGATGGTTTCTCATCTCTGCCCACACAGGCCAAGCAAGATAAGTTTGGGCTGCTGTTTTTGTAGATGGAAATCAAGGTCTCATTTGAATCACACAGTTGCTCAATGTTTATAAATTATCTATCTCAGATTAATTCAGACTAATTCTCAGACTAATACATCTTCAGAAAAACAGTTGACTAATCCCTGATCATTAATGGGGTCTTTGGTTCTAACTCTTGGTGAACTTGGCAAAGAATGTTTTTAAAGACAAGCTTCTAGAAGGAACTCCTGATGGAGTCACACTTTTGCAGTTTCTTGCCTGAGCTGGGTCACAGGGAGGACAGAGTCATTAAGAATAGTAATAATAATAGGAAGCTGAGATGGCATACTTGTGCATCTTAGTTATTAAATCAAATTTAATATCAAAAAGAATTGTTCATTGAAATTCACAAGGAAAAATATCCTTAAGCACCCTAAAATGGTAGGCAGAGGTGTGAGAACCAGTATTACCTGTTGTTTTAGGTGCTTTCATTTTTCTGGAAAGGGGTGGTCGGCTGACTTTAGCATTAATTGGGTTTGTCTTTGGTGTATGTAGATTGTGTTTCTCCCTCTCTCTCTCCCTCTCTCTCTCTCTTTCTTCCTCCTCCTCCTCCTCCTCTTCTTCTTCTCCTCCTTCTCCTTCTCTCCACCCCCGCTCCTTTATCCCTTTAGATTTCCTTTTCCACATGACACTAAGCAATAGGGAAACAGACAGATGGATGCATTTCTTCAAATCTCCAAATTATCAAGTAACTTAAAGAGCAGATTTCAGTATTCTAGTCTCAGGACTGCGGCCATCTCTGCACCTGTAACTCAGAATGAAAACACTGGTTATTTATGTTGTACTTTCTGCCTCTCTGATCTCCAGCAAGTTGACCTGATTTTTATAGCTCTTTTACCCAAGCGATGAAGATTCTTCCCCCACTTCACATCCCCTCCGCCCCATAACTGAGTGGCTTAGGAGATCTGTAACTGGGATGAAGCAGCTGTTGGCTTCATGCCGTCCTCTAACTTGATTATTCTTTGGACATGTTAGGCAAGCATTAGTGATTGATAATGACGCTAATTAACCCCTTTCCTTTCCAAACAGTAAACTGCTGCCAGCAGGATGCTACAAACAATAAATATAAAACACTGCATACATCAATATCTGTTTAAAGCACAACTTCATTTGGGCACATTTAACTGTACTGCTTTCAGTTAACAATTCAGTATTTATTCAAGCACTTCTCCAAGAGCCCAAGGGTGAGAGACAGAGGAAGAGAGGGTTAAGAAAAGGAGCATGTGGCTTTAAGACCACAAAATGTTGTCCTACCTGTCAGTTGCAACAAAGTTAAGCTCTAATGAAAACCATGCGGTTTTTTTTTTTTTTTTTTAATTTCAGGTCTATACTTTTTAAAAACTTAATGAATCCAGCTTTGTTCTTAACGTACTTAAACTTAACACAAGTCTGATGACCACATATGATTTTTTTTTTCTTTCTTTATGGGGGAAATCAACTCTCCTGCCTGACAGAATTATTGCAAATTTACTTTGGGTTGAAAAGAGTGGGGAGATATTGTTTTGTACAATGGTAAAATTTGGACTTTAAACAGGACTTGGGGAAACGAGGGCAAATTGGATCCAATTGTGCAGTCTAACATAACCTGTGTTATAAAGAAATGTACATTAAATTTGGAATTTTGATAAATGAATATTCCTAGCAAGTGAATAAAATGTATTCAATTAACTAAAACCCTGTGCACTTCTGAACTGAAGTGGAATCGACTGTAATTGATTTATTTGAAACCAGAGGTTAAGGACTGAATTAGCTAAATACAACTGGGTATTTCAAGCCACTGACTTCTCAAATGTCAAATCCCTTCTATTTTAAATATTATTTCAGCTGCGGGGCATTGCAGTTCTGATGGTACTTCCATCAAGAACACAAATTATATTAATATTCGATTTTGGGGAGGAATGGATCAGATTGTGATTTTTAAAGGGTATTGGAGAATAGAAGGGGTGAGGATGATACTGAAGCTAAAAAGAACATTGTGTTTCCAGAAAAATGAGGTGTGGTGATTAGCATACCTTATGGGTATCTTCATAATTCAACTATGTATCCTAATTTGATTTAATACAAAGAATCACTGTTGTTAATATATAAACACCTGGCTGGTTAAGTAATCACCAAGTGCTTTAGGAAGTGTACAGTTGTCACCAGAGAAAGTCAAAATCTATATAGCTTTGGTTAGTCCAGTGAAAATTATTTTTGGTAACAATCTCCCTAATCCCCATCTCTCTCTCTCTCTCTCTCTCACACTCACACACACACACACACACACACACACACACACACACACATATTCTTTAAATTTTTATTTAAAAAAGAAGAGGGACAATATTATGATCCTCAAATCATCCAACTACAGAATAAAAATAACTAATTCCTTGCATTTGGAAACCATTGTTTATTATGACCTTGTAGTGTTCTAACCCACTATTTCCTTTCTATCTTTCTCAGGATGCAAGGATTATATTGGGTTCAGGCTTTCCAACATAACAAGCATCTGTAAATCCAGATATGAATGAATGGTATTTAATAAGATCGTTTTCGTTTTAAAATGAGTATTTATGTGTCGTTGGAGAAACAGCAGCAATGTATGGCTGTTTATGAATGCTATTGTGCCTGAGGTTAGGATCCCCCACACAATCTGAGATGCAGCCAAGAAAAACAGCCTTGATAGACAATGCTTCACTTCACCTGCTATGATGCTGAGTGCATTTCATTTCTGTCAAGAGTATGTACAGTTAGGGTTCATTCGCCTCATTATTTTGTTACATCTACGTCACAGTTAACCAGTCTCTCTAGGAAATAATAAATAACCGCTTTAAAAAACAATTGCTGCCTTGCGTTCTGAGAATACACTTTCCATTTGAATTTTTTTTTAAAACCCACCATTGTTATGAATTCTCTGGCTTTGGAAAATAGAATTTAGATTCCACCAACTCGTTCGTTTGTCGAGATTGATTTTACCCTGCCTTCCATAAGGAGATTAGAAAGCAAAAGGCTGCAAAACGGACACTCTAATGCTTTGCTTCCTTGGTCCTTCAGAATGTTAGACCACATGAACAGATGTTAAGTCCCCCTCCCCCAGTATATTTACCTAGACACTTTTTCTTTGACCTTCCTATAAACCTTCCACTTAACCAACCTCCATTCTCTTGTTAAAAGCCCTCCTAACTTCCAAAGCAAAGAATTTCCAAATCAATTTACAAAGCTCTGACTTCGCCATCTTTATGTACAGGAAGTCCTCCCTCCTCTCAGAGCTCAGCACACAGTCCTGTTATTGTGGAAGACAGATAGGAGTGGTCTGACTGGCAGGCTCCATAGCCCTCCCCCACCCTCTACACCCCACTTCAGAGACCATTTTGTATTTCTAAAAGGTCCTAGGAGGAGCCCTGTGGTGATAGAAAGGGGTGGGCTGGCATTAAGGGGGTAAGCAGAAAAGATTCCAGGGATCAACCTAATTTCCCACTCCCCTTTGCTACTTCCAGAGCTACTTAAGAACAGCCCAGGAGTAAATTCATCTCTAGGTAAAATATGAAAATAAATGGAGACAAGTTGCTCTCTCTTTGAGTCAATTTCTACCACCTTTCCTTTTCTCCCCCCAGAAAAGTAGAGCTAGTTTAAGTTATTGACATATCTTAACCACAGAAAAGCCAGAACAAACAAATGAAGGTTGAAGTGTGTATTTCTTTCTTGCTAATGAAATAATAATTTAAATTTCAGTTATCTTCTGAGACAGATTCCAAAGTAGGAGGGGGGGGGGGTCTTCTGTTCTTCCGTTCTCCATTATCCTTCTCATCCATAATGAAGGTTTTATATTTGGTTTCCAAAACGCAAATGAAAACCTAAAGGATCAACATAAATAAATAAAACTTTATTTTTAATAATAAAATTAATGTTTCTGGTAAGGAAAAGATAGTATGTCATTCCTTTAGCGGTACAAACAATCTTTTATCCAAAAGAATACATTGGGTTTTATTGTGTCATTTGTCTGAATACAGACTCAGTGGAATATCTAAATGATACCCGGCTCTGAACTCCAAGTTGAAAGTAAGTTTTTATTATACTTGAGGGAAACAATGGGTTCAGCTGCTTATTGCAAGGAG
Organism: Geosciurus inauris; assembly: GCA_004024805.1. Taxonomy (NCBI): domain Eukaryota; kingdom Metazoa; phylum Chordata; class Mammalia; order Rodentia; family Sciuridae; genus Geosciurus; species Geosciurus inauris. The sequence continues at coordinate 98,084 of PVHX01000736.1, read as the reverse complement.
CAATTGCCAAGGGAGAGTTAAACTCAATTACTGTAACCATACTGAATAAAAAATACTGCCAAGAACAAAAATACGCCTGGGTAAAGACAGCCACTGAAGAAAAAAAATCGACATAAAGCGTATCAAATATTTATTTATCTGGGCAACAAAGGACTATGATACATTGACAGGCATGGAAAGTACTGCCAGCACAACTCAATACAATACAACTAGAACTGCTTCCAATATGGCCAGTGAAAATACAGAATACCAGGTGGTCCCAAATGTTTGGAGTTCTTTGAACAAAAAGAGCGAGAGACAGAGGAAAAATCCCTAACCCTTGGTTTAAAGACAATATTCATTTATTGCTCAAATGATGCTTTTAAGGGAGGACAGTGGAACAAAATAAACTTTTTTTTTCTCCCCACAATACATAGAAGGGTTATCAAACCACTCAAGTTTAAATTTTTTTTCCAGGGTCCAATATCACTTTTTCTTTCAGTTCAATGAAAAGCTAAATGTAATACTAATTATGTATAAAATTTTATTTTACTTTTTTTTTATTTGTTCAGCTGTTTCATTGTTGCCTTTAACATGCTACAACAGGGCTAAACTCATGAATCCCAGAGTGGGGGGAAATCCCCCAAACCTTGAATTTCTAAGTAAGTACCATGAACCACATGAGGAACTAATAGGGAAGATTCAAAACCCACTAAACAAGAGGTAAACGAGATCACCAGATAAATAAAAAAAAAAAAAAGGCGAAAAACAGACTCACCATATTTACAAATCCCATTAAATTACACATAAATAAATATATACAGAGACATGAACACTGATTCCCTTATATAACTGTGAATCGTGTTGCCCGAGAAAGTTCAAGTTGGTCGCTTTACCTTGAAGAGTGAAAACTTCTACAACTGAAGACATGACATGGAACTTCGTGTATTTGTGTTCAAGTTTATTCACAATACTGATAAAAATGTCATTCTCCTCTTTGCCTTTTTTTTTAAGTATGGCTACAATCTGAACTGAAGAATGTAAGGGAAGGTGGTGATTCAGTCCCATGAAGCTCATATAATTTTTTTAAACTTTTTTGTTTTTGTTTTTTAGAAAAAAAAGTTTTTTAAATGTTTTTTTTTTTTTTTAGTTGTTGCTGATGTGCTGTTGTTGCTTTAAAAAAAAAAAAAGTTCACAAACTGGACAGAACTTTTCTTTGCTGGCTTCACGGCCTGTTCTGTTCTCTTAGGCTCCACACGAGGGCAAGGGGGCGTTGGTACCGATGGGGAAGTCGAGGCACCGGCTGAGTCGACAGTGGCTGCCCCACTGGCAGTCGAGAGAGCAGTCCCGAGGACCCCGGGCACCGGAGGGCAGCGGCAGCGGCAGCAGCGGCAGCAGCAGCAGCAATAGCAGCAGCAGTAAGGGTCGCCGATGCGGAGCTGTCACCTGCCGGGTGGGGGAGGGGCCGAGTGGGTGGGCGCGCGGGCTGGTGAGGCGGGCGGGGCGGGGCGGGGCGGGAGGAGAGCCTCACTTTCTGTGCTTCTCCTCTTTGTCACTGCTTTTGGCGCTGTTGTCCGTGTGGCTGTTGGGGTTGTTGCTGAGGTACATTTTGTCCATGGCCTTGAGGGCCTCGGTGAGATAGTTCTGCAGGGCGGTGACCGCGGCGCACACGGCCGGGCTGCCGAAGCCATGGGAGATGAGGTTGAAGTGAGTCAAGCAGCTCTGGATGCCAGGCTCCAGGATGGGGTTGGGCCGCGAGTTCCCCAGGGGAGATCGGTCCTGAGCCAGCAGGTCGGTGAACTCTTTGCATATCTGTCTGCAGCACAAGTAGAGCGGAGAGAGAGGCATGAGGCTCCCCTTGGGCAGCGCCAGCAGCACAGAGCAAACCTCTCTCCCTGCAGTGGCCCCTTGCCCCCATCCAGCAGCACCTGGCAGTCCCCAAGGCTGCAGACACAGACTTCTTGTGGACACACGTTGGGATACCAGTCACTCCTAGTACCCACTAAACTATCTTTCCTTCCTTAAATGCATGGCCCTTAAGACCTTTGCAAATGCTGCATCTCCCTCTGTCTCTCTGTTACACACTACACAACCCACAGATCCAACAAACTTCTATCCCCATCCTTCTCATAGCAAACATCCTAGACATGGGAAGCCATTTCACACACAGAATCAGAAAAGTTAGACCAGAAGTCAGAAACACTGCAGGGCTTCCTACTCATATGATATAAGCCATCAGCTTTCCTTTTCCAAAAATTTTACAGACCCCCTTCTCTGCTCCTCTAGAGAGAACTCAGCAGCAGTCTGCGGAATGAAGTTTCCACTATCCACCTTCAAATCAAAGCAAGTTGGATTTGGACAGAGAGGCAAAAGTTTGCTCAGGATGATTTTGCTTTCAAAAAAAGCTGGCACAAAGAAACCTGTTACTTGGTGATAATTCAAAGTGGTTTGGAGAAAGAAGAAACAGACATTTTGGTTTCCCATTCCCTCCTATTCCCCTACACACCTTAAATTAAAATTCTTTAGGGAAATTGTAAATGTGGGTGTGCTTAGGAAGCCATGAGAAGAGGGAAAGTTGAAATTTCAGAAAAGGTCTTGAAAAGTCCCAGATGCAGGCAGAGGCGGCCAGTACACAGGAAGCCCTGCTCCTGAATCTGGAAGCAGGGGCTAGCAGGGCCCTTCCTGAGGTAGGGCAGCCCAGCCCAGGGGGGCAGTAGAGGTGGAAAAGGAGGAGGAACAGGAGCATAGGCTGGCTCCCTTCACTGAAGCCAGCTGATGTCCCCAGGCCAGAAATCCTGTCCCACCCAAGGCTCAGCCTCTACCCTCTGGTTCCATGCCCTCCTCTGACATTGACTTTTGATAATTAAGGGCTTCCAAACAAGCCTTTTAATTTCCAGAAAACATATCAAAACAGTCATTTTCTTTTCACACACCACCTGGAGAAGTCTTTTCAGCCCAGGCACCAATGGGAATATAACTTAGGCCATTTTGAAACCTATTTGACATCTTGCCTGTAGGCTAAAACTTGTGTGTGTGTGTGTGTGTGTGTGTGAGAGAGAGAGAGAGAGAGAGAGAGAGAGACAGACAGACAGACAGACACTGACTTCTGAGGAGGAAAGAGAAAAGAAGGTAAGAAATGGAGTACAGGATTAAGATGAAAGCACAACAGCTCTGACTTCTCTATTTGCAGGCCACTGCTTCATCTTTGCCCTTGAAGAACACTCTGACAGGAGACACAAACTGGGCCTTCTCAAATAGTCACAGATCCGCACTCAGCTTCAAATTCCTCCTAAATCTCACCCCTACTCCCATACACATTCATTTAAAATTTTTTAAATGAGAAGGAAGAGAGGAAAAATATGGCCTCCCATTAACAATCCCACCTGTGTTTCCCCTTTCACATAGATTAGGGTTTTAAAAACTGTATTGTAACTTCAGTATTTACAACAACAAAGCTGATGAATGCAACAGGGAAAGAGAAGAAAATGGAGTGCAAAAGCAATTTTTCTTTCTCTCAACAATGAGACACAGAGACCCTGCAGAAGTAAATGCCTTACTTTGTAGCCAGGAGCATGTTTTTTCTTGTCACTTGCTCATTGGGATCGGAATGTTGTCGGTTGAGAAATTCAGCTACTGCTTTGGCAGGAAATTCGGTTTCGCACACGTACCCAAAGTCCCTGGCTAGGTGGACGGCTTCTCCTGGCAAGGGGTGAGAAGAGGGAGGTGAGGGCAAGGGAATGAAAAGAATTGGGATCAAAACTTTCTCTCCACTCCCTTATTTTCTTAACCCCAAAGTTGAAGGTAACACAAACTACTTGTTTTCTCACTTCAGTCATTTTTGTCCTTCTCTATAGGATCTGGTAGGTGCACTGATCAGTAAACATCACATCTGTCCTAAAAAGCCAACATGATTTGAAAAAGTAAATCCCATCCACCATCTCCAGTTCCATTCTCCATCTTGATTAACACTTCCCCAACTTCTTTTAAAATAGTTCTTATATTCCAACCTCACACCTATCAACACATCCATAAATGATATTCATAATTACTCCTTGAGCTTTCCTGCAAGGGAACAACTGGGGGTTTACATTTTAACTTGATCACATATAATTATCTGTTCATCCAAACCGATTAACCAGGAGGATTTGAGGGTCACTCCACTGAGTCTGTCTGTGTTGTTGATTTTCGAATCTTTGGTTTTAATTTCCTGAACCAGTTGGTTTTTACTGCAGGGCTTCCTGCCATTAGCTCCAGCTCCGGAAGAACGCATGCGCCAATTAGAGCATCAAAGCCCTCTCCGCAGAGCTTGTTTCCATAAAATGGAGCGGATCACAAACAATAACAGTTCTCCAGAAACTGCCTCCCTGCTACAGCACTCAACCCCCAGACCCAGACCAGCTCTCACACTGCACCCTGAGCCACCACCCCCATTTCCATGGCATGTAATTCTTTGGGGGTATGAATCATGGGCTCTCTATGTACTGCTATTATTTTCATAGAATGCTACTGTAGTTGAGTTTCCGACTCTGAACAATTGCTGGTTTTTAAAACAGTTATATCATTATTTTGGCACCCCTAACAGATGGAAATCATAGCAGTCCTCTTCAAATACATAGTTTTAAACATTTAAAAAGTAATTTACAAAGCTATAGCTTGGATTCAATTGCAAACTGTCTCCTCAAATACAAGATGTAAATAAGATAAAATGCCTCCTTTAAATATAAATGTTACTTTTTAAATCTACCTGATAAATTAAGCGGCTTTCTTTTTTCCTATGAGCGTTTACCACAAGACAGGAAGACAAAAGAGAGCTTTGCATTCATTCCAACACCCAAAGTTAAGCCAATTTAGTATCACAAAAAACCTGGGAATCTAGAGGGGACAGGAATGAGAATGGACTCTAGTGACAGTTTATCTAGAGCAGGGAGTGAGGACAGGATTGGCTTCTTGTTTTGAGGAGTTTGGAAGGTGTGTGTGTGTGTTTTAAAAACTGCCATGAGAAACTTTCTTGCAATCTTGTATTTCTTTTTTCTTTCTACAGCCAAACAATCCCAAGTCTAAAATAGCTCACTTTCTTCCCCTTCAGGAGAGAAGCACAATTAAACAAGAGATAAGGGAGCATATGTTTGGAAAACAAAAACCTACAAAGGCATATAACCCTGAGCTTTCAGGACGGTCTTAAATCAGGCTGCAGGTCAAAGATTCCCAAATTAATTCAGGAAGTAATGGTCACGCATTTCTCAAACGCAGATGTCAGAATAACTTAAGTGATTTACTGCTGAGTTCTTTAAAGGAGACAGGAACTTGGAGAATGTGCAGTTCTTAAATTTGTGCATTGTTTAGGTCAGAAATGGGTCGAGAAGGTGTAATTTTGTGGTGGAGGGGAAGAAGGAAGAAGGATAGGAATATATGCAAATAGTTTTTTGGCATGCAAGAATTACTTCCAACTACATTCTTTTGGAAAGATGAAACTGCCCAATTGACACTAAATACACCCAAACATCTGGCCACTAAATATTATCCATTTCCAAGAAGGCAGTCCCTTCTAGTTAGCAACTCAATTCGCTTACCCTCCACTAGTGATGTGAGCAGGGTAACGTTGGCAGCTTTACGTCTCCCTGCTGGCAGATTTAATCCTATTTTGTCCAGTTTTTCTCTTAAAGATCTTCCTCCATTTTTAGACTTCGCCCTGTTTCATAAATACATGTGAGATAGGGATTTAGAAAACATTGGGTTGTTCTGTATCACAATAAAGTCATTTTGAAGGCTTCCTAAAATGTGCTCTCAAAAATTCAGAAGTATGGCCCGAAGACATTTAAAGGAAGGGAACCTAGGAAGGAGTGGTACAGAAAGATTATAGAAGATAAATGCTTGTTAAACTGTAAAGCACCCCTTGCATTTGGTTGTTATTGCGACTATCATGGCAGGTCCGAAGGTTTTGATTTCCCAACTCTCTAAAGGAGAACCACAAACAAACACAGCTCTGATCTCTAGAGTTGGAGGCATTCTTGAGTGCAACTGATTACTGTCTATTTTCCCTGTTGTTACAATCACACAAATCCCAATGGGGTCTTTAAATTGTCTTTGCAAGATCTGCAGTTAGGTTGTTCAGAGTAACCAAAGTTATCATCACTCTCACGTTTCATGCTCTGGCTTTAGCCCCAATGGGAAATTCATTTCACCAACTGTTTACATGCCATGTCACCAGCCTAACTGGAAATGTCAAAGGCTGATATCAGCCTTAAAATACTTCCCTGATTTCAGAGACAATGGAGGTGGTTCTAAATAGATGTCTAAATAGACTCCCATAATCAGAAAGTGGTAAGATAAATTGTTTAAATAAAACAGCAAATTAATTAATTTCAGATTTGATTCCCTACTCAAGTGCTCTTTAATTGTGTGGATTAGATTATACTCCCCTAGGTAAACAGTCTCCAATATTGAAGATGGGGGAAGGGGAGGAAAAAGCAGAGGGCAGAGAAAAGATTGTGTCAATGAAAGATTACAAAAGGAAAGCAAGGTGACTGTGAATGAGGAAGAGATGAGATTCGCTGCTGTTAGAACCTTCCCAAACAATCTTAGAGGATCTGGATGGAGATATACCCACCCAGATAAATAAATGAATAAGGTCAAAACAATGAAGTTCTTGGTCTTATTTGAGGAGGAGAAGGGAGAGGAGAGCAATAAACATACTAAGCAGGTAAGTTAACACAGGACTCCACAACTTACAACGCTGGGTAGAAATCTAGGAGGAAGGGAGAGGCAAGGAGAAACCTGCTTGCGGTAAGATGCTTTACCTCGCTGACTCTTACAAAATCTTATCTGCGAAGTGAATCATTCCGACCCCGCAGGGGCGAGACGAGAATCTCTGATCACGTATAACACAGGCATTCTTTGGTAGCGACTACACCTAATGTACGTAAACGGGCCTGCTCTCTGCCTGGCACACATCGCAGTCAGCCAGAACCGTCAGATGCCTCTGGCACCCTGGATCGCCATCTGATGGGAGGTTACAGCGACCAGGGGGCGTGGCGTGCGCACACGTAGCCATTCGCTTCCTACAGCTAAAAGTCATTCTGTTGAAACTCTATTCCAGGGACGGCCAGGTACCGTCGAAGTCTCTACACAGTGGTAGGCAAAGCAAAGCGCCTGAGAGGAAGTTTCCCTGGGCTTGCAAGGTGTGCGCGAAAAGGGAATAAGCGGCTGTACGGCGCCCCGCGGCTGCGGCTGCCGGGACTGAGCCCGCGGCGGAGCGAGCTGCGCGTGCGCGCACAGGAGCACGCAGGACACCCCGAGCGCGTAGCGGCGGGCGAGGCGCGCGCCAGAGGCCCGGACGGTGGCGGAGAGCGCAGGCGCGTGCGGCTTCGCTCCGCCCCCTGTTCCCACCCACTCTTCGGCTCTACGCTCTTCTCCCCGCCCCTTTCTTTTCCCGCGAAGGGAGGGCGCTGATGCAAAGCGCATTTGCGCCACCGCCGCCGCCCCGGCGCAGGCGCATTGTTTCCCGGGCCGCGGGGCGGGACGGGCGGGGCCGCGCGGGGCCTCACCTCCGGAGCACTCCGCCCAGCAGCGACGCGTTTAGACATTCGGGCGGTGAGAGGCGCCGCTGCACTTCCGCCACTGTGACCTTGTACTTCGAGGTGGAGCTGAGGAGCGAGAGGCGACCCGGAACTGAACAGAAGACTTCGTTGGGGTTCACCACGCCACCGAAGAGGTTGTCCTTGTTAATAGGGATGGCGGAGACGGCGTTGCTGTTGGACTTGGACAGGGACACGGGGCCTGTGGAGACAGATGCGGAGGCCGCGTGTGGGCGTCGAGGATTCCCCCAGAAAATCTTGCCCGACCCGGGTTCTTGCCCTGGGCAGGGGAGGGCTCCCAGACTTTTGCCGCTAACCCTGCTTTCTTCCCGTCCAGCTGTGGAATTCTGGAGCACTTTTTCCCGTTTTCTCACCTCCCTTCCTATTCCCTGTCCTAAGCCTCCTCCGTATCAAGCCTGCGTTCCTATTCACCAGCCAGGCCTACGTGTCTGCCCTGACCCTTTCCTCTTCACCTAAAGGGTGCTGGCTAGAGATGGGTGTTATAATTGCGACCCCTTGGGCTCTGAGCATCTGAGCAGAGTGGGCCCAGCCAAGGTGCAGGAGAACGGGATTAGGGGGCAGGGGACGAAGTTACAGTTGCCACCCCAGGGTGAGTTATGTGTACTTTGGAGTTTTTGCAGGGCAAGGGACTTAGTGTCAGGGAGAAATTGCTTCAAGATACCTATTATTAAAACCAGCCGATAGTTTAGATGGCTAAAGCAGCCAGTAAATGAGCATTTCAGATGAGACACCAAGCTGGGAAGTGGTGCGTTCTGTTGTCCCATACCGCTCATCCCATCTTTTTGATAAATAATTCCTTTATTATATTCCTTTTTTTTTTTTAAAGATAGGTTTTGGAGATCCATTTCAAGCCCAGGTTTGAACTGGTGGTGGAATGGGGGTGAAGAATAGGCCCACTGTAGAATACTAGCAGTGGTCCTTTTGTTGAGCAAATACTTAATGGCCCTCTGGGCTTAAGCCTTAAGCACCTTCATTGGGAGGAGGGTAGGCTGTACAGTGTTCTGCGTAGTTAAAACCATAAGCTTTTCGTTGTTGCACCTATCCTTGTAAGAGAAAAATTCGAGACCAGCAGAAGGTATACTAATGGGTTATGTTTCTCAACATCAATATAATTCAGATGCACTCACAACCATTTTTAAGTACAATGCATTTGTATTTAAAATTTCCACATGGAGACATATAATAGTAAGCACACGTTGTCGTCACAGTGCTCCTCATGCGTTCTTTAATGGGGATATTCTAGCCGGATGGGGAGGTGGGGGGCTCTAGGTTTTGGATAGATCACTTGTGACATTAATAGCTCTGGGGAGGCTAATAGAGACAATAGGAGTTAAACGAACTCTTGAGAGATTACTAATAAAAGAGCCAATTATCATGTCGACTTGGAAAGAGCATCTCTTAAGATTTATCCTTTGCACATCTAATTTGACGTGACAAAGACTTCACAGATGCAAAAATGAAACTTTAAACTAGCTAACAATATACTGATTGGGGTTAGAAATGAGAACAGTTTTATATAGCATCGTCCTCTGGTGGTGCCTAGAATCCTGAAATGTAACATTGCCACCATAACCAAAAAAAAAAAAAAAGCTGCTACCAAGACTGAATAGCATTTAATGGAGGAAACTTTATTTCTACTCACTAAATACAATTCAGATTACAAATCTATCTAAAGCACTTGACACTAACAACCTTTGTTCTGAGCAACTAGGCTAATAATCCTGACATCTTCAAAATGCTAATTTTAAGCAAAAGCTAAATTTTTGTTAGCCTAATTCACAAAAAGTTTTAAAACCCTTAAACTCAGACAACAAACAAGAAACGAAATTGAAGAACATGAAAGTTCCCTGCCCCTGCTCTGATAAGGAGTGCTTTTATCATTTTGTCCTTATATTTACATGAAATTGTACTATTTTAACATGGTACACTTCTTAACACTCATGGCCTTAACTCCACAGAATGAATTAACTAAACTGTTAAATGGTTTCAGAATTGAAATGCTGCTTCCAAATCAGTTCAACTATTGCACATTTCATGTGTTTGTCCAAATATCATTAAACTAAATTAAATGGTCAAATCATGAATCAGAACAAAGCTAGCTTGTTGCCATTACCAAGATACTGAAAGCCGATTATTTAAGCACAGCTCTTCTATGGCTATTTGCTAATTCTGAGCCTTTAGGAAATCCTATTTGAAAAAAATACAGTTCTGCAAGTTCTCTTAAATAGCACTCTGCCTGTAAGGACATGCTTGGAATGCAGAAGGAAATGGCTTACCTTTCTTAATTACAGTTTGATCTGGGATGTTAATACCCGGGTCTTCTACATGCTGCAACAAAAGGATACACATGGATGTAAGTGTATAATCAAAACAAAAGGAAATGAATATTCCCTGCAAGATGGGGGAAGGGAAGGTGTAGAATAGAAATTCCCCCTCCCATATAATGACATTTATATATAAACATCTCATCTTGGCTTATTGGAATTTGGGGCTTTGCAACTCAAGAGGTTTCACTGCACGCCCACAGCCAATTTCTCCTCCCCCAGCAAGTAATCCATGTTTGAGGGGGGTGGGGTTGGGGAAAAAAAACTTTCTTTAGAAATTAAATCAAGTTTTGGAGTGCCTAATCTTTCTCACAGTTAGTTCAACCTTTAGAAATGCACCTAGCTTTAGTTTGGCGCCTCAGCAGGCTTCGGACTTCAGTGATTCCACTGTTCAGGTAGCAAAAGCGAGAGAAACACAATAGAACAGGAGAGTGTTGGAAACCGTTTAGGTAATGTAATAAAGAGCAAACACATTACACCTTCACTTATGGAAAACTAGAAATAAAAAAAATTTAAGACTACTACCTAAACTGGATGTGACAGGAATATGAAAATTATCAAAAATAAAAAATCTTTGAGGTTGCTTTCCTAATGTCCAGGAGCAGACTTGTCAGTGCAGGGTTTTTTCTCTTTTCTTTTTTTAATTTTTAATTTTTTTTTTTTTTTTTTTTACAGATGGATGGGTATATGTGTGTGTGCTCCAGTCAAAACGTGATTAGAAAGTAAAATGAAATCATGTTTTCTAATGCAGAAACTGACAGGCAATATAATGTCTGGCTGTGTTTACAAATTAGCACCAGGGCTGCTGAGATAGAAGATTTCGCAATCGTTACCAAACACAGGCATTACCATTTAAAAAACTATTACTTCCTTCTCTAGTCTTTGTCCAACAATAATACTGATTCGAACATTTTCCATTCTGTCTTGGATTTATGCTCCTGTTAATTGTGCCTGATCGCAATGATTCCGGGTGGATGGTACTAAGTTGCTTTATTACAGGTTTTATTATACTCAATGCTCTCATTTGTAACTTGCCTAAAGTGCTTCTGGATTTAAGTATAATTAAATTGAGAAATGTTCAGAAATGACTACTGCTGCAGTTCTTGTGTTTTAACTATATGGGGAAATATGATCCCTTTATGCATGCACCCTAAACCCATAAAGTAAATGTAGTATGGCATAATACTTTTATTTGTGTTATTTCTAGACCTTGTCCATACAGGGAACACTGTTAAGTTTAAAACCCCACTGAGATATTAATGATTAAATAATTTTCACCATCGATCGGATTTTCTTAAATATTTAGCAGTCATTCTTATTAAAGGTTAACTGTTGAAGCAATGGGAAAATTGAAAACAACCCTTTTCCTGACCCAAATTCCTTTGAAGGAATTTTTTTCTTAAAAGGTGGGGGAGGAAGAGGGAAGAGCAGCAATTGGGTTTCCTTGCTATTATTTGATCTTTTGGTTAATTTCTCCTACTGACCAATTTCACCACAAAGAGTGATCATAGAGGTATTAAGAAATCCCACCAGCCACCTGAAATTTTTGCAAAGTAGAGCAATTCTAATTCAAGTAGTTCCAAAAGCTTACAACATTATTTAGTGATTTAAATATTTCCAAAGAGCAAGCAAGGAAAAGGATTTAGACTGAGAAAAGGAACTAAAAGGATTACAACTTCTAATTCTTTTTTAAATTGCTCTTTCATAAGTCGTTGTCCCTTTTATTTTACTTCCCAAAAAATGCACATCAACTATTTGTCTCTAAAAACATGTAAATCTGAACACACACACACAATGCTCATTAACTCTCACACTGAATCAAGTGCCCACTTTCTTGTTTTCCATGCAAGGCTGCTAAACATAACCAACAAATTTGTGATTAACTGGGCCAAATGAGAGTTGTAATAAATTTCCTATTTTCCTATACAACTTAAATAATGTTTTAAATCTTCCAAGCAAGCAGGTAAGTTCATGTGACCATTTTCCTTACAATCTAATGCAGTAATCATTAAACTGTCAACGGACATACTGCTGCTGTATTTGATGCAGTAATTTGAAATAGCATTTTAGCAAAAATCACATCCAGATACATTTCCTCTCCAAAGAAAAGCAGCTTTAACAGAACCCTTTACAGCTTTAATAAAATTATTGACCTGCTCTAATTCCATTTCGGGAAGGATGTGAGGAAACCATAAATACATAGAGTTGAAGCAGAAATGCTGGTTTAAATTTAATTTCAAAAAGTATTTTCAAATTATCAATAGACTGGTTTGCATTGTAAATAGTAAATGTGATAATGCCATGCTTATTTAGGAATCATTTTAAACTGCATTTATTGATAACTGAATTAGAACTCAAATAACGTATTACCCAATAGTCTCAAAACATTTAATTTAATATGGAGTGTAGCAGGTTCTGATAGGCGTTGGGAACCTAGCTAATGATTTATGAGGTCACCAGTTAGCACCCCTAGGAAGAGAAGCCTGCATTTTAATGTCTCTCTACTTGGATTTGCTACTTACTTTTCTTTAATCAGAATAGGGTACACATAACTTTTGGGTTTCGCTAGTGCTTATAAAATCCGGCTAAAATGATCTTCATAGTATGTCTTCCACATTTTTCTTTTACATTGTGAGGGCCTTTGATAGGTTCTTTTGGTTAAATTTAACAGCTTTCCCAGGACAGTGAGAAATCCCCATGCCACACTCAGCGGTGGAATTAGATCTTCTCACAGTTTACTGTGGTCGAGAGGGGAAGATATTGTTAATGGTGACATTCGTCTGATTTATTTCTGTGTTGGTGGACATGGTAATGGAGGCATTGTTTGAGGGATCGCCAGGAACCATTGTTCTAGGGGCTGTCGCAATTGCTTTTTAATTTTTTAATTCGCTGTTCATGTCGGTTCTCAAAGCACCCCCCTCCTCCCAAAAATATTTTCTAAAGGACTTGTCATCGAGGAAAACCTGGGCCCGTGGCCCTACGTTCCTGGAATCTTCTCTTGAGGGTAGGTGAGAAGAGGGGATGCTTCCCCTCCCGCGTGGCCTCTTACCGGGACATCCTCGATGGCGTGAGGTAAGGAGTGGATCGGGAGGTCTCCGAGTCCCGAGCCAAGCCCGTGTGGGCCGTGCAGGAGGTCCTCGTGCCGCCGGTAGTCCCTGCGAGGATCCAGGCCCGACAGCTGGTGGGGCAGCCCCCGGTGCGTATGCAGGAGCCCAGACTCCTGGCTCTGCCTCTGGCCGGGCCAGCCCGGGTGCTGCGGCTGCGGCTGGGCGTGCAGGGGGTTCAGGCTGTAGGGGTCGTTGACGTGGGAGTAAGGATCTTGCGACTGGGGGTAGATAGGCTGGTAGGGCGGGGGAAAGTAAGGGGGCTGGAAGTCGGCATTGGGGGTGTGGGACAGCGGCGGGGCGCTCGTGTAGGGAGATTGACCTACAGTGCCCAGCTGGGGCAACCGCGCCGTCCCGTTGCTGGTGCCGTCGTGACGGTCCTAGAAGAAAGAGAGAGGGAAAGGAAAGAAGAAATCAGGCGTCGAGTTACAACCGTCTCCACTAAATGCACTCGACAAGTCTAGGTAGGAAATCTCCGGTTCCCCTCGGCAAGCCGCCCGGGGTGGGGGGGAATCAGCTCTACGCGGTTCATTTCGAATAATACCCCAGAAATGAAACAGGCCCTTCAAAATAATAATACTAATAATAATACCGCTAAGGAATTAGACCGTGTACCTACAGGGCACAAGAGACTGTCCTCCGGCGTTTCTTTCAAAGGGGGAAAAGATAGAAAAGGGTCTCTGGAATACAGCCCCTTCAACTGCAGCGTGAAACCTTCCTTAAGCAAAATTAAAATTCCTACTAAATATTAAACAGCAGAAGCGGCCTTTTCTCGTTCCCCGGATTTGTACCTGCCTGCCACTGAGTTATTGTTTACTCTCTTCCATTTATTTGGAGGGAAAAAATCATAAACCTTCAAAGACTATTACCATTTCATGACTATTTAAATAGAAACATGTTTTGCACAGGGGCTGTAACGAAAGCACACGTTTAAATTACCAGCTTAAAGAAGCTTTTAAGTGCAGGATCAGGGATCTGTCTTTTCCGCTTCCTCAGTTAGGAGCTTTTTCTCGACAAGGGCGATTTATGGCAGAAATGGGACGAGGGGGACGTCAAGTCAAGGTTTAAAATAGGAAGATTCAGCCTTATTTGGTTTAAAAGCGAGAGGTGCACCCCGGGGCGGAGGCCCCCGCCCCTTGCACCCCAGCCCCAAAGGGCAAAAGAAACGCCTGACTTTATGTTCCTCTATTGCAATTCGTTTGCAAAACAAGCAGAGTTGGTTCCAGGGAATGTGAACCCTCGGAGGTTCAGCTGCAGACCCTGGGGGTAGGGGGCACACCGGGCGGCGTTTTTCCTGCAGACAGATTAAGCATCAAATGTTGAGAACATCTCAGGAACAAATGAAGACGCAAGGAAATAAAGATGGACATGGCGAGAAACACTCCTTGGGAAGCAGCTGCGGGGTAGGTCTGAGTGCGCCGAGAGGTCGAGCGGGGGCGGGGTGGGTGGCAATACATTCGATTTAGGGATGGAAAGGGGCGAGAGAAAGAAGGAAAGGGGGGGGGGATGCAAATGGAAGAAGGTATCTTGAAAGAAACCTGCAGGAAACCCGAGGTCTCGGGCAGCTTCGCGGTACCAGGTTTCCAGAATAGGATTCCTAAGGAAACAGGGATGGGGTGGGGGTGGGACTCACCATAGCTGAAAAACTGTGAACTAACATCTGCGAAGAGTCTGGGGTAACGAGTCAGGGTGGAAAAAAACAAAAACAAAAACAAAAACCAAGCAAGCCCGGAGCACCCGGCTGCCCAGCCGCCCGAGCGCGCCCCACACAAAAGGCGCCGAGAGCCCCGCGCCACCCAAAGACTCCAGTCACGGCGCGGACGCTCCCCTGAGCGCCGGAGCCCCGCTCGGATCCATGCGAACTTGAACCACCGATTCGCGCGGCTCCTTCAGCTGGTCGAACCCACGGTCTCTATCCTGCCGTGATCAGTTACGATACAAAGTTCTTTAAAAAATGAAGAACCCCAAAAAAGGAAAAAGTGTGTGTGTGTATATGTGTGTGTGTGTGTGTGCGCTCGTGTTCCTTAATCCGTGTCTCCCCTCTTTTCTTAGCGGCGGCTTCACTTGAGCTTCTAATAACCGCGCTGGGCAGCGTTCCTGGAGCCTCCTAATAGCAGATATTCATGACTATTAATATTACACGAATACTTAATAAGGGAAGAATGCCTGGAAATCGAGCGTGAAGCGGAGAGGCAACTCGCGCCGGAGCCGGCTCTCAATGCAGTCCATTGACGGGAGTCTCAGTGTAGCAAATCGGAGGTGGGGAGAGGGAGCGCGAGAGACAAAAAGCGGGCGAGAGAGGGAGCGGGCGAGCGCGCGGGGGGCCGCGGCGCGGCGTCTGGCGAATCACAGGGAAGGGGCAACATTTTAAAAGGTTGCAGGGCATGCAAAAGTGAAAGAGAAAGAGGGAGACAGGGAGACCGAGGGGCAGAGCGCAGAGAGGGAGAATGTGTCTGCGTGCGTGTGTGAGAAAGAAAGTGTGGGCGACCGAGAGGAGCTCGGAGTGGGGAGAGAGGAGGGAGGAAAGGAGGGAGAGCCCGAGAGGAGGAAGGGAGGGAAAGAGGGAGGGAGGGCGGGAGGGAGGAGGAGGGGGCTGAGCTGGAGCTCGCGGAGGGGGAGGCCGGGGGGAGGGGGAGGGGGAGAGGAAGCCAGCGAGGACAATCAGACCTAAAAGGCTGGGCAGACCTGGGGTTGTAGCGGGGGTCGCGCGTAGCGGGCAGAAGCTGCCGGGGACCGCGTCCGGCCGTTCATCGGGCTCTCCGCTCCGGAGGCGCTTCCCGGTCCTCTCCGGCCACGGGCGCCTCTGCTCCGCAGCGGAGTCTGGGACTCCGGACTCGACTGCCCGCTGCCGCGCGGCTCCTCCACGGCCCAGTGCCCGGACTGAGACCGGCCCGTCCGCTTCATGGGCCCTCTCCTCGGCCTCCTCTCGAGCTTCCCTCGGACACAGTGACCGGACCGTGCGCTCGCGGCCGCTGTCTTTCCTCGCTTTACTCTCCCGGGCCTGGGCTCGGGGAGGGGGAGCCAGGACGCGGCCCCGGGCGCGCACAGACACGAGGCGGCCCAGCCCGGGCGCCGCTGGCACGGGCTCCGGGCTCCCGGCACAAACCCGTTGGACTGGCTGGGCCACTCCTGCCCGAACCCCCCCGCCCCAGATGACACGGCTAGCTCTCCCCGCGCTGCCTGTCTGCCCGCCGGGTTGTCAGAACAAGCGGCACCTTGCCTCCTGCGTGTCCCTGCAGAGCCCCGGCATAACCAGACAGCTCCTAGCCGGCTCGGAAACCCGAAATCCCCGCTCCAGCGCTAGCCCACAGTAGCCAAAGTTGTCGAAACAGCCTTGAGTTTATCTGGTTTTCTCTCCCTCTCGTTTCTCATCCTTTTTGGCCTCATTCACATGCACCCCCACGAAATCCCTCTGGGGGTGCAAGTTCATCTCCTGCCTTCCTAGTCCCGGTCCCTTCGCGCGCGGAGGTGCGCAGAGGTACGGAACCCGGTCTGCCAAGAGCGCCCGCACCTAGAATAGGGTTTCGGCCTCCACCCAAGTAAAACGCCGCAGTCTCGGGCCAGAAGTGAGACCGGTACAAAATGATTGTCCTAGCAGAAGATAGGGGGTTTCATTTCATCCCAACCCATTCTCAAAACGCCCCCCCCCGCCCGAAAACAAAGCAACTTGTCTGACATGGGGTCCCTGCTCACTCCCCGTGAGCGATAGAAGTCCCTAGAGAAGCGCTGGTACCCATGGATGTCACCCCATGCCCCATCCACCCGGGTGGGGGGGGGGCAAAAAGGGGGAGCTTGAAAGAAGAAAATGTAAAATAGCATTCAGAAAGAAAAGGGAGGAGGGAGCGCATAACACATCGTTCGCGTACTGTTTGATTTCAAGTGAAAGCAAGACTCCCGCCTCCGTGCGGGTACACAGACGTCTCTGCCTGACATTCCCAGTTCCAAATGCCAAAAGGCAAACGAAAATAGAGAAAGAAATAGCAAAAGTCGTGGCTGCTAGGTATTTATTCGGACGATCTCGAGCCTCGTATGTCCGTTCTCTCCCCGGGACTTCATTAATAGAGTTTGGAAAGCGAGGGTGAGGCGGGTTCCTAGAGCCGCCCTAAGATGGATCATTCGCCCTCTGGCCTCCCTGGCTGCCTCCAAGAAGGTCCAGAACCCTAGGTTTTAAAAAGCGTTCCAAAAGGCACGCTCTACGGGCCCGGCGAGCTGGAGGTACCAGGGGTGGCCCACGGACGCTCCAGGATTCCCACGGTCGCTCAGCTGAACGCCAGCGGCTGTTGGGGCGGGTGCTCCCGGACCCAGAGGCCAAAGGGTTCAATGCAGCACATCCCCACCACCGCCACCGCCACCACTACGGGGTGTCTCCACCCAGTAGCTCAACGGGAGAAGCTGCTCAGAACTTTTTAAAACACAGAAGAATCAGAAGTGAGTCCAACAGCTCCCAAGCTGAACCCACTTACAAGGACATGCAACTCATCTCAGAACGAAGTATGAGGTCCCTTCAAGTCCAAAAAGTGAACCTCAGGACGAAAGAATAAGAAAGGAAGAAAGAAGAAACTGAATGTATAAATAGAAGAAGGAACATTAAGTATCAGGGAGAGGAATTTGAAAGGAGAAAGGGTTTTCTTTTCCCTTTTTCTTCCTGGTGGTTTGGGCTCCCAGAAGCTCGCTGAAGAGACACGCGGAATGCATAGCACGTGCCCAACTGCCAGCGATTGTTTAAAAAATCCATGATCGTCTCCTAGTCTCACTCTTAGGCTCAGCTCAAAGTGGTCAGAGAAGGGGAAAGTGGGACAACGGCTTCGAATGAGGAAATGAAAGAAAGGAGCGTCTACATTCTCCTTCCCCAGTTTCTCCGCGTTCTTCGGGAGAATCAGAGGGGCCGGCGCTGCGCTGGTGAAAGTTTGTCCCACCCGCATTTCGCAGCTCGCTGCAAGAAAAGGAGGAGAAGAGGTAGGGTCGAGCTCCGAGTCAATGGCCGCAGGGGTGACAGAGCCAGCACCGCGCTTACCTCGCAGTCCTCGTACTTGATATTATCCGTCAGTTTCCAAAGCATTTTCATGGATCGCTGTGAATGGATTTGCCCCTCTCCGCCTAGCACCCAAGTGGAGCTACTCTCTGGGTAAGCGCAAAGTGCCGGCTGCCGGCTGCCGGCGGTGAGCACAGGAGGAGGAGGAGGGCGAGGAGGAGGAGGAGGAGGGTAAGGAGGAGGAGGAGGAGGACGAGGAGGAGGAGGAGGAGGGCCAGAAGGAGAAGGGCGAGGAGGAGGAGGAGGAGGAGGAGAGAAGGGAAAGGGCTCCCGTGTGCGCTCGGAGATCTCCCTCTAATGGTAGAAACTTTTCCCTTTTCCAGCTCTTTACCAACAGCCTAATCGCCTCATTAGCATATCAACAATAGTCCAATTGCTCTCCAGTACCACAATCTGCCACCGGCCGCTCCGACCCAGGTATAAAGGCCTCTGCAAGCTGCGAACTTGCTCTTAGAGTGCACGCCTGCCTGCTAGCGAGAAAATCTTGCCCGACTTCACCTCAGTGCCCTGCCCCGGAGGCTCCTACCCCAGACCAATTCCATCCCATTTCCCTTCTTTTCTCTCTCGGCTTTCTGCTAGCCAGAGACACCTTCCACAAAGCTCAGTGGCCTGCCTGGGGACCTGCTTGTAGTACCCCGCCATCCCCACCCTGGCCAACACCACAATCCGTGCTGCCCTTTCAGCACCATCCAATTTTATTAGAAATCATTATCCCTTTTGCAATTAAAATAACCACCAAATCGAGACCAGCGAAGTCATTCCAGGATTTTTGCCCAAGGAGATATCGCCTGGACTCAAGGCAGCTACCCCCTCCAGCCACAGCACCTTGGGAGTTTTATTAGCTTTATGCTTTCCCCCAGGTTGGAGATTGTGCCAAACGGCTACAGTAGCTGGGCTGGGGTTTGCAATCTCTTAATTGCCGCGTGTAAAATAAAAGTTGTACCCTGAAGAGGTTACTCGACAGCTCCAGGGGTTAAATGACTTTCCTCCCGTTTTTATGAAGCTGAGGCCAACTGACAATTCAACTTGGTGTTTGGGGTAAGGTTTCTTGGGTTCCACGTGTACAAGAATACAGAACTTCTATGGTGGCATTCAGCTGCTTCTGGAATTGAGCCGAAATACCAACCCGAGTGTGCCTGCAAATCTAGGTAACTTATCATATGTGCATCAAAATAAATCATTGGGAACCAACTCTTTTCTGTGCTAATCTGCTCCAGTTTTCCCAAGTTTCCCCTTTTTAATTAAAGAAGGAAGAGTTCCTTTATGATTTGATGTTACTAATGTGGGGCTTGCAGGCAGCACAGTGCCCGGCTCTCTCACAAGGAACCTGGAGGCCGGGAAGCCACCTCCTGTCCAAGTTGGCCAGTTCAGTGTCTCCAGCTCCATACAGGGACTTGCTTGCTCCATTGGGGTTCCCCTGCCCTTCTGTATTAGCCAACTATTTTTTAAAGTGGGAAAGGAAAAGAGAAAGACCTAGTGTGGTAATTTCAAATATGGATTAATTCCTCTGGCTGAGCTTTCCTACTCATCCTCCAAAAAAGTTTCTGCTTTTCTCCACTCTAAATACTGCAAACTCTTCAACAACTGTCGGTCTCCCCTCAGAGACCTCTGATTCATCTTAGCTTGTTTTTCAAAAATATCTAGGCCCCCCAGGTTCCACAGAGCATCCAGCGTATGGGTGGAAGCTGTTGGAAATCCAAGCATTTTCTAACAGGTGGAAGAAGGCAGGAGGAGGGAGGAACTCACAAAGGGGCAATTCTCCCATCAGAAAACTTAAGCAAAGCCAGAGGTCCCCCCCCCCCCAAAAAAAAAAAAAACTAGGGAGAAGGCTAGAGTAGGCGAGAGAATTCAGTACTGGGGGGATAACCTCCAGAAGCTCAGGACCCTTCCTTGAACTAGCTTTCGACCCATGCATTGGGAGCAGTTTCTTAGTCAAATGGGCTAGGGGCTTGGACTCCACTCTGCCTGGGAAATGGCCAACATCTAGGGCTAGACTCTGTGGGTCTGTTGCCTAGTGCAGTAGTTGATGTCAGGAGCTGAGTGAGCCTCCAGGAGCCAGAGTACTGACTCAGTGATAGCCAGAGTCACAGTGCACTGTGACCAGTAGGCCAAATCCTAGTGCTGAGAGCAAGATTTTTA
The DNA here is from genome assembly GCA_004024805.1 of Geosciurus inauris. NCBI lineage: Eukaryota > Metazoa > Chordata > Mammalia > Rodentia > Sciuridae > Geosciurus > Geosciurus inauris. Next base: position 77,911 of record PVHX01000736.1, on the reverse strand, counting down.
TGTCCCATAGACTCTCCACATTATGCTTAAGGGAACTCAAAGTTTCGCTTTCTTTTCCTTCTATTTGTGGGTTGGAGAAGTCATTTAAGGCCTTTTGTTCCTTCCAACTCCACCTCCAACCTCCTCCCCTGTCATCCCTGCCCAGTGCCCCGCAGATCTCAGGCTCTAGACCGGCTGGCCTGCTATACTGTTGTTGTATCCCCGCGGAGGGTGCTGTTGACGTGCAGATTGAGGCCTGACAGCTCTGTGTCGCCTCCTACAGTGTGGGTGCTGATGAAAGGCCTGGGAGAGTGGCCGGGTTGTCCCTGGAGCCAGCCAAGCTGCATTTGTGTGAGCTTCATTACCACCAGTCACTTCATTGCATGTCAATGTTGCAGCAGTGCTGAGACCCAGGGTCCTGGGACAGCAGCGCCAGACCTGGGATTATAGCTCAGGGATTCAGGCCTGATCTGGGAAATCAGAGAGGGCAACAGAAAAGCCAGTATCTCTATGAAGCCAAGACAAATAGAGAGAAGGGGACCAGAATGACTTTAGTTTTTCTGGTGATCACTACCTAGTGAGAGATGGGTGCCAAAAGGCCAAAGCTGGTGCATTGGCCTTTCTGGGTCCCCAAAGCCACAAAAGATTCTGGCCTCCTGACACTTGCCAAACTGTGAATGCCCAGGAGCAGGCCCTCAGCTCCCTCCTTCCCCTTTTCAGCAGCAAAGGGGTTTTCAAATCTTAGAATCACTGGAGACCCAGACCCAGGCCAATCCAGGGCTGCAGGTGCCCTTTCACTATCTGAGAATTTTGCAGCCACATTCGCCCAAATTTAGGGAAAAAACCCAAAAGACTTTAATAATGAACTCCGCCAGTCTTCAGCCCCAAAGAAAAGCATTAGGAAGGGCCTTTTGAGCTCACAGGGTTGGGGAGAGATGGGTGTGGATCTCCAAGATTTGTGTTTAGTGTGGGATTTACATCCTTAAACCACAAATTTAGTCTGATTTGGGGGATGAAATTGCATTTAGTGAGGTTTACTTGAGGAGGGATATAAAAATACTCATTCTACAAAAGTAACAAAGTTTTAGATAAAAAATACAAAACGCCTTCCTCTCCCCAATTCCTGGGAATGTAGTGAAGATGGAGACTTCTCTGAAATTTACTTTTTATGTCCTAAATAAGAAACAAAAACAAAAACAAAAATTGCCCCCGGAGAAGCAGGGCCTTGATTTTTCCTTTAGGAAGGTCGAGGCGTTTGGTTCAAATTGCCCCGCAGGCTTGTGGCACACCGAATCTCACCCTAACCAGGCCTCACTTGGCCGGGGCGAAAACAGGGCCCCGCGGTTCCGATTATGAAATCCGCGACAGAGGAGAGGCGCTACCTTGCCAGCCTGACCACAGCCGCCCTTGTTTCCCGTAGAGAAAATGCCTGGAAGTTAAAGGAGAGCGCTGGACGAGTGCTGTGGCCCGGACCGGGGTCTGGGGCTCAGGAAGTGCAGGATGTGGGGCCTTGTGGCTCCTGCGGCCTAGCAGGGTCAAGTTTGGCAGGCGTAGTTCTCCAAAACTTCACGACCCTCTTCCTCATCACCCGTCATTTATCCACAAGCCGTAGCCCAGGCGGCAGAAACCCACTTCTGAGAGCAGACTGGGTGAGTAGCTAAACTTTGGACAAACTCTTTGAAGTATTTCTCAAGGGACAATGTTCCCTGCTGCGACCCAGCCCACCAGAACCCTTTCCATTCCGCTCACCCACTAGGTCCCAGAAATCTGGGGACACCAAGAGAACAGGTGCACCAGAATCCCACCCCGACGCGCAGCCGGGGGTCTAGGGCGAGGCCGAAGGCACAGTGAGCCGGGAACCTTCACCGCTGAGCACCGCAACCCCAGCCCAGTCCCCCCTCCCATCTGAATTAGTCATCCACCCGAGTTTCTATTGGGGATGGGGGTGGGAGGGTGGGAGAAAAGGGCTGTAACACAAACCACAAGTGACCCCGGGGGCCACCTGTGGAGCGTGCGGCGGACTTTTCCCGGCGCCGGGCCCCGAGGGCGGCGCGCTTTGCCCCCAGCGCCGCGGCCGCCGCCTGCGCTAGTTTTTCCTGTCTTCTCTCCCCTGGGAGCACTCTTGGGCGCTGCCAGGCGTGCCTCACCTACGACTCCCCTGCCCTGGGCCACGGCGCTTCCTCTCCGCCTCCCCCCTCCGGGCCCCCATCCCCCGCTCCACCCCCGCCCACCTCAGCCCCAGCCAAGGCAAACCCTCGTACCTGCCAGTCCCCCATTTTGGCAAGTATGGACATCGCGGCTCGGCGCTCCTGGCGATGAGTCCCCGCCGGGCATGGGCTGGAGGGCTCCGCCGGGCCCGCTCCCTGGAATCGCTTAGGCAAATCCTCCTTTTTACCTGCTCACCAACATCTCACCTGGTCATAAAGAGCTGGGTTGCTACCTGCCGACGCATGCGCGCTGGCCCAGGAATTTACTCCGTCAGCCCCAGTCCCAGCACCTCGCAGAGCTGACCTGGGAAGTGATGGATTTATAGCCGCAGCAATCTCGCCATCAGCTCCAGCTTTTCCCAACAGCCCCAACCCGCTTTCCCGGTCAGTCCCTGGCCGGGGAACCGAAGCGGACTGACTGCTGAGGTTTGCTGGGTGCGACCTGGGGATGAGTATGTGTTTTCGCACCCGAGTAGTAGGGACATCTACGTGCTCATCCCCTGGCTCCCGGCCCTGGGAACTTTTGTGGGTTAGGGGATTCTCCACCCTACGTGAGGGGTGGGGGATGGGCAAGCCCCGGAGAGACTCCGGGCTTGAGAGCCCCGAGAGCCAGACCCGACTTGACGGTGCACCTGGACGCTTGCGGTGGGACCGAGTCCCTCCCCCGCCTCTTCGCCCGCCCACGAGGTTGGGGCACTGCCTGCCTTAACGGATCTGAGCCGGCCACCCTCAGGGCCGCTTCAGCATTGGATTCTAGATCAAGTGTTGCTTAATAGGTGAACACGTTCGTGATTCTGTTTCATCTCTGTCTCCTAGACTTAGTCTCCGCCCGCCTCAGAGAGAGAAAAAACCCTGCAAACACACACACACACACACACACACACACTCTTTCACACTCATACACTTAACCCTTCTATATAAGGCCCACCCCTTCCCATTTTCACAATTCCCACCCTTCTCTTAAGCTTCTAAGTCTTCCCAACTCTTAATCTTTTCCATTAAAAACTTTGAAAAGGGAGAATGGGAGCGTTGGTGGCCCTGGGATGCACAACTGAGGTTTGGGGTTGGGGTTTACTTTCCCATGACAGATAAAAATCACTCAAGTGATTTCATGGCTGCTTCTAATTAGAGGGGAGCTTTAAAAGAAGACTTAGCATTGGGGCTCCCATGGAGCACACCTCCGTCAGGAACCACACCTGGCCAGGAGGGACTCCAGGGTGAGAATATTCGCCTCGGGCCACGCTCCCCAAGTAGTCCTGCCAGCCTCATTGCCGTAGCATGAGATCGGGTTGTCCTCAGCTTGGGCCTAGGGCCCAGTTACTCTCCCGGGCTACCTACCATCTCGGAGATGAACAAAGAACCAGTTTAAAATCGTCTTCTCAGACATGTCAGGCAAGTATGTGTAAAGGTCAGTTCCTCACCGCAGAGTGGAGAAGACAGGTCCTGGGCTCTGAAACCTCCTCTTTCCAACCCTGGATACTTTTTTTTTTTGCACCCTCCTGGATTTTCCAAGGAAGGGGGTGTCGGTGGAGTCCCCCATGTCGCTTCACCATTTTACTCGTCCCTAATCTGCAGTATTTTCATTTCAGTGCCGATTCTCTAGTTGATTGGAAACTTTCTTGGATCTTTCTTAGAACCTTGGTCAAGAAGTTTGGGGTTTGTAGGTGTTTTTGTTTGTTTTCCCTTTGTTTGGTTTTGGCAAGACTTTAAAATAATAATTAAGTGGGGTTTTTTTTAGCTCATAAGTGTTTACTCTGCAGCTTCCCTGACTTTTTCCAGACCCCTAGAAAAGAGTGAAACCTAATTTTTGAGTCCAAGACTCAAGTGGAAGGATTACCTGTAGCTCTCTAGAATTCCCACGGGGGGCGCTGCGCTCTAAGTGAGCTGTGGTTTCAGGTCTAGACAATTTGGCCTCTCCCTATAGTGAAAGGAACAACCTTGGTATTCGGCTGGGTGGGCCTGGCCCAGCCCAGGAAGAGAGAACGGGCGTGTGCTAGGACCTGGGTGGGGCACGAGCAATGCAGTCTCCACCTGGGATACTATTTTTGAGAGACGGATGACACGTGCGGGAAGGGGGAGACAAAGCTGCGGGGCCCTGTTAAGTGCGAGTGAAGCCGCTGGGCAGACTTGAGTGAGGCTGAGCTGGGGTGTCTAGGCCTTGGGAAGGAGAGCCTTAGGTGTCTGTTCGTGCTGGGGGAGGGAGGAGGAATTAGGGAGCAGCCCTGAGTTGGAATTGAACTTTAGGGTAAAACCACTCTGAGTCCGCTCAGTTGTCCTTTGCATATACTGGCTGTGTGATCTTAGGCAAGTTACTGAATTCATCTGAACCTCAGTTTCTTCATTTGTTAAGTGAGTAATTGCTGGGAATTCAACAGGAGAAGGTAAGCAAATTGCTTAGGACAATGCCTGTTGGATAAGGTGAGCTCCAGAGGCTGCTGAGTCTCCTCAAGTATAGTCTACACTACTGAGCCCTGTCAAGGATGATCTACACTGCTACCCCCTCCATGGAGATTTGTAGCACCGGAGATGGGATCAAGTCAAGATGATGTCAGTTGAAGATGATTATCCCTTCTGCATACACATCTCCCCTGGAATGACAGTCAATTTGCACCTTCTGGGATTCCTTTTTCAAGCCCTGGTCCTGCCACCTTTGGTAGGAAGTTGGGACTTCCTCACTTCATTCCATACCTAGGCTCCCATCAGTCTTAGAGACCCAGAACCCCTGCCCAGTATCTGGGCAGGCCTAAGGCCACTAACTGCCATTGGCAACCCTTCTTAGCATCCAAGCAGCCTCTGGAAATGTAGCATTGGACCTCCTTTGAGTGAGAAACTTGTGCCTTTTTAAATTATATATATATATAATGGGATGACTTGGTGACAGATTGCTCAGCAGTCCCAACTTCAGGTAACACAGAGCTCCCTCTCTGAGGCCTGTGGTGTGAGGCAAGCCCATGGAAACCCTTTCTCTGGCATACCTCATCCCAGCACCCTCAGCCCCCAAAAGTCAGCAGGATAAATCTCTTCCTTAAATTTAATCTCTGCTTCAACCTCATTTTTATCCCACCCTGGAGGCTCCTGACTCTTTCTCACCCATTCATTCAACAACAGCTCCTGGCAGAGGCTCCTAAAAGGCCCTTAGAAATCTGGACCCCAGTCACTTATGTGATGGCCTCAGGACCGCTTTCCCTTTTGGGGAGCCGGGGATCACTGGGCAGGTTGTGATGGCTCTCTCACAGCCTTTCCTCCTGCAGTGGCTGTCTTTCCTGCCCTTGGGCCACATCAAGTTCAACTCAACTTTTGTTCTTTCTTGTGCCCCTCAGGGTAATAAACTGACCCTCAGGCCTGTGCCCGGAAGGAAGAACGCAAGACTTCTCAAATGAAAAGGTGAGGAAAATTAACCGTCTTGCCACTCTGGACCTGATGCCTTCACGGAGCGATGAGGGCCCCAATGTCCTCTCGACTCTCCAGTGGGATTAAGGCAAATGAACAGGATTACCAGTAACCACTGGAGAAAGTAACTAAACCTCTTAGTGAAGGTACCCAAGGAGTAGGTGGGTAAGGGAGGACCAGCTACCCAAATACGCATCTGGGTTGTTCAACCGTGGCGCTCCAGGCTGCGGGCTGCGCAGTTTTACCCAATGGGTACAGAAGGTCTGAGGCACGCAGAAAAAGGAGAGGCCCAGAGGCCAAGAAGCCTCGCCGGCTGGAGAAGCGTGTCATCGCTAGGTGCGCCTGGTCCGCGCGCGGCCTCCGGCGCTCTCGGCCCTGGGCGACAGGTGCAGCGGGCTGTCTCCGCCGCCCGCTGTGCCAGGGCAGCCGCCGCGCACTGGTGCGGAACCACTATCGGAACGAGTTTGCGCTTCTGTTTACAAAGCAATCCTGCCATCAAAAGAGGAACAAAATCACCACTTATCACACCCTGTCATAAAGTAATCTGCCCAGAGGGAAACCCTAACAGAACTGCTCAGAGTGTGGGGGCGAGGGATGAGAGGGGACAGAGGAATGGAGGATCCCCCCAACCCTCCTTCAGAGTAAATCGCCAAGTCCGGTCGTGTCCCGACAGGCTGGAAAAGACAGAGGAGGGTGCCCCGGACTTTTGAAACGGGTTTGAGCGGAGTGCCCACCCTGGGCTTGGGACTCTTGGCTTTTTGGAATTGGCCCACCTGCAGCCCTCCTCCGTGGATGCTTACTTTCCTAATCTTCAAAGGTGTTCTAAAAACCCTTCCAAAAAGATGAACAGAAAGTGAGAGGCGAAAATACCCAACTCAGATCTTGGAGACTGGGAGGTGCCCTTTGTTGTGCAAAGGTAATACCTGACCAGGGGAAGGGGATGGTGCTTTCTCCAATCCACCTATCCACTCCCCACCTGGGTGCTTGTTCTGAAGAGGTGGAGGTTAAGGTAGCCCAAGTAGTGCCCATAAAATGGTAAGGAAATGGTGTGGGAATGGGAGAGAAGCAGGATTCCTGGGAAATTACAAGCTATTCCTGTCCAGCCACAGGAGCCTCCTATTGCCCCCCCACCCCCACACTTCCTGGTCCTGCCACATCTAGAGGGAGGTGAAACCCTGCAGGTAACCAAACCCACAAGTGGGGGAGTGCTGGGTGTGTCCTACCGGTTTCCTTTTCCAGGATCAAGAGAAGGAACCCCTCCCTTCAGATGTCCCTGGGAAGTGGCTACTTTGCTGGCCTTGGTATCAGTAATTCATAGCTTAATATAACCAGATTTTCAGTTTGTACCTTAGTGATTCTGGACATTCAACACCACCCCCTGCCCCAGGTCTTGTGCCCATCCCTGGGCATTCCAGTCACCAACATGATGCAGCACACCAGCATTTGTTGAGTTTGGACTCAAGTGCATGTGATCCAGCTTTGATATGGGACTCTTGGTCCCCATAACTTCAGCCTGAAAAGTGTGTCATCATTAGCCTTGAGAGATCACTTTGGCTCCTAATAGGATACCCCAAGCCCAGGTGAGTAGAAGAGCAGGGGGAAAGACATGGCAGGCATACTTCTCAATGTCACATTATCATTTACACTTATTGAAGGCCTGGGAAATGTTGTTTCATCCTTTATAATTCCTCATGAAAGCAGAGGGTCAACATTATGCTAGTGTCATTGTGCAAAATAATCTGTAAGGTGTGGAACACTACTTTTCTAAAGACTGGAGACTTTGATTGGAAACTGGCAGAGTTTCCAAAAGCACAGTGAGAGAGGATCTCTGACCCTTCTCCTCCCCCCCAAAAAAGTCATCTGGGGGCTGTTGATAACATAAGCATTGGCTTCCAAACTTTGCTGTATATTAGCATCATCTGAAGAGTTTAAAAATCTGAATGCCCAAACATCTTTTGGAACCAATTAGATCAAAATTTCTGGGGATAGTTTCCAAGCAAAAGCATTTTTAAGAGCGTCTTACATATTGCCAATGATGCAGCTCAATCTGAGGACCAAAGGCTTGGAATCATCAAGATCAGCATCACCTGGCAACTTGTTAGATATGCAGATTCTCAGGTGGCCACTTATAAGGCCAATGAAATTTCTGGGGGTGGGGCCCTAGCTATTAATATTTTCACCTACTCTCCCAGCCATGCTGGTGCACTATCAAATTTGGGAACCATTGAGGAAAATGTGTGCCTCTACCTGAGTCAGACTTTTGGGTTGCCTTTTAAAACTCACAGTTCCTTTTCATCATTGACCTTATAAAAAACTGAAGACCCCAGATTTCTATTTCCTCTTTTGGGAAACAGGGCACATCTCCATCCTAAATATGGCAAATCACAAATCTCTCAAACAAAATTGCTCTGCGTTCGGATTAGCCAGTTTAACAAGTCCAACATCACTACTAAACTCAGCCATTCCTGACATCTCTTGTTGCCCTAGCTGTTTTTCCCACGATAAAGATTTAGAAACCCAACGTAGAGTGTCCCAGTCTAAGAGACAGAATCAGGCTTTGGGTGACAATAACGTTTATTTGGAAGAGAGGTCACTTTTATTCCCCCACTGGGATTCTTTTTCTCCCAGAGTCTCTCCTCTTCTACCTCCTCTCTCCTCGGTCCCAACTTCTCACGCGCTTGGCGTCTCCATCTCGTTGGCTCAGCCCAGGAGCTTGGCATCTGTTCTCTGAATGTGAAACCCCCAAACACAGTGAATTCCCCAGCATCCGACCTCTTCCTGCTAAATTTTGGGACAGAAATTTCAGCTCTCTGCTCCACTCTCGCTCCAAACTTGCTGGGATAAGTCGGCTGACCAGGGATGCAATCAGTGCAGAGCCTTCTCGAACTCTCTCCCCTTGCAGGGGCAAGTTTTCCATATTTGTACATAAGGCCCCCTGGAGTTGGCTGGTTGGAGCGGCTCGGATGACTTTTCCTAGGGCAGCAGGCCAGGCACGGCTGCAGTCTCAGCTTTACGCACCAACCGCAAGGTGTGCGCACCAAATCCTCTGGTTTCGCGAGCAGCTCGCGGTAGGGGCCATTTCCCCACTGACCAAGAAATTATCAAGAGGATGCGGCCGGCTCTGCCATGCTTCGAAAGGGGCCCAATCACCATTCTGGGTACTAGTGCCTTTGCCTGGAATGACAATATTTACGCAAACAGGTGGGCGTCGGTTCCCCGCGGCGCAGAGGGGACGTGCTGGGGCTGCAGGAAACCGGCGCTCAGGCCCCCAGTGCCTCAGTCGCCTCTTTGCTTTACCCATCTCGCCAGCTCTCGGGTGGCCAGACAGTGGCTCTGAGGCCAGCCCTAGGGCTGCCTGCGGCAGGAGTAGGGGACAGCTGCGCGGAGCGTAAGGCTAGCCATCGGGATTGACCGTCCCCGCTGCGCGCTCTGGCGCCAAATCCCTGCTGGCCAGGAGGCGGGGAGCTGATTTGGCTCATTCCCATTCAGAACTCAGAGACTGGTGGAGACAGAGTGTCTCCTAAATTGAAGCAAGTCTCCTGAAAGTCTGGGAAGGAAGCCTCAAAACTTTGTGCCACGCAAAGCTCGGGCTGCCGCCGGGGCTCGGTCCTGGTTGGTTTTGTGCAGGCCCTGAAAAGTTCGCCTAGTTCTTCCGGGCCGGCAGGATTCGGGATCCTAGACTCCCGTCAAGGCTTCATTTACTTTCAGTTTGTCTGCCTTGACTAATGGCGGAACAGGCCGAAATGCGTGGTCTGGGATTTTCTCAAGTAGTTGGCACTTAATCTAGAAATAGGGGGTAGGGCCTTCTCCTTCCTAAGGCACCTCCTGAGGACGTGCTCAAGGGGACCCGCAGACTCCAGATCCCATTGTTTTCTCTGGAGACCACAGACTTCAAAATAGCAAACCTTTGTTGCCATTCAAACCTTTCAGACTTTTATGTTAATCTCTGGTACTTTCTTAACAGTGAAGTCTTACTTATTTGTTGCTGAAAGGCTAGATCTACAGTAAAAGTGCCATTCCTGTAGGTATTTTGAGGCTGTACAAGGTTATTTATTAAAGATCACAAAAATGACAAGCCAGCTACCTTTGAATTCCCAATCTGAGATTCAAAACTCAAAGACATGTTATCTTTGCTCCCAAAATCTGCATATATTTATCTCCAGATCTTTGCCTTTTTTTTTTCCTTTCTTTTTTCTTTGTCTTTTCTCTCCTCCTCCTCCCACTCTCTCCTCCCTCCTTTTTCTCCTCCTTCTTTGCAAAATAAAATATCTAACATGGCTCTGTGACCGTGGGGAGGGACATTGTTCAAGTGGCATCGTGTTTATTTCAACATGGCAAATTGCATTCAAGATCTAAGTTGACAATTTAACAAGGCCAGATCAAGTATATGAAGTTTTTTTAAAAAACTGATGGAGCACATATCACTTCACTCTTTCCCAACTCAAAATGTGCTCTTTCTGCAGCTTGCAATGTAAATTGTATAATCTTTCTAATTAGATAATTTCACCCATGATGTTGTGCATATAAGAATTATACAATTTTCCTTTGAAGTGTGGCACTCCAAAGAATAAAAAGGAAGTTTTCTCTCTGCTAGTGATTGAAAACAAACACCAAAACCTGACAATTTATACACACAGTCCCCTTTCTGACTCAACTTGTCCCTTTGAGAATTACTATTTCAAATACCAAAGTTAGAGGATACTGAGTTAACTGTGGTCTTCAGCCTAAATATTTGATTTCTAATTCTGAAAAACTGGTTTTCATTTGCTTCAGGAACTTTTAAAGGAAAAGTTGTCTAAGATATATAGTTGAGCAAAGACTCAGACAATAGCATTTGACTGCTTTTAATCTCTATTTAAAAATTTTAAAACTATGGTTTGAATGAAACTCTCAGTGTCCTGAATAAAGAATAAATACTATAAATTGTTTACATAGATGTTTTCTCTTTTCATTATTAAAGTACTCAAGCAACTATTATATAAAATTCAGGTTAAGTACTGCATGTAAAAAATACATATCTCATTTACATATTCTTATTGTGTTCAAATATTTGTACCAAAAAAAGGATATTAACATGATTTTTAATGCTTTTTTTCCCCTTTTCCTTTTACTATTAGAAAGAGAAGCTAACAAAGCAAAACCTCTTCAAATAATGAAATTTCTCTGGCCTTGGAAAGTTCCAGTGTGTTCCAACTCCAACAATTGGAACAGTAGGAAACATCTGACTTGTAGGAAAAATTTGACTTGTGATGTTTGAAATTAAACAGCACCTGGCTCAATCTCCCAAAGAGAGAATTCAGTATGTTTTCTATGGTTTTATCCTATGGAAGAAACTGCCAGAACAACAGAATGTTAGGACCTTAGAGTGCTCATAATGCCCCTCATTGCAGGTGTGTGTATACTGAGCTCAGTTCAGGTGCATATACTGAGCCTAGTACAAGTGCATTACCTGAATCCAGTTCAGGTGCATATACTGAGCCTAGTACAAGTGCATTACCCAGCTTGTTGGTGGCTGTGTTAGTTGGCTTTCCATCACTATACAAAGTAATAAGATAATCAACATATAAGAAGGAAAGATTCATTTTTACTTACCGTTGCAGAGGTTTCAGTGTGTGGTTACTTGTCTGGTTCCTTTGGGCTCATGGCGAGGAAACGCATCATGTTGGGGAGTATGTGGGGAAGAAAACCACTCACCTCAGGGTGTCTGGGAAGCAAAATACAGAGGAGGGAACCAGAATCCCTAGATTTCCTTCAAGGGGCTACTCTGAATGATTTCACTTTGCCCCACCTTCAAAAGCTTCCACCACCTCCCAATAGCACCTCAGGTTGGTTCCAACCCTTTAGCACACAAGCCTTTGGGAACATTTCAAATCCAAACCATAAGAGTGGCCAAAGAGTGACACTAGCTGTCCAGGCTGGTGGCCTTTCCCTTACCACACCTACTACTGAGCTAGTCTACAATGCTGTGTCCTGGATTAAAGACTTGATAAAATTTAAGGATTTGGACTAAAGAATGTTAGTGAACGAACCTAAGCACCCAATCTGCTTTGAAGAGGTCCGAATTAAATACGGACTCTATGCATGTATTGTTAATTGCAGACATGAAAAATGCAATGTTTGTTTTTTTAAAATTTTTTTTTAGTTGTGGATGGACACAATGTCTTTATTTTATTGCTTTGTATGTGGTGCTGAGGATCGAACCCAGGGCCTCACGCATGCGAGGCAAGAGCTCTACTACTGAGCTACAATCCCAGCCCAAAAAATGCAATGTTGATAGAAATCATCTCCACAGCCTTGACTCTGGACAAAGCTAGAGAAATGGCTCTTCAATCTCGTGTCCACATTTTCTGGTGACTATTTCCTATGAATGAGCTCAACTTCCCCTGAAAACTACAAGAAAAGCAGAAAACCTGGGTGCAGTAAATTATAACTGTAATCCCAGCTCCTCAGGAGGCTGAGGCAGGAGGATTACAAGTTTGAGGCTGGCCTGGGCAACTAGTGAGATCCTCAGCAACTTAGCCAAAAACTGTCTCAAAAAATAAAAAGGCTGTCTCTAAATACAATATAAAAAAGGGGCTGGGGATGTGGGCCAGTGGGTAAATGCCCCTGGGTTTAATCCCAGGTACCAAAAAAATGAGAAAATAATTAATAAAAATAAAAAAGAACTAGAGATTTAGCTCAGTAAAGTGCTCCTGGGTCCAATCACACACACACACACACACACACAAATATCAACTCCTAGAACAGTTTGGACACATGACTAATGTGACACTGAAGTTGTAGCGCAAGGACTCTACTTTCTGTATTTTAGTATTTTGTAGCATTACATTTTCATCTTTTAATACATTCGTGCAATTTCTTAGAGTCAATTCTCCCTTTTCAAATTAACAGGTGATGGAAAGGCAGAGATAATTCTGTAGGAATTACTATTTAATTGGGAGATTTTAGGGAGTGATAAGAAACTTAGCAAAAGCAGGAACAACATTAAATGAGTTGTGAAATTTTTTGGAAAATAGAAGTATCTACCCAAAGGGAGTATTTTGTTCATCAGTAATCATTACAATAGGGATGAGGATGTTAGCTCAGTGGTAGAGCATTTGCCTAGATGTGCAATGCCCTAGGTTGCAAACACACACACACACCATTACAATAAAAATGGATGGTGATAGCTGGGCGCGGTGGCTCACGCCTGTAATCCTAGTACTTTGGGAGGCTGGGACAGGAGAATCGTGAGTTCAAAGCCAGTCTCAGCAACGGCGAGGTGCTAAGCAACTCAGTGAGACCCTGTCTCTACATAAAACACAAAATAGGGCTGGGGATGTGGCTCAGTGGTCGAGTGCCCCTGAGTTCAATCCCTCCTACCAAAAAAAAAAAAAAAAAAAAAAGAATGATGATAACAGATAACTAAAAACAAAAATCGCCACCACTAAATTTGACTGTACTTATTCCTATGACATCACATCTCATTAATTTCTACAAGGAAGATGTGACTCAAATTCAGAAAGAGGTACCCTTTCTATTTATAAGGAGAAGTTTTCACAATCTCTTTGCAAAAGTACATTTGGAAGCAAAATGAAATCATGGTGACTAATATTTTCTCTGAAATTCCCAATTCCGTGATGAAGCATATGGATCGTAAGTCATCTCAATACCATCAAATAAGTAAACTAAAAACAAATAAAAAACAAACCCCAAATATCCTTTTCTCAAACATTTCACAAATATCGACATATATGTAACCGGTATGAATTAGAGCTGGATTTTTCTTTCCTAAACATTTGCTGCCCCCATGTGTCCCTTTAGGAAACTGAGTGTTGAAAATAATTCATGCTCATTTAGCATGTATTCAGATTTACATAGCAATAAAAACAACCAGAAAAACACCCTAACAGTTGTAGAAACAGCACCAGAAACAGGACAGAGAAAGGGGAGAGGGAGCACCTGACTTTTGTCACAGACTTCTGGGCTCATTTCCAGTAATTACATAACCTCTCAATGTCCAGAGCTCTTCAACCTTGAAATGGGTGGGATCTGGGGGGATGGGAAAGTAAGCCAGATTTTCTCTAAGGTCCCTTCTTGCTCTAACATTTGGGCACTCTCATGGAGGACAGCAAAAGAGATGTAGGAAAATCCAGCTGTCCCATTTTTAGCTAAGTTGTAGACTTGGAACCGTGCCAAAAACTCATGAATGAATTTTTTTGTTTCATCATTGGAATCTATGACCTTGGTTCTCTGTCATCTTGACAAACTTGCTTCTCAATGTCTGAGTAGCACTGAGCCTGAGAAAACAAGAAGGAATTCATTCTCTTTAATGTCCCATGATTACATGGTATACTACTTGTGACTTCAAAATGAGAAATCATCTTCTGTGTTGACTGTGTATCAGTAACAGGTATCACCTCCCTCTGTTTTCTTGATAACAGAACCTAGGGTTCATTCAGTTATCAGGCAACTATGTATCTAAGGAAAGGCTATGTTTCTCACTTGCCCAAAGAAATTTTTGGATAAATTTATTTATTTGATTGTTTGTTTTCAGTTCTGAGGATCTAATCCAGTGGGACTCTGCCACTTAGATACATACCACCTCTTTTTATTTTTTATCTTGAGGCAGAGTCTCACTAAATTGCTAAGGTTGATCTCAAACTTGTGATTCTCCCATCTTAGCCTCCCGAATCACTGAGATTACAAGTGTGTGCCACCATTCCCAGTCAATATGTATGATCTTATTTATTTCATTTCTATCACCTTCCATGTGATTATTAATGATATAAACTTGATTACCATTTTTGCCTTGAATATGTAAATCATTAACATTCTACTATCATATCAAGAGTCTCTGTTCTCAACATTTAGCTTTAGTGACCAGTATGTTTGAAAACTCCTACATTTGGGTTTTTCTTCTATTTTATTTATTTGCTTATTGTTATTTATTTATTTTGCAGTGCTGGAGGTGAAATCTGGGGTCTTGTGCATGCCAGGCAAGTTCTTTACTGCTGAGCTTCATCCCTAGCTCCTAAAGGAGTGCTTTAAAGGTCTTTTTAAAAAATCATTACTTTTAGCTTTTGTTGTTGTTTTTATCATTAATATACTTATTGCCACTTGATGTCTTATAAAACCCTTTAATTCTTTTCATTTGTATTTTATTCTTTGCACGTGAAAGGTTGATGTAATAGAAATGCATCTGATGTGCACAGTTCCCAATCATATTTATGAACCCTACATTAGATATTATACATTAGTGCTAAATATTCACATACCAGCACACAAGGACTGAAAAAAATCAACAAAATAAGTGGCTGTATCCTTAGTTGCTTGGGGCAACCTGACTCCAGTCTTTGGCATTCTTGGGTTTCCTGAGCATCCAGGCACACTAGTAAAACATGGGTCTTACTATGTGAATTACATGCACATGTACCCAGAGTTAAACATGGCCCATTTCTAAGAAAGCTATGACTTTTATCCTGATCACCATCTATTATGCCATGAAACTGAAAAATCCAAATCCCCCAAGGCAGGAAATGCACCATTTCAGGCTAACCTGGATGGATTTTCAGTTTCTCCATTACCAGATGGCCTAATATTTAACTGAATAGAAAACAGATTTAGAGTGCAGAAGATCTTCATGTATCCTTATCTCAATAATGGGCCTGTTATGTGACTTCTCTCTGTGTACCAAGAAACCTATGACATTTAATGGGCATTTTTACCCACAATAGCTGGAAGTATCCGATGGAGAAGAAGTATACAGATGTGCATCTTTAGAGCCGGCGGCAGAGTGACAGACATGTTTGTCTTTAAAGCTACAGTTCAATTTGACAGAAGAGCAAAACACCAGGAACTATCTGCAGTTTCTCAACTCCCATGTTTGTGCCATTTGTACAACATTTCAAATGTCTGTCCCTATTCCCATGTTCTGTCCATTCTTTCCCAAAGTGGCACGATCAGCTTCTGATAGTCTGCTGCTGGCGTAGGTGAAAAAATGCTCAGTATTTGGGAATGTCGAGGGTTCTCTGAGTAGCATAGGCCTGGAAATGGAAGAACCAGATCAGCCAGCCACGAGTTGGCTGTCCCTGAGTCATGTATCTGGACCTGGAATACAAGAGCATCCATCGCAATGATTCCTGAGACCCTTCCTAGATCTAAGAGACCATCTAAGCCAGATCCACACATCTGTCAGCCGAGTTCCTGCGTTAACAGAGCCTGGAGACAAGAATTCCCACAGTGACACATATAACTAAGAAAACAGTTCAAGGTGGAAAGCATCACCAAATGCATTTATTTCATCACTTTTTGATGGAACTCAGGTAAACAATTTGGTACATTTACAAGCAATATTATTTTAGGTTCATCACTATTCATAAGGCAAAACATTTTCCCTGATTTGGATCTCACTCCAAACCCTAACTTACAAAATCCAAAATAACTTCTGCCTGGCATGGAGATGATATGATACCTCTACATTCTTGGTTTCCTTAAAGAGAGCTATGTGAATACATGCCAATAATATTCAGGAATATCATAAAAATTAATTACACCATTTCCTTAAGGGAACTGAGTCATACAATGAATTTTTGTATAATAATCTTTGTAGCCAAGTTTGTTGGTTTTTTTAAACAGGATTAGCATTACAATGTTATTCAGTCTCTAAGCATATAATCATGCTACATTTGCATATTTAATTAAATACACAAAAGTCAGATAAAAAGTCCATTTATTTTAGCTACAGACACCTGGGCCTGGAAAATCAAGAGAAGTTGGCTAGTCCTTCCTCTGTAATTCAATCAGAGTGATGATAGACAACTGCCAAATTTTTATCTATCCTATTTTCCAATGTCTCTAAAGATTTGGTTGTTTGTCTTTTGTTGTTGTTGTTTTTTTTTTTTTGGTATGGGGATTGAACTCAGGGGTACTTGACCACTGAGCCACATCCCCAGCCCTATTTTGTGTTTTATGTAGAGACAGGGTCTCACTGAGTTGCTTAGCGCCTTGCCATTGCTGAGGCTGGCTTTGAACTCGAGATTCTCCTGTTTCAGCCTCCCAAAGTGCTGGGATTACAGGCATGCGCAATCACACCCAGCTTGGTTGTTTTTCTTTATAGCTTTTTGCAGTAATTAACAATCCTCCGTGTATGATTTTGAAAGTTTCATTTAATCTTTCATGCCCAGATCTATATCTAATTTTTCTTGTTCAGTCTGTCTGTCTGAGATATAGACAGCTGTTGGAAACTATTCTTTGCACAGCAACTTCTCATTCTTAGTCATTCTCTCCGAGTAGAGGGAAACACAATGTAGTTCTTTCAATTAGTCGTTCAATTATTCAGAAAATGCTCATATTTTCATAACAGTGCCATGAACAGTTCCAGCTTTTGAGTGCAGAACAGTGAAAACAAAAGACAAAAATCTGCCCTGTTGGACTTTGTATTCTAGGGGAGAGAAAGCAGACAAGAACTACAATAAATAAAGTGCCCCAGAAGCAGTGGCACACACCTGTAATCTCAGCTACTCAGGAAGCTGAGGCAGGAGAATGGCATGTCCAAGGTCAGCCGGGGAAACTTAGCAAGACCAAACCTGTATCAAAATAAAACAAAATAAGTAAGTGTAAAGGACTAATGATGCAGAGAACCCTGGGTTTAATCCCTCGTATCACAAAAGAAAGGAATAGAGGGTATGTTAAGTAACAGCCTGGGCCAAAGGGAAACAAATGAAGAAAGGAAGAGTTGGGAAGCACTAAGACAGGGGGTAGTTTGCAATTTAGAAAGGGATACCACCAAGGATATCATCAGAGGAGTAGTCCAGGCAGAGAGACTAGAATGTGCAAAGGCCCTGAGGCAGAAACGTGGCTGACTTGTGTACTAGGAGTGAGTGAGCAAAGGCAAGAGTAGTGACAGCTGATGTGAGGAGAAATTCTGACAGGTGAGGGGCTGGGGAATGCAGGCACTCACAGCAAAGAGCCTTGTGAGCTGTTGTAAAGACTTTAGCTTGCTAGGTGTGGTGGCACATGCCTGTAATCCCAGCAGTTTGGGAGGCTGAGGCAGGAGGATCACAAGTTCAAAGCCAGCCTCAGCAACTTCATAAGACTCTGTCTCAAAATAAAATGTAAAAAATTTTTAAAAAGGGCTGGGGATGTGGCTCAGTGGTTAAGTGCCCCGGGTTCAATCTCTGGTACAAAAAGAAAAAAAGGAAAAAGAAAGACTTAGCTTCCACTCTTGAGTTAGGAGCTTTTGGGGGCATTTGAGCAGAGGAGTGACATGATCTGGCTCATATTTGAAGAGTCTCCTTGGCTGCTGTATCACTGCAGGGGGACGGGCGAGGAGACAGGAGAGCGTGGGGGGCTGCAGTGGGAGCCATGAGCCAGAGCGTGCCTGCAGATGACCAGGGAAGAAGCTCGATAAGGAGCCTCATGTTTTCTGCTGTTTGCACTCAGGGAGGTGAAGGGTGTCTGCAAAGTGCACCTGAGGAGGAACAGGCCAGGCAGTGGAGGAAAGCCACAGAGCATGGACCCAGGTTCCAGCAAGAAGGGGTACACAGCAGTGTCAGCGGCTGCTGTGAGCCAGAGCCCCAGGGAGGCGGAAAGCAACACTTTGGTTTTGGCCCCATAGATGTCAGTGGATGAGGAAGACAGAAACCCAGCAGAGAAATTGGAATCAGAGCCCAAGGTTCTTAGCCAAATTCCCCACATAATTCCTAGGTACTGAGGGCTATCACTGATCCCTCTGACCCTGGTGCTCCCGTGGGTAAGATGGGCACCCTCACTCCCACATACATGGTCTCTCTTCAAGAGACCGTGTAAATGAAGCCTCTCCCATAGCTTCAGAACTGTGAGAAATAAATACCTGTAGTTAAAGGCTGGAGGTTCAAGATCAAGATGCTGGTTTCTGTGAGGCCTCTCTTCCTGGCTTGCAGATGCTACTTTCTTGCTGTGCCCTTATATGGGCTTTTCTCTGTGTGCACGGAGGGAGGAAGAGGGGAGAGGGAAAGACAAATGTTTCTGGGGCGGCTCCTTCTCCTCCACTTTTTTTTTTTTTTTGATACTGAGGATTGAACTCAGGGGCACTCGACCACTGAGCCACATCCCCAGCCCTATTCTGTGTTTTATTTAGGGTCTCACTGAGTTGCTTAGTGCCTCAATGTAGCTGAGGCTGGCTTTGAACTGGTGATTCTTCTGTCTCAGCCTCCCAAAGTGCTGGGATTACAGGCGTGCACCACTGCGCCAGGCTCTCCTCCTCCTTCTTTTCCCTAGTATTAGAAAATGGAAGTATTTTCCCTAGTATTAGAGATGGAAGCCAGAACTTTGTCTTGCTAGGCAAGGGCTGTACCACTGAGCTACACTCCAGTCCTTTTTCCTCTTGTTATAAGAACACTGACCCAAGGCTGGGGGTGTAGCTCAGTGGCGGAGAACTTGCCTAGCAAGACAAGGTCCTGGGTTCTGTTGCCAGCACTACAAACAAAATCCCCACCCTAGCCCCATGGGATTAGGACCCTGCTCTTATGACTCTATTTAATTCTGCTTCCCTATAGGCCCTATCTCCAAGTACAGGCATCTTGAGGGGTTAGTGTTTCAGTCTATGAATTTGGAGAAAAGACATAATTCAGTCCATTACAAAGCCCCTAGCCCTTATTTGCTAGTGCTCCAAACTTAATTCATCCCTCAATTACTCCATCATTGTTGATTCAGTGTTTTATTAATTTTATAACTTGGAGTATAACTTATGCTAATACGTGTAACATTCTTATTCTGAAATTGAAAAATATGTATTTAACTTGTTTAACAAAAGCTAATTGGTATCCAAAAAAAGTCGGACAATACTGCCATCTACTGGAATCTCATTCAAAGTTCACTTCTCGGATTTCCTTGGTCAACACTGAGCTTAGCTGCTGCCGTCAATTATTTTTCTCTTTGAAGTAAGTGTAAAATTAGATGATCTTGTTTTCAATTTAATCCCTCAATAAGTATTCTAAAAATACTCAAAGCTTCTAACATGACAGATTAGGTTTGACTGCTTTCAGAATTGATTCCTAAATTTGACACATGTAAGTTGTTAACAGGAAGTAATAGATGGAAAAAAAAAACCCACAAAAAACCCCTGCATTCAGAAACAACTTAAAGCCTCACTAGAGTTCTTTTTCTTTTCTTTTTATTTCTCCAGCATAAAATGTTTGGTCTGCTGGCTCACATAATCCATGAACAAAAGGGATTACACTCAGAAGCCTGATTGTGGAATATGAAATCTTCAGACCTTAAACTAGCCCAGGTTCACCTGCTGATAATGAAGGTCAAGTTCTGACATTGGAGAATTTATTTAGAAGGTCACATGATGATGGGGAGGGTGCTCGCCTGAGAGAAATGCAGCCAACTGCTTAACGTGGTACTGTTGTTAATAGAAAAAAGTAAGCATTTCTTACTTTGCTGGGCAAAATAAAGATGATACAGCTTCTATGTGAAATCAAACTAAATAAGCATGTACATACTCTTTTTTTTTTTTTTTTTTTTGGTACTGGAGATTGAACTCAGGGGTACTCGGCCACTGAGCCACATCCCCAGCCCTATTTTGTGTTCTATGTAGAGACAGGGTCTCACTGAGTTGCTTAGCACCTCGCCATTGCCGAGGCTGGCTTTGAACTCAGGATTCTCCTGTCTCAGCCTCCCTAAGTGCTGGGATTTCAGGCATGCGCCACCACGCCCAGCTAAGCATGTACATACTCTTGAGGGTGGAGCTCATACATAGCATGTGTGAGGTCCTCTGGATTAGACCTGAAGCACCTCCAGAAAAAAAAGAAAAAAAAAAAAAAGCATGTGGGAGAGGGATTGTATTTTGCTTCAAGTAACAGAAACCTTATTGCAGTATTTAAAGCTGTTTCTCTTATTCATTAAAAAAATTCAGATATACCCTGGGCTTGGTTTGTAAAGGAATTCCATGATCCTATGGACCCAGCTTCCTTTACCTTTTTTTTGTTTGTTTGAAAACATTTCAGTTTTTATTTTGTTTTGGAAAGATACCTCTGTTGAGTGTAAAACTTTTAGTTAACTATTTTTTTCCTCAATGCATGGACAGTATCTTTTGTTCTCTAGATTTCATTGTTGCTCCTTAAATGTTACTTGTTAGGGTTGCTTATTTGAAAATAATCTGCCCTTTGTGGTTGCTTTGTTGTTGTTGTTTTTTTTCTCTAGAGGTGCTGAGGGTTGAACCCAGCTTGCCTTATCCTGTCCTCTGCTATCAGGCGGCTATTTCATGGTCCAACAGTTCCAGTCTTAAAGTCCACACCCAAGGTAGCAAAAGACTTTTCCAGATAGGCTTTTTTTTTTTTTTTTTTTTTTTTGGTACTGGGGATTGAACTCAGGGGCACTTAACCACAACTCAGCCCTATTTTATGTTTTATATAGTTGTTTAACGACTCAGCCGTTGCTGAGGCTGGCTTTGAATTCAGGATTCTCCTGTCTCATCCTCCCAAAGTGCCAGGATTACAGGCATGCATCACTGCATTTGGCTTCCATCTAGACTTTAAAAAATGTAACCTGCACTTGGGCTTCTATTTTAGTATCTAGCACTTGGTTACATAGCCACCACTATGAAAGAAAGGCTGCAAAATAGTTTTTTTTAGCTGGACTGTTAAGTGAGCAGCCCCCCCAAATTGGGAGTGCTGTTACAGAAAAAGTGGGGTCATGGATGTTGGGAGAAGCAATTTGTAATCATGGTATGTTAACTTCTATGATAAGGGAATATAAATATGTATATGATGTATTATATAATTGGAAAAAGTTGAAATATCTAGAAATAATAAGTACCTAGGAACGGTACATGTCTCTGGAAGGAAAAGACAGATGACTGGGGAAGAAGGGGAGGACCATTTTGCAACTTCACCTCTTGTGGTTTTAAATCATATATTATGGTCCTGTGTTTTCTGTAGAAAAAAATTATAATGCAAAAGCTAACATTTGACTTCACAATTTTGTACCTGGATCTGCTTTTTAGCTAAAGTTTTTTCCCCACTCCCAGCTTTATTGAAGTAAAATTGGCACAAAAACCTCATATATTCAAAGTGTAAAATGCAATGGTTTGATATACATCTACATTGTGAAATGGTGACCACAACCAAGGTAATTATCATGTCCATCATCTCACAGTTACCATTTTTGTATATCTGTGCATAGTGGGAATATTGATGATCTACTCTCTTTGGCTGAAAGTTTTTAGGGGAATAAAATAGACAAGAGAAGTGAAATTCCTCTAATAGAAGAAAAGACACAGGGAAATACGAGTCATAGGAGTGTTTTTTTGTTGTCTTTGCAGTGCTGGGGATGGGACCCAGGGCCTCATGCATGCTGGGTAATTGCTCTACCACTGAGCTGCATTCCCAGTCTGTGAGTTGTTATGACCCCTGGGAAGACAAGTTTCAAATTCCCTCCCACACCCTTGACTTGATTATTGGGCTGGTGCACAGGCTTCCTCAAACATCCCCAAAGGCATCATGCCCAGGGTGGTGCTGAAAGGAAGAAGTGGGACCTTTAAAGTGGGAGCTGGTGGGAGGCCTTCTGGACATTGAGGGTGTGACCTTGAAGAGGATGATGGTACCTAGCCTTTCCTTCTCTCTTTTATTTCCCAGCCATGAAATGAATAATTTGCCCCCACCACGATGTGCTTGCCTTGCCATAGGCCCAAAAGCACCTGGGCTAACTGGCTGTAAACTGAAACCTCCAACATTGTGAGTCAAAATAAAGCTTTTTTTCTTTATAACTTGATTGTCTCAGGTATTTGTTATAGTAACAGAAAGCTAACTAACACAGATGAGGTTTGAGAAAAGTTTCAAAGAATAGAGGCAAATTAAAAACTTGGGGTAAATAAAATATTTGTTCTTCAGAGTCACTAACTTTCCTTTTTTATATGCCTGCACTCTGCCACTTATGCCAACAAACATACAAATAAAAAATACACATTTGAACATTGGCATTAGATATCCTGGACAAGATGTTCAAATCCAGTGAATATATTCAAATGCTTAACTTTTTTTTTCCTCCAAGAGGAAGACTGGAGGTTGAGATATGTACCAGGTGTCTCAGCTCAGGGCCTTGTGGGAGGTGGCCCTTGTGAGTTTTGCAGCCTACAGGGCTGCACCTGACTGGGCTGGTTACCCCCACCTATTGCTGATGCTTGAAATTCCTTTAACATGAGAAAAACATCTTCTCATTCTGCAATTTAGAAATAAACCTTAAAGTCTCCAGCAAGGCACATGCAAGCCAGACCATAATAACAAACCATAGAATGCCAGAGGGCTGACGAGGTGTCATTCAGCCCTTGCTGCTCCCACTGGAAAGGAAAGAGTGTGAAGCCTGGAAGGTGCCTTCTAGAATGTTCTCCCAGAGAAGCAGGAACCTTCAGACTGATGGGAAACCACCAGCAACTTAAGGCCCTGTCCAGGCACAGTGGTACTCGCCTATAATCTCAGTTGGGAGGCTGAAGGAAGAAGCTTACAAATTCAGGACCATTCTGGGCAACCTAGCGAGACTCTGTCTCAAAATTAAATTAAACTTTAAAAGAGAGTTGATAAGCTGGGGATGTAGCTCAGGGGTAAAGTGCCCTTGGATTCAATCCCCAGTACCAAAAAAAGAAAAGACACTTTTAAGGAAAACTTCTATGACTCAGAGCCAAAAAGCAATAGAGAGTTATCATAGAACTGCATTCTATTCCCAGAGATAAAGCCACTGTCACTAAGCATTAAGGTGCAGAGTTTTTGAATGATGTAGGGTTAGTGACGAAGGCACCATTTGCAGTGGGCAGAGGCCTAGGGAGCTATCATCGGCCTCCTTAATTTTTTTTTCTCTTCACTACCTTAGGTCAGAAAATATTCACCCCCAAAATAGGGAATGTTGAGACATTTAGCATTGGTATAACTATATATTAATGTTTTCTTCATCTGAATGTATACCAATTTAGTGTTTTATCAATTTCAAAACAGATCTTGCAGAAGATCTAGCTGTTCCTCACAAAACTAACCACACCTACACCAAGACCCAGTGATTCCATTTCTGCGTTATTAATCAGCTGATATGAAAGCAGATGTCTTCAAAGAGGCTTGTGGGGAAATGTTTTCCAATTTATCCATAATAGCCAACAACTGAAAACAGACAACAGGAGAATGGATAAATCAACTGCGGTAAGTTCATACAATAAACAGAGCAAAACAAGTCAAACTATTGATATATTCAACAATCAACTAGAAACAAACTATGCTGAATGAAAGAAGCATTACGCAGAAGAGTACTGATTTTTATTTGTTTGTTTTCAGATCAGTTAGCCCTCCACATCTGTAGATTCTGCATCTGAGGATCGAAAATAACAGGAAATTTTTTTTTCATCTGCACTGATCATGCACAGACCTTTTTTCTAATCATTATTCCCTAAACATATCAACCCTTGACATAGCACTGATATGTATTATAAGGTATTATAAGTGATTAGGTATATAGGTATTATAAGTGATCTAGGTATTATAAGTGATCTTAGGTATTATAAGTGATCTAGAGGTAATTTAAATTATGTGGGAGGATGTACATAGACTATATACAAACACTGCACCATTTTATAGAAGGGACTTTAGTATCAGGAATTTGGTATGGGAGAGGCCTGGAAACCAATTCCCCCAAGGATACTGAGGGATGACTTGTGTGTGTGTGTGTCTGTATGTGTGTGTGTAATTCTAGAACAAGAAAAACTAATCCATGGTGTGGGCAGGGGAATTCAGAGCAATAGTTGTTTCTGGAGGCGGGGGTGGGGGCAGGAATCGACTGTAAAAGAGGGCCTTCTAGAACTTCCTGGGGTGATCTTTACTGCATTTTGACAGAGGTTTGCTTAGTGTGCTAAAAGTATTAAAGAGTATAGAGTATTCCTTGCAGGTCCTCAAATGGCATACTTAGGAACTTTTCAGTAAACAAATACTGAACTCTCATAAAATATACCTATGTGGCAGTGTATGGGGAGAAGAGTCCTGCCGCCCTTGATATACTCTGAAGTGCATCCAAAATAAAATAAGAAAAATGGATTGGTGAGTGGATAAAGATAGGTAGGAAACAGAGTAGAATGTTGACAGTTGAGAGCGACTGCTTAGTGAGCATCTAAGAGCTCACTGTAGAGCCTTTTCAACTCCCAGGTTTGAAAGCTTTTATAACAACAGTTGTAAAAACTGATGTGGAGTGAGAGCTCTGATACAGAGCTTGGGCTATGATCTTACATATCTTCAAAGGAAGTATTCCCATGAAGCTGGGCAGTGTTTGTGGGGGAATTACAAAAAAAAGGATGTGTCAGCAACCGCGAACAGTTTTATTGTGCTTTTTGGTTTTCCCCAAACTGGGACATAATAAAGGCTCAATTAATGTTCTTTGAATGAATGAAAGGAATAAATAAATGAGACGGGCCTAAACCAGGGACTCCAAAAACTAAAACGGAAGGGTGACCCTAACATAAATGTTACAGAACACACTATGAAGACACAAACTTAGACCAAAACATAAATAAATGTCTAAAGCAATCAGATCTTAATATTCACTGCAACCCAAAAGGCTTTTTTTTTTTTTTTTGGTATTGATGATTGAACCCAGGGGTGCTTTACCACTGAGTTATATCCCCAACCCTTTTTATTTTTTATTTTGAGACAGGATCTCACTCTGTTGCTGAGGGTCTCACTAAATTGCTGAGGCTGGCCTCAAACTTGTGATCCTCCTGCCTCAGCCTCCCAACCTGTGTGGATTACAGGTATTCGCCACCTTGTCCAGCCAGAAAGGGAATTTTGAAGTGATACCTAAGACTAGCATTTTTCCTTAACAACTTGGATCTTTCTTCAATAATGAGGCACACTCCAGAGCAAATGATACTTCTGCTTTGAGAAAGCATAATGTCAAGCCAGGCTTTGGGATGCATCTTTTGAACATGGTTATAATGATTCTGCCAAGAACTGATGCACTCTGTTTCAAGGACCCCTCAAAATACACAAAGCTCAGGAAAGGAAGAATGAACCTGGGCCCTGCTAAGACAGCCATCAATCTGGAATTTGCTTGGTGCTCAGGTGGTCCTGAGGTCATAAAAATGAAGGAGGCCCATGCATTTAGATACATCTCTTTGCAAAAACTTGAAGCTATTATCATTTACAGATTTCTACCTAACATTTATGTAAAATTCACTCTTCTTTTCACGAAGTTGGGGGGTAGGAAATGTGCCTAACCCAGTGGTTTTCTAGATCCAGACTGTACATGAACACCTCAGGAGAGGCTTACCTGGTATTAAAACCTGAGTCCTGACCCAGCCAACTGAATTGGAATCTCTGGGGTGAGGATCGTGGCTAAGCACTGATGCACAACCAGATGTGACAGCCAGCTGGATCAGACACTCAGAACTGTGGGAAGCTGGAAGAGCCAGAGTCCTTGAAGCATGGCCTGGCCCAAACTAGAGTGGAGCCCCTGGTCAAGGCGTGGGGAGAGGCTGGGAGTCATCGTGACATGTGGAAGCCTGAGCCAGAGGCCAACGGATCCAGTAACGGGACAGACATCTTCCTCCAAAGACAGACTTTAACAATGACGAGCTCTATTGTTATTTATTTTCCTTTCACCTTACCAAGGCATTCTTGTGTCTACCCTTCCGGTGAACTGTCTCACAAGGTGTGAGGATGACCTCTGACCTCTGATCTTGCTAACAGGCCTATAAAAGCTCTACAAGACTTATAAAAGCCTTTTTGTTGAAGTTGTTCTACCTCCTGGGCCTCTCATCTGCAGATGTCCACTCTTTGTCTGTGCCACAGTAGTCAGTGGGAGAATGGGACTGGGGCCTAGGTTACCTTTGTATCACACTACAGTCTTTGAATTAACACTAAAGAAGCACTAGAAGAAAAATTGTGTGGTGTTCTCCAAGGGTACAGTAAACAGGGGTTAGTTTTCCTCCAGATACATCTTTTTGCAAAAACTTGAAGCTATTAACATTTATAGGATTCTATCTAAATAACATAAGGACAACCAAGCAGTTTAAGCTCTTTAGTTAGTTGCCTTAACAATTTGGATCTTTCTTGGGCTCTTAGAGCACTTGAATGTTTCTTTTCTTTTATTTTTAATTGTTTATGCTTGTTTCTTTAATAATAGAGTAGAATTCTACATGGGGGACAAAGGTGACATCTTTTCCTAGGGTGATAGATGTATGTACCCCTAGAAGAGTGAGCAGGGGTGACTCAGAAAATCCAGGTGAAATTCTTTCCCCAGAAGCCTCAAATTTATTTGTATTTTAACTGATTTTTATGTTTCTAATCAGTAGTGTGGCATTAATCATGTGTCAGGCATTTTTATTACATCAGGAAACAAGACAGACTCAGTTCTTTCTTCTCTGTTCTCCTACTCAAACAAGATCATGCATTTTCTCTCTAACTTTTAAAAAACAGAAGCTCCAACAACCAGAAGAGTTGAAAAAATAATACACAAACACCTAAATACCTTTCCCTTGAGTTTAAAAATCATTATTATCACTGTTGCTTAAATGATACAGATAGGAAGAAGAAGTGTCAGCTGCTAAGCCAGATAAGAACCTTTAGGGGAAAATGCCTACTCTACCACACCTGTTAAGGGTCCTTTCTTTTGTTTCAGTTAAAACTTTTTGGATGAACTTATGAAGAACTAGCCAAGATTTCCAAGATGACTGAGCCCATCTGTTTTGTTTTAGGTTCCTAAAGAAAACTTGATTCATTACAATATTGAACTGAGCATGCCTGGAAGTCTGTTTTTTTTTAACCTAATCAGTAGATTCCACTGATATGGATTAACTGGGAATTACTGTAAGCAGGTGGAGTGCGGCCGGAGGAAGTAGGTTACTGTGGGTGTGCCTTTAGGGTTTAAATCTTGTCCATGGTGAAAGGAACCCTCTCCCTTTGCTTCCTGGTTGCTGCTGTCCTCTGCCTGCACCTTTCCCATGATGTTCCACCTCACCTTGGCTCAGAGCTATGGAGTCGGCTCATCAAGGACTCTGAAACCGTGAGACAAAATAAACTTTCCTTCTTTCCATTGCTTTTGTCAGGTCTTTTGGTCACAGTGACAAAAGACAAAAACAATATATCACTTATAAGCAGTAGAAATGTATTCTGAGCCCACCATTCTGGGGGCTGGAAAGTCCGAGGTCGACTCTCTGGCAGATCTGATCTGTGGTGAGGGCCCACTCTGTGGTTCATAGATGGCACCTCCTCACTGTGTCCTCACATGGAGGAAGGGACTAAGCAGCTCTCTGAGTTCTCTTCAGAGTGCTGATCTCATTATGAAGACTTTACCTTCAAGGCGTTTATGTCAGTGCCCACCTCCTCATATGGTCACCTGGGGGATCAGAATCTCAATGTGTGAGTTTGGGGGAAATAAACATTCAGGCCGTTGCATCTGTATTCCTCAGGCCAAGGGGTAACATTTGGCTCATCTGTGAGTTATTCGCACTCTGCTCTGGAGTAGGACCCTCAGTTTCTCGTCAAGCTGGGCTTGTTGAGTTACATAAAACCTATCTGGGTCTATGTTGCTTGTATGTCTGTCCTCAAACTTGCCCTCTAAAATTCTCATATTGAATCAAGAATAATTTTGGACACAAGACAACAGACTGAATAGGTGGTGTGCTTTTGATCCATCTGAGTAGCTAAAATACTGAACTGGAACATTGTTACAATCTAAAGAAATCTTCCTTTTACTCCCTTCCTCCCCCATCATTTTACATCATTATCCCTAAGGATTAGTAATATACTGATTGTGGTTTTATATAGGTTTTTGTTTTTTGGTACCAAGAATTGAACTCAAGAGAGCTTAATCACTGAGCCACATCCTCAACCCATTTTTGTATTTTATTTAGGGACAGGGTCTCACTGAGTTGCTTAGGGCCTCAATAAGTTGCTGAGGTTGGTTTGAACTCTGCATCCTCCTGCCTCAGCCGCCCGAGCCACTGGGATTACAGGTGTGCACCACCATGCCTGGCTTATATAGGTTCATTTGAGGACATTTATGTGTTACGAATTATAATTCTGTCCCCATTTAAGTAAAGTATTTTCTGTTGCAACTTTATGGTAATTAACATCTATTTGATCAAATATTACTCATGTTTTTATCGATTTAGTGTGCAATAATATGATTTCAAAATTGGTTTTGTAGTTAGTCTAATATTTTTAAAAGTTAGTCTAATATTTTAGTTCAGTAGTAGAGAACCCCTGGGTTCAATCCCAGTACCAAAAAAACAAAAACATTTTTTTTCTTGAGGAAGTACTTTTCCCAGTGGACAGAAAGCTTAGTAAACATAAAGGTTGAAGCCAGCTTTCTTTATATGTAAAGGTAACTCACCTGCTCTAAAAAAATTTTTTGTACATACGATATCTGAATACATTTTCTTTACCAGGACTCAAACAATTCAGAAATCTGAAGACCATTCTCTTCTATCAGAACAAGACTCAAAAAATTCAGGGGGCTGGGGATATGGCTCAGTTGGTACAGTGCTTGTCTCGCGTGCACAAGGCCCTGGGTTCAATCCTTAGCACCGCAAAAAAAAAAAAAAAAAAAATCAGAAATCTGAAGAACATTCTCTTCTTTTTTTTTTTTTTTTTTGGTACTGGGGATTGAACTCAGGGGTACTCGACCACTGAGCCACATCCCCAGCCCTATTTTGTGTTTTATGTAGAGACAGGGTCTCACTGAGTCGCTTAGTGCTTCGCCGTTGCTAAGGCTGGCTTTGAACTCGCGATTCTCCTGTCTCAGCCTCCCTAAGTGCTGGGATTACAGGCTTGAGCCGCTGTGCCCAGGTAGAACATTCTCTTCTTTTATAAAATTTATTGCAGGGCCTGGAGATGTATTTCAGTGATGGAGAGTGTGTCTAGTGGGCATGAGGCCCTGGGTGTGATCCCCAGCATTATTAAAAAAGAAAGAGAGAGAAAGAAAGAAAGGAAGGAAGGAAGGAAGGAAGGAAGGAAGGAAGGAAGGAAGGAAGGAAGAAAGGGAGGGAAGGAGGGAAAAGAAGTCAATACGGAAAAAACTCTTGATATAAATTCAAAGCCATCTTCTAGTTAATGTAACAGATTTTAGCCACATTATGTTCCCTGATGTTCAATGTATATATGCACTACATTAGAAACTCAAGGAATAAAGAAATTGTTACATTTACTGCCACAATAAGCAAAATGGAACATTAAAAATAATATGTATTCATAAACAAGAGCAAAGATGGTATGACAGTATAAAATTAAGGACATTACAACTGGACTGTGTAGGAACAGCCTGACTGATTTCTTGCAACAAAGCATTTTTCATCAAAACTCATACATATTCAGCACCAGCAGTAGCACGCTCGTGAGTTCAGTGAGCTGCCAATGGAATCGAAACATTATTTCCTAGCATCTGTTTGTGGGAATTATGTAAAATATGTAATGCAATGTGTTTTCATTGCAATCCTATTTTTGTTTCCCAGCCAGTAAGTTTTCGTGGAAACCAATGTGTTTACCTGAGACCCACGTGCAGGCACATGCATGTGGGACTGAAATACAGCTATAGACACAGGCAGCGTGTCGGAGGCCAAACCCGCACGTTTCAATGCAATTCAGCCAATTTTCCACAACATGTGTTCTGACTCTCTGAGGATATAAAGCCCCCTGTAATGGTAAATGCACTCAATTGTGAGGACAGGGAGGGAAAGGGATGTCTTAGATTGTGGAGAAACATCACAGGAGCCATGGTTGTCTTGCTACACAAAGTGTGCTCTGTGGATCAGCAGTACTGGCACCATCTGGGAGCTTGTGGGAGATGCAGAATCCTGGGCCCATCCCAGACCTACTGACTCTCACAAGATCCCCAAATGATTTGTTTGGTGGTGAAATTTATAGAGTAGTGTTTAAAAACAAATTCCTAAACATACATAGTTATTTTAGAGTGATACTCAGAAGTTTTCTGAGACTTCACCTATAGCATGGTGACAATAGTTATTAATAATACGTTGTATACTTGAATCTGCTTGGAGTAGATCTTAAGTGTTATGTCACCAAATAATAATATAAAGCTACTTATGTAAGTGATGGACATGATAATGAGCTTGATTCTGATAATCATTTAATAATGTACAAAAATATCAAAATAGTACTTTGTGCTCCTTGAATACACACAAGTTTTATTTGTCAATTATACTTTAATAAAAAAATTTTTTTCTCAGGCCGGGAGTGGTGGCATATGCCTATAATTCAAGTGACTCACAAGGGCAAGGCAGAAATATTGAAATTTGAGGCCAGCCTCTGCATTTTGCCAAGACTCTGTCTCAAAATTAAAAAAAAAAAAAAAAAAAGTAAAAGGACTGGGAATCTAGCTTAGTAGTAGAGAACCCCTGGGTTCAGTCCCAGTACCAAAACAAAAAAAATTTTTTTCTTAAGGAAGTACTTTTCCCAGTGGACAGGAAACTTAGTAAAAATAAAGGTTGAAGCCAGCTTTCTTTATATGCAAAGGTAACCCCACCTGCTTTTTAATTTTTTTGTACATATGATATTTGAATACATTTTCTTTACCAAGACTCAAACAATTCAGAATTCTGCACTCTCCTTTTATCAGAGTCAACTATGATCAATACTTTTACTTCCTTTTAGTTTCTGTTCTATGAACTTCTATATATATACTCTACATACATTTTCACTTGTTGTTGTTCTGTTTTGTGAAGCTGGGGATTGAATCCAGAGCTTTGCACATACTAGGCAAGCACTCTACCACTGAGCTACATCCCTAGCCCTGCTGGATACATTTTAAAAACACAAAGGGAGCTATATTTGTTAAATATTACACATTTTTTCATTCATTTATACACATTTCTAAATCTTTTCCTTGTCTATACCTGTTGAATATATTCAATCTTTTTTTTTTTTTTGGTACCAGAGATTGAACTCAGGGGCACTCAACCACTCAGCCACATTCCCAGCCCTATTTTGTGTTTTATGTAGAGACAGGGTCTCACTGAGTTGCTCAGAGCCTCACCGTTGCTGAGGCTGGCTTTGAACTCGTGATTCTCCTGTCTCAGCCTCCCAAAGTGCTGGGATCACAGGCATGTGCCACCGTGCCTAGCTCAGACTCAATCTTTTTAACACCTGCATCATTTCCCAACAGACCCTAATTTGCATAGCCAGTGCCCTATTTATGGGCATTTGGGTTATTTCTAATATTTTGTTCCTATTATAAATAGTGCCACATGAACATCCTTGAACACTTATGTTTGTGATTTTGCTTGAGAATTTCTTTTTTCTTCCCAGGGCTTTGCTCATGCTAGACAAGCACTGGAAACTTCTTTTTTGTTGTTGTTGATGGATCTTTATTTTATTTATTTAAATGTGGTGCTGAGAATCGAACCCAGTGCCTCACACATGCTAGGCAAGTGCTCTACCACTGAGCTACAATCCCAGCCCTGGAAACTTCTTTCAATGTGGGTCCTAGAAATGGAATTTTAGAGTCAACAAAAAGGAGAAACAGCCAAAAAGCATGTGACTACCAGCTTGCTTTCAGTAGTAATAAAATGAGAGCAAATTAAATAGGATCCTTCCCCCTTTGCCCGTTGGCAAAATTGAAAGAGACAAAAGCATTTTTGATAGGAGTGTAGATCTGCAGTTAGTAACGTCAGTCAAAAACTTAGATGTTCAGAAAGGTAATGGCTGGTGCTTTCAGGGCTGGTGGGAGCATCCTCAGAACAGAGGGCTTAGTGCCTCCAAAACCCTGAGTCCCACATCTTCCTGTTTTTAAACAAAACCTTTTTAACTCCATGCATGAGTCACTTCCCTTAAAGCAAAAAGGGACAGTACAGACTTGTTCCAGTGAGGGCGACTGGTGGAGCCCACACATCCACGCTCTTTCCTGGCAGTCTCCCCAATGCCAGGGCTAGCCTATGGTCTCACCTCCCTTTGCCCAGGATGGTGGTTTGTTCTGGCCATTCTTTTGCCCTTCCCAGCCCTTGAACTTCCATCTGGGCTACTCTGGCCATCTTGCCAGGGATCTTGAAGTTGATTCTTGGGGAACAGAGACTGAAGAACTGGACCTTCTCCTCCCCAGATGCCCCGGTTTCCTTTGGTCAAGGCCCAGCTTCTCCCCAGGACCTGCAGCCAGATACTGAGCACCAAGACAGCGTTTGAGGGGCTGCTCTTCAAGGCTCCCTGCACCCATTTTGCCTGTATTTGCATGAGTAACAAAGAGGTCCATTCAGATGATCTCTCACTGGGCTAGAGATCAGCTTTAAAAAACACTTGTACCTTCCTGTGCTTAATTCATGGCCAACACGAAGAGAAGTCCCCTGGGGTGCTCAGACACATGGCCACTCCCTCATAGGTTGGGTACCTCTGGGCTCTGATGCCCTCAATGGCAGGGTGGCCACGTTCCAAGGAACGATTCCTCTCAAAGTTATTGAAAGGGCCCTCTCCATTCCGAGGCCAGACGCACCATGCCCCCCTCAACCCCTTGCTCCACGTCTCTGGGAAGGCACAGACGTTGCTATTACGTGCTGTCTCTCCTTACCCACCTCTGGGGTGTCTGCTCCAAGTGGTGGTGAAAGTGGGCATTGAAGGGGCCCTCCTGAGTTGGAAGAGCAGCCGTGGGTCACAGGGTCCACCATGCCGTGGGTGGTGTTGATGAGCAAGAGTCCCTTTCAGGCCCTCACACCTGGGGTCCAAGTAGAATGGGGACACAAGAGCTGACATTGGCTCCTGTGCAGATGATGGTGTGAAGCCAGACCCAAGAGCAGTTTGAGGAAGTTGTTTCACCTCTAATACGTTTGATGCAGGAGGTCTGTGTTGTTGATGGTGTATTGTTGTGAAGCAGACTCTCTTGCCTCAAGAAAACATACCCTGAGCCCTGCTCAGCAACTCTGAGTCATCTCCTGACTTGTTTGCAATTTGGAATTCTAAACAGAGTCCAAAATCCTAAGCTTAGCATTGAGACATGGAGGAGAATAGAAAGAAGAAAAAAGGTTATATTCCAGATCAAAATTTCTCTACTGTTGACACTGTTGTGGGGCTATTGCGAGCAGTGCTATTAATCATTACTTAGAGGCGGATTGTCTTTAAATCCAAGTGTATAATCAATCACACCAATCATCGAATAAAAACAATGCAAAAAGTGTTGGGTGTGCTGAAGCACCCCAACTAGCATTCAATGCACACTAATTAAACACTATAAGCAAGTCACACTATGCTAGGGCGATTAAAAACTACAAGCAATTCACACAATCCTAGGGCAACCATGAGCCCCCACATACCTCCAATGCCATGCGACTTCTCTTACCAAAAAGCAGACGTTGCCTTTGGTGGTTCTCTTCAGCCAACTGCTGGACGTCAGGGAATGGTGGAGTTGATCCAGGGACAGATGGCAAGGCATCAGTCTCTGATGTTCTTGGAGCAAAAATCCCCAATGTGGCAGGACAAGCAGTTTAAATATAGTTCCAAATTGATGGTGTACATTGGTGACTGGTTACACCCAATGAAAGTCAATATCCATTGGTTATGTCCAGTAAGATGATGTAATTGCAACTGGGCATGCTCTTTGCACATGTCCATGGAGCTGTGCTCCCTATCAATTGTAACCAGTCATTGCTAAGCATACCTATGGCTAGTGTCCCTTACAGCCCCTTATCAATTGCAAGCAAACATGACTAAGCATGTCAATGGCTGCTGTTCCTTATGGCCAGCAACTTAGCAAGTCCCTGCATGTCTAGGCATGTCTATCACATATGCTTCTTACAGGGGCAGACCCCAAAGGCAGGGGTTATACATGAGAGGTAGAAGTCAAGACCTGGCTATAGCTTCTTTCCTCTAGGATTTTGGTCTAGCTAATACCAGATGGAAACAGACACTCAGGGAAATCTTGAAAATCAAAAATTCCTCCACTGATCAGGTATAAATTGCATGTATATGTGAAGGAGAGTGGGTGCTATTATTCAAGGCAAAATCAGGTCTGCTAATCAATCATTTTCTTCCTGTCGGCCATGTCCTTTTGTGCAAAGGAGCATAGGAA
Source organism: Geosciurus inauris (assembly GCA_004024805.1). Taxonomy (NCBI): domain Eukaryota; kingdom Metazoa; phylum Chordata; class Mammalia; order Rodentia; family Sciuridae; genus Geosciurus; species Geosciurus inauris. The sequence goes on along the minus strand of PVHX01000736.1, from coordinate 43,334 downwards.
GTAAGAAAAAAGAAAAGAGTCAAACCCCTAAAGAACAAAATAAAATAAATATGAAGGAATAGTGGAGGTGGATAAGATGGCAAAGCTTGGCCCAGGTGTGGCTCTGAGGTTCTGTGTGTTTTTAAATTTTTTTAATTTGCCAAAGCCACCTCTGGGACCACATGCAGTGGGATTCAGAGATGGGGAAGTCACTTCAGCTCAGGAAATGTCACTGCCCTTCTAGAATTAGCTTTCTCTCAAGTGAAAAAGAGATGACCAATATAAAACTTTAAGGATGCAAGTTTATTAATTAGAATACTTCAAGTTACAAAAACCAGAATCTCCAAGTTTCTCTGGGGGTAGTATATATTATCAAGATGCAGAACTATATAAGGAACACAAGAACATTCAGACTGACTGAACTCATGGAAGAATGGGATCCCAAGGTCATTCTGAATATGGTGGAGATCTAAGTAGGTCAACTGTTTTTTCCCAAACAACAGACTCCCCATGTGGGTGTCCCATCTCTATTTTCCTCTTAGGGCCATGAAGGTTTGACTATCCACTGTTACAGTTTGGATCTTAAATGTCCCCCAAAAGCCGATGACTTAAAGGTTTGGTCCCTAGTCTATGGTGCTGTTGGGAGATTGTGGAACCTTTAAGAGGTGGGGCCTAGTGAGAGGAAATTAGGTCATTGGGACGTGCCCTTGAAGAGGATATTGGGACCTCAGTCCCTTCCTGTATCTACCCTTCAATCCCTGGCCACTGGGCTGGGGACATGGCTCTGTGGTATAGTACTTACTTGGCATGTGTGGGGCCCTTAGTTCAATCCAGTACTGAGAAAGGGGGGAAAAAAGCCAATGTCCATTCCTGGCCACCATGGTGTGAGCCACTCTTCTATAAAACGCACCCCACCATGGTGTTCTGCCTCATGGCAGCCCAAAATCAAAGCCAAATGACCATGGACTGAAACCATGAGCCAAGTAAACCTTGACTTATTTCAAGCTGATTATCACAGGAATCTTGTCAAAATGATGGAAAGGTGACTAACATAACCATCTCCACTTGACTGATTTTGTTTTTTGCAAGGATCATCTGGAAGAGTCCTAAAATGACTCAAGGATAGAAGTTCTTTCTTTGCTCTGAAGCCTCATTACATAAACTTTCATGTGAATACATAACTAAGCCCTTTTAATGGTAACTAACAAAATGAATTGTTAATGCTATTAATCTTGGTATCGATCAGTTAAAATTAATCTACTAAGGATTCCAAGTCAATATTCTAGCAGGACATCTCTGCTGCAATTTCACATATCTTTTGCTGTGCCTGTTTTTCCAAAGACATTTTGAACTCTGGCAATGGCAAAGGCTACTTTTTAACTATTGTTAGACCAGTGGTATCTTGAGTTTCTGTGGCTTTCAATGGCTGTTCTTGATTTTTATTTCAACTTCCATCAAAATTGTTTATTAAAGGAACATAGTTTTGTTTTTATTGGTTTGTTCGAGTCTACCAGGCAATATTATCTTAAATATAGCTTGAGACACATTAGCCTGTCATTTATTTTTAATTAGTTGAGGTAAAAGCCTAGCATTCATTTTATATAGTTTTATGAAGGTAATTTATTCCTGAAACCAATGTGTCTTCAAATGGAGGGTTGTTGTTGTTGTTGTTGTTTTCCCTTTGTGGGACTTGTAATTTTTAGTGACTGAGAATATTCTCTTAAGATACATAACAAAACGCTCAACAATGCTGGTTCAGTGAAAATAATTTTCTTAAAGTAAGATTTGATTTGCAATTCTGAGTACCTTACAACTTGGGTGTTGAAATTTTTTTTCTTTTTGGTACTGGAGATTGAACTTAGGGGCACTCGACCACTGAGCCACATCCCCAGCCCTATTCTGTGTTTTATGTAGAGACAGGGTCTCACTGAGTTGCTTAGTGCCTCGCACTTGCTGAGGCTGGCTTTGAACTCGCAATTCTCCTGTCTCAGCCTCCCTAAGTGCTGGGATTACAGGCTTGCGCCACTGCACCCGGCTTGAGATTAATTATAAGGTTTGGTGAGACAACTTTCTAGGCAGATGATAACACAAATTTAAAAGTGTTCACATTCATGAGGGCCTGCATTCAAGTCCCAGCACTGCAATAAATAAATAAATAAATAAATAAAGTGAGGCTGGAGATGTAGCTCAGCCACAGAGCCTGTGTTTACCATTTGCAAGTCCCTGGTTTAATCCCCAGCATCAACACAATCACAACAGAGAATAACACTTTGTTATGGTTCGGATATGAGGTGTCCCCCAAAATCTCATGTGTGAGACAATGTAAGAATGTTCAGGGGTAAACTATTTATGTTATGAGAGCCTTAACCTAATTGGTGGATTAATTCACTGATATAGATTAACTGGGTGGTAACTATAGGCCAGTGGCTGGAGGAAGTAGGTCACTGGGGCATTCCTTTGGGGTTTGTATTTTGTCCCTGGTGAGCAGAGCTCTCTCTGCTTCCTGGTTGCCATATCCTTAGTGGCTTTCCTCCTTCTGACATAATGTTCTGCCTCATCCTGGGACCCTGAGCTATGGAGTTTGCTGACAGAGGACTGGAACTCTGAGCCAATATGAATCATGAGCCAACATAAACTTTTCCTCATCTAAGTTCTTGTCACATCTTCTGGTCACAGCCACAAAAAGTGGATTAAACACCCTTCCAGCTAATAAATGGGAATCATTCTGTAGTAACTACCAATAGCAGAGAGGTGTTATAGTGGAGAAGGGGCCATGAATCCACAGGTTTGCTTAAAGTTTATTCTCTGCTCTTTCCTGGAGCTGGTTATGTTTTGTGCTGTCTGTAGCTTTTTTCTAACTTTGGCAGATTCAAAAATTTAAAAGCCAAAATGTCCCGTCACAGGAGTGGCCTTATTTTATCTTTAGCTGCCCTTGTTTTTAGAATTGCTTCTAAGAACATTGATTTCACCATGATCGAACCCATTATTTATTTATTTATTTTAAAAATTCATTTGACCATTCTTTTTAAGTTACAGACAGCCAGCCTGAGGTTGTCAAGATGACTTGCAGTTCTTAAATCTTTTTTTTTTTTTTTTGGTACTGGGGATTGAACTCGGGGGCACTCGACCACTGAGCCACATCCCCAGCCCTATTTTGTGTTTTATGTAGAGACAGGGTCTCACTGAGTTGCTTAGTGCCTCGCCATTGCTGAGGCTGGCTTTGAACTCGCGATTCTCCTGTCTCAGCCTCCCAAAGTGCTGGGATTACAGGCTTGAGCCACCGCACCCGGCTTTCTTAAATCTTTTTTGAAGAGTGAACTAACTTTAGAATCCTGATTGAGACCTGGGTGGCCCCTGGGAATATGATGCTGAGGGGCCTGTGGTGTCCATACTCCCCTGAAGAGGGTTTTGAAGACTTATGCTATAGTCCATCTTGGTAGGCGACCAAATATCTGGGCCAGCAAAACCCAGGAAACCACTTCTCTCCTCTTTTCACCTTCCTCCTCTTCTCCTCTTCCCAAGAAAGACAATCCACAGTTTGAACTCGCTTGCCTAAAATAGGACATTGGGTCTCCTGCATGCATGTCCCCCTTAGGCCTGTGGAGTTGTAGGTTCTCTTCGTCTTTTTAATTGGATGGGGATCTTCTTTATGAACTGAGTCTATACTGGGTGTTTTGTTAGCCCTACAACGCAAACAAGACAAGTTTACATATTTCTGATGTGTAATTTCCAAAAACTAAACTAGAGGGTAAGTTGTAAGCATTGATACTTAAACAGAAATAACCCGTGCCCCCCTGTTGCTAAAACAAGTACAATCATACCTCAGTATCCTTGGGGATTTGTTCCAGGATCCCCCTGTGATACCGAAATCTATGGTGGCTCAAGTCCCTTATATAAGATGGTGCAATATTTACATATAACCTATACACGTCCTTCTGTGTTCTTTAAGTCCTCTCTAGAGTACTCATAACACTTAATGGGATACAAATTCGATGTAAATAGTTATACTGTATTGTTTGGAAATAACAACAAGAAAATGTCTGTAGCCAGGTGTGGTGGTACATGCCTGTGATCCCAGCAGCTTGGGAGGCTGAGGCAAGAGGATTACAAGTTCAAAGTCAGCCTCAGCATCTTAGCAAGGCCCTAAGCAATTTTGAAAGATCCTGTCTCAAAATAAAATACAAAAAAGGGTTGGGGATGTGACTCAGTGGTTGAATGCCCCTGTGTTGAATTGGTTGAATTCCTAGTACCAAAAAAAGAAAAACAGAAAAAAAAAAAAGGAAAGATCTGTACATGTTCAGAACAGATACAGCTTTTTTTTTTTTTCCTGGAAAATTTTTATCCATAGTTGGTAAAATCAACATGGCAGAATCGATAGAGTTGGAGGACCAACTGCACATATCCTTTTCTCAAACTGTGAGGCTTCATGATTGGGATGCTTCTTATACATGTGTAATTAATTTTCAACATGGTGAAAAGTGAGTATAATAAAGTTATTTTTTCAAGTTTATTGGGAATTGTCTTATGCTGTAATGTAAACAATATTTTATATGGTCTCCATGTTATGCTTTAAGTCTTTGTTATTACAGGGCATTTTTCCCTCAGAAAGTGAGGTGGTTCAGCTGGAATGGACTGAGGAGTGTTTTGTCATGTTAAGTGAACTGTAGTCCAAGAGTTCGAGACCTCCTCAGTAGAGGGCACCCATATTGGCCAGGTGACCCCACCCCCAAGCAACTGAGGTATAGATGAATGGCTTTTGAATAGGTCCAAGAGTTGGGGTCACGATAGAAAAGCAACATGATAACACAAGGAACTGTCCAAAGCTGTATGGCAGATACCCAGAGCATTAAAAAAAAACCCTGTCTAGTACAATAGCTCCACTTATCCAACAGATAATTCTTGAACATTCTTGGACATTTTAATAATATTTATACACTGAATTTATAAATAAAACAATATATGTCTGCAAAGTTTCTTCTCTTCAGGTTACTGTATTCCACTCCAAATCTTTGTTACTACAGATATAACTTAGGTTTCCTCTATTCTCCAGAAGATCATAATCTATGTGGGAAGCAGCTTCATAACCATCAAACCCTAATAAGGGTGTATAAGCAAGAACAATTATAAAAATGAAATAGAGATTCAAGTTAAGAGCAGGAACTCTGGAGCCAGAGCACTTTCTTATAAATCTTGTGTTTTATTCTTTCCAGTGTCCAGCTACTCAATAGCTGTGTGACTTTGGGCAAGTATTTAACCATTCTGTTCCCTCTCTTTTATTTATTTATCTATTTTTGGTATGTAGGATTGAACTCAGGGGCATGCAACCACTGAGCCACATCCCCAGCCCCATTTTGTGTTTTATGTTGTGTTTTATTTTGTGTTTGTGTTTTCAGAAGTTCAGTCCATGGTTGGCTGATTCCATAGCTCTGGACTATGAGGCGAAACATCATGGCAGAAGGGTACCAGGGAGGAAGGCAGCTCAGGACATAACAGCCAGGAAGCAAAGAGAGCTCCACTCACCCAGGACCAAATATAAACACCAAAGTCATGCCACCAGTGACCCACCTCCTCCAGCTACACAACACCTGCTTATAGTTACTACCAGTCAATCCATATCAATGGCTCAATTCACTGATTAGGTCACATCTCTTATCATCTAATCATTTCACCTCTGACAATTCTTGTATTATCTCACACATGAGCATTTGAGGGGACACCTCATATCTAAATCATAGCATTTCACTCCTGGCCCCCCAAAGCTATTGCTCATCTCACAACACAAAATATATTCAGTCCATTTCCAAGAGTCCCTGTGATATTAACAGTTCCAACAGTGCCCAAAAGTCCAAGTCCCAAATCTCATCTAAGACTAAAGACAGACTCTTAGCTGGGAGAGTAAAGATCAAAAGCAAGAAAATATGTCCAATCTATAATGACATAGAGTAAACATTTCCATTCCAAAAGGGAGAAATGGGGGCAGAGAAAGAAGGGATGGATCCAAAGCAAGACTTGCATTCAGCTGGGCCAACAAGTTCTGTAGTTCCACATCCAGCATCTGGGGCTCAGGACATTGTGATGTTCTTTCCAAAGGGCTTGTGTAGTTCCACTCTTATGACCTTGTCGGTTGCAGCCCACAGGTCCTCTTTCTTGGCTTATTTCTACTGAATTTCTGCAGCTTTCCTCAGCAGATCTTCTATGTTACTGGCATTTCTTAATTTGGGGGTTTTCCACTTCAACTTTGACTTCCCTCTCATATCTGCATGCATCAGCATCTCAGGGGCAGCCCACAGGGGCTCTGACACTGATATATTTTGCCAGGCCCCAAGGTCTTCCTCTGAAATCTCAGGGGAAGCCCCCTAACTCCAGCATCCAGTGTTCCTGCAGAGCCAGCATTACATCATTGATGCCAAGTTCTGTTACCCTATGGAGCAGTAGTTAAGCCTCCTGGGACCACAGCTACAGCAGCCTCTGAGTCCCTGGGTGGCTGAGCATGGTGGAAAAATTTCATAGACCCCTGTGAAAGAAAGGTTCCACCCCATGGTCTGTTCTCAAAGAAATTTTTACTTTTATACCTTGAGGCTGAGATGGATTTGGACTTGCCAATTCCCAAGATGCCCTCAAGCCATCTTTTCTATTGTTGCAGGGAGAGTACTTAGTATTTCTTTAGCAGCTGTAATTTTCTTAACAATCACATCTTCCTAAGTCGCAGTTTTACTCACACTGTTCTAGCCAAACTGAGAGTTTTTCAAATCTTTTTGCTCTGCTTTCTGCTCCTGATTATTACAGTAAACTTGGCTAAAAGCCACCAGCAATATCCATGCTACTGCCTGAACGCTGTGCTGCCTTGAAATTTTCTCTACCAGATTAGATTAATTAGTCCATCACCTTTAAATTCAACCTCACAAAAAGTCTCAAGACATGGGCAAAATGTATACAGCTTCTTTGCCAGAACATAACATAAATGGCTTCTAGTCTGATCGATTCCTTCTTCTCCAAAACCTCATGAGCCCACTCTTTACTGTCTGAAGTCTTATCAGCATTTTGGTCCTCGGAGCTCCCACCAAGATTGCCTATTAAGTTACAGCATTCTAAAGCTTTTCCAGCTTGCATCTCTGAATTTCTCAGAATTCCTCCCCCTACAAATCAGCTCCAAAGGCTTTTGAATCACTAGTATGGAGCCATAACCCAGTGCGGCGGTGCATGCCTGTAATCTCAGCAAGTCAGTCCTGAGGAGGATCCTAGTTTTGAAACCAGACAGTAATCCAGTTAAGTGTTATGGTTTAGATATGAGATGGCCCCCCAAAACTCATATGTGAGACAGTGCAAGCAAGTTCAGTGGTGAAAATATTGGGTTATGAAAATTTTAACCTAACAGTGCATTAGTTCAGTTCAGTGGATTTACTGGGTGGTAACTATAGGTAGATAGGGTGTGGCTGGAGAAGGTAGGTCACTGGGGGTATGCATTTGGAGTATATAATTTGTCCTTGGTAATCAGAGCTAGCTCTCTCTCTCTCTCTCTCTCCTTCCTTGATGCCATCTCTTGACTGCTTTCCTTGGCGATGCTCTTCTACCTTGATCTTCTGCCTGTCTCATCTTGGACCCAGAGCAATGGAATTAGCCATCTATGGATTGAGACTTCTGAAATTGTGAGCACCAAATAAACTTTTCCTCCTCTACCTAGTTCTTGTTTTATCTTTGGGTCACAATGGTGGAAAAGCTGAATAAAGTTTGAGGCCTTAAACAACTTAGTGAGACCTTGTCTCAAAATAAAAAATAAAAAGGGCTGGGGATGTGGCTCAGTGGTAGAGCATGCTTGAGTTCAGTCCCTGGTACTAAAGAATAATGCATAGGGGGAGGAAAGGAGAAAAGAAGAGAAAATTTGAGGGAATGGCTGTCCTCTGTAGGGAAATGGCAGTAGGAGACGATGTTACTGAGACGGGCTTCCTGATTTTAGTGGGATTTGAAAGCCAATTTAAACACCAGAATCAAAGTGGGTACAAATATCATGAGAAGCAACTGGGACGAGTGTTCAATCAGAATGTTTTCAGCCACAGGAGTCTTTAGTGATGGCTAAGTCTTTGTACTGTCCCAGGAATAAATAAAGATGGTAGCCTATTAAATACTTACTTAATCTATATGACAAGAAAAACTGGTGACCAGAGCCCTGATTTGAACGGATGCAGTAGAACGTCACCATGTCACCACCTATTATCTGTGTCTATATTCAAGCCCTGATGAAGGGGGGGCTGAAAATCCTGCCTTAAGTGAATATTGTATTTGTTCTCCCAAATCTTCCCTTAAGTAGGTCTATGCTCATTCACTAGGGGCACTCACTCCACATGGAGAAAGAGAAATCCAACCCTGTTACCTGGATCTTTTGTAGATTAATAGTGGCCCTGACATGCTGCTAATTCTAGAAGGCCAAAACCTTCACGTGGTCATCAAAATCACCAGTGGGCCTTCTCAGGGATCAGTGCTGTGTCAACAGATCTGCATTGGTCTCCATGGCTGCGGGTTTGACATTGGCAGCGGCAGCAGATCTATCAGATTTGACAGTTGTTTTCTTTTTTATGGGTGCATTATAATCAATACATAGTACATAAATAAACTTTGACAATTCTTTAGCTTTCCAATATGAGCCCATTTCCTAACCTTAAGCCCACTAATAGGAAGGAGGGCCAGGCCTCCAGGAGAAGAATGTGCAACACTCTGCAAACAGCACAGGCATGATTCCCTTAATCCTTCAACAAAGAAACCCATGGATTCAGATAACGGGAAATACTCGAGTGTTTGGAGGGCTGTTGAAGGAGTTTGAGAATGGACACAAATACCGGGAGATGTGAAGCATCATCTCACGCCCTCATTCTGGCAGTGTGGGGTACAGGATGACGAGGTAATAAATGGAGCACAGCCCGTGGTCTGCAGGCCCACTGTGAGCTCAAAGCTCCACTCATCCAGCAGTGGTCATTTCCCCAGATCCCAAGTGCAGAACTGGAGCAGGTGTTCTCAGAAGTGAGCACAGTCTTCACACTGGATGTTTGGCCTGTTGTTACGATTTATTCTTTTAAGGAATCATGACAAGAAAAATACCTGTACATGTTCAGCTCACAGTGGGTACAATGTCCACAATACCTGATGAGAACAATGTAGAGGAGGAAAAATTTATTTGGGGGCCCAAAGTGAGTCAGCACATCATGGAGGAAGGGCCCAGGGGAAGAAAGCTGCTCAGCTGATGGTGGGGTCAGGAAGCAGAGAGAGAGAAGGAAAGGGGGAAGGTAGGCCACAGGAAAGATGCACCCTTCTGGGGTATGCCCCCAGGGACCCACCTCCTCCACCCCACCTGCTGACAGTTCAAACTAAGATGGGCTGATTAGGTCACAGCTCTCATGATCTAATAATTTCACTTCTGATTATTCCTGCATTAAAAGAGCATGCAGGAGACATCTCACACCCAAAATATAACAGCACACATGCAATTTCTTAAAAATATTTTTGATCTGTGGGTGGTTGAATCCATAGATGTGGAATCTACAGGTATAGAAAGCCAACAGTATATATACTGTATATATGTAATCCTGAGAAAGGAGGGATGTAGAAGAAGATAGAGAAAAAGGGATTATGGGATACATAAGGGGTAATTGAAGGAGATGGCTGAAATCAGTGCTACCCTTAAGAATGTAAAAGATGAGCCAGGCACGGTGGCACATGCCTGTAATCCCAGCACTTTGGGAGGCTGAGACAGGAGAATTGCGAGTTCAAAGCCAGCCTCAGCAATGGCAAGGTGCTAAGCAACTTGATGCTGTCTCTAAATAAAATATAAAATAGGGCTGGGAATGTGCCTCAGTGGTCAAGTACCCCTGAGTTCAATCCCTGGTACCAAAATAAATAAACAAACAAACAAATATAAAAGATGGTGCTCTGTGCTTCTCACATCTCCATCTAATACATGGGTCTGGTTCCTGAAGAACCAGGTAGGCCTGGGAGAACAGGAGGCTACTGCGAATCAACCAAGTTGCAGGTCCACTTTGGGCCAGATAGGGTGCACTTGCTGGAGTACATTCAACAACCTCAGGTGCATGGAACACAATCACTGAGTTTGTAAATGTGTCTTGTTCTATCCTTATCAGGAAAAAAATTTGTTTTTCTCTTTTTGCAGTTCACAATACAAATTCGTGATTTTGCTCTGGGCTTTGTTAACTCTTTTGCATCTGTCATCATTAGTCTGAAGAGGTTTGAACCCTGGAGACAGCATTCAGAACATCAATCACGCCGACCCACTACATCAATGACCTTCCTAGCCGTCATCAATCACCTTTCTGAGGAGTCACTGAATATTTGATTTACTGACATGGAATTCAGTGTAATAGGGCCTTGGACCAAAGGACAGAGTCATTGTGAATGAGGTGAGGCAGGGACGCATAACCACAGGTCCTGCTGATCCAACCACACACGTGATAGATTTTTTTTTTTAAATGCTGTTGAAGCCAAGTGCAGTGGTACACGCCTGTAATCCCAGCACTTTGAGAGGCTGAAGCAGGAGAATAACGACTTCAAAGCCAACCTCAGCAAAGGTGAGGCGCTAAGCAACTCAGTGAGACCCTGTCTCTACATAAAACACAAAATAGGGCTGGGGATGTGGCTCAGTGGTCGAGTGCCCCTGAGTTCATTCCCTGGTACAAAAAAAAAAAATGCTGTTCATATGAGGGAGGGTTGAGATGGACTCCTGGGTGCACCCATCTTCAACTTAGGGATGACACCTGCAGGGACGAGGGACTTCCTTCGACAGGGAGAATGTACTTCGGCCTTTGTATATTTCCAAAGAGTTTCAGTTCTGTTGAATCAGAAACGAGAGCTAGGATCTTCCTCTGATGTTTCCAATTTATAACTTTGGGTGGAAATTGGAAATGATCGCCAAGGAGAAAAGTAATTGTGAAATAGTTCAACTCAAAGCACTGCAGTTTAGAAGTTAGCCTGCAGGTGGAGCCATATCATTGCTTTTTCTGTTTGCTTTTCCATTGATACATTACACGTAATAGTGGGATTAATTATGGCATAGTTGTACATGCTTATAACATAATTTGATAAATCTTTTAGCACCTTCCTTATTTCCCATCCTCCTCCTCCTGATGCTATTGCTCTACTGTACTTATCTCCCTTCTATTATTTTTCTTTCAATTAGTGCATTTAAATTATATATAAAACCAGGATTCAATGTGATATTCACATATGGACTCAGCATAATTTGGTAGATATCATTCCCCAGTTTTCCCCATGCCCTGCATTCCTCCCTCCTTCTCATCTCCTTTCCTCTACTAGTATCCCTTCTACTTTCTTGGGATGATTGCTTTATTTAGTCACTCTCTCTCCCTCCCTCCCCCTTCTCACTTCCATATGTGAGAGAAAGCACTCTACCCTTGATTTTCCTGGTCTAACTTATTTTTCATTTTGTTGTTCTCCAGTTCCATTCTTATCAACAAATGAACATAACTTCCTTCTTCATTATGTCTGAGTAACACTCAATTGTGTATGTATACCACATTTTCTCCATCCATTCATCTGTTGAAGGGCACCTGGACTGCTTCTATAACTTGGCTATCATGGATTGCACTGCTATAAACACTGGTATGTGTGTATCTCTATAGTGTGTTGATCTTAGTTCTTCTGGATAAATACCAAGGAAGTGGGAGAGCTGGGTCATAGGGTGGTTCTATTCCTAGCCTTTTGAGAACTCTCCATACTACTTTCCAAAAAAGTTGTACTAATTTGCCATGCCACCAAAAATATATGAATGTACCTTTCCCCCCACATCCTCACTAGCATTTATTGTGGTTTGTATTCTTGATGATTGCCATTGAACTGGAGAAGGAATCTCAGTATAGTTTTGGTTTGCATTTCTCTGATTGCTAAGCATTTTGAATATTTTTTCACTTATTTGTTGGCCATTTGTATTTCTTCTTTTGAGAAAACTCTGTTTAGTTCATTTGCCCATTGATTGGCTTATTTGGAGTACGTGTGTGTGTGTGTGTGTATTGAGTTATATATATATTCTAGACATTAATCTCCTGTCAGAAGAGAAGCTGGTAAAATCTCTCCCATACTGTAGACTCCCTAACTCCCTATTTACATTCTTAATTGTTTCCTTTGCTGTGCAGAAGCTTTTCAATTTGATGTCATTCTACTTACTGATTCTTGGCTTTCTTTTGTTTTTACTAGAGCTTTACAGTTATACATAGTAGTTGATGCATTCCAACAAAATCATACATGCATGGAATTTGGTTTCAGTTCACAATTCCCCGCTTTGCCCTCCCATCCTCCCTCCACTCCCTGTTTTCCTTTCTCTCCTCTATTTATTTATATTTAATTGATTCTCTTTACTTATTAATAAAAGTGAAATTCCCTGTGGTATATATATAATATATATAATCATTATATATAATATGATCATATTATGTGTACATATGCATTCATTCTGCTTTGCCTCCCCTTACCCATCCCTCCACTCTGCCTCTGATTTCCTTCTTCTACATAATTGCTCTTTCCTATATCTTTATGATATCCTATCTTTTTTTCTTCCTTTCCTTTATTTTACTCTAAATTCCACATATAAAAGAAAACATTCAACCTTTGAGTTTCTGAGTCTGGCTTATTTCACTTAGCATGACGTTCAACATTTCTATCCATTTACCAGCAATTCATTCTTCTTTATGCCCAAGAGGAACTCCACTGTGTATCTATACCACAATTTCTTAATCTGTTCATCTATGGATGGGCACCTGGGTTGAGTCTATAATTTAGATATTGTGAATTGTGCTGTTATAAATGTTGGGGTGGCTGTACTGCTAGAGTATGCTGATTTTAGTTCTTTTGGGATTGACTTTATTTCTTGAACTTTAGAAACTTGGTACCCATTAATGAACTTGGTACTTTCACCAAAATGTTGCAGCATTGACCTTATGTTTTTTTCTAGCAGTTGCAGTGTTTCTGGCCTAATTTCTAGTTCTTTGATTCACTTTGAGTTGATTTTGGTGCGGTATGAGATGGAGATCTAGTTTCATTCCTCTACATATAAATAACCTGTTTTCCCAGCACCCGATATTAAAAGGTTGTATTTCTTCAACTCATGTTCTTTGCACTTTCACCAAGGATCAGATGGCTCTATCTATGTGGGTCTTTCTATGTGTCTTCTATTCTATTCTGTTGCTCTTCATGTCTATTTTTATGCCACTAACATGCTGTTTTTGTTACTATAGCTCAGTAGTATAACTTGAGATCAGGCATTGTGATGCCTCCAGCCTCATTCTTCTTGCTTAATATTGCTTTGGTTCTTCTAGCTCTTCAATTTTTCCATATGAATTTTAGGACTATTTTTTTAAGTTCTGTGAAGAATGTCATTGGTATTTTTGAAGGAGATCACATTCAATCTGTAGATTGCCTTTGGTAGTATGGCCACTTTTGTAGTATTAATTCTGTCTATTCAAGAATATGGAAAGTCTTTCTATTTTCTTAACTTTTTTCTTTAATGTTATATAATTTTTGTTATAGAGATCTTTCACTTCCTTAGATTTATTTCCAAGTATATTTTGAGGCTATTGTGAATGGGCTATTTTTATTTCTTTCTCATTAGATTCATTATTGGTGTATAAAAAAATAATCCATCTTTATATGTTAATATTGTGTCCTGTTACTTCTTTGAATTTGTTTCTCAGCTTTAGAAGTCTTATGGTAGAAATTTTTGGCCTTGTAAGTATAGAATCTCATCATCAGCAAGCGTATACTTTGACTTATTTTCATCCCAGTATCCCTTTAATTTCCTTCTCTTGCCTGATAGCTCTGGCTAGAGTCTCAAGCACTATATTGAATAGGAGCAGTAAGAGTGGACATCCTTGTCTTGTTCTAGATGTTAGAGGAAATGCTTTCAGTTTTCCTCATTCACTCTGATGTTGGCTTTGGTTTTGTCACATATAGCCTTTATGATATTGAAGTTAGTTCGTTCTATTTCCATTTGCTTTAGTGTTTTTAGTATGAATGGGTGCTGAATTTGTTGAAGGATTTTTCAACAACTATTCAGATGATCATGTGATTTTTTGTGTCCTTGATTCTATTTATGTGATGAATTGCATCTACTGATTTGTGTATGTTGAACCAAACTTGCATTCCTGGAATAAAACCAATTTTATCATGGTGTAAAATCTTCTTAATGTGTTTTGAATGTAGATTGCTTATATTTTATTAAAGATTTTTGTGTCTGTTCATCAGGGATATAGGTTGATAACTTTCTTTCCTTGATGTGTCTTTATCTGGTGGTACTGACTTCATAGAATGAATGTAGGAGTGTTTCCTCCATTTTTTAGTTTATGGAATAATTTGAGAAGGATCAGCATTAGTTCTTCTTTAAATGACTGGAAGAACTCAACTGAGATTCTATCCAGTGTTCCTAGGATTTTCTTTGTTGGGAGACTTTTTTATTACTACTTCAATTTCACTGTTTCATATTGGCTTTCACCACTATCCTCTTGATTCAATTTGGGTAGCCCTTATATGTCCAAAAATTTGTCAATATCTTCTAGATATTCCAATTATTTAGAATATAAGTCTTCAAAATTGTTCCCAATGATTTCCTGAATTTCAGAAATGTATGTAATGACATCTTCATTTTCATCTCTAATTTTGTTGATTTGGGCTTTCTCTTTCTTTTGGTTAGTTTGGTTAAGGGTATATCCATTTGTTTTTTTCTTTTCAAAGAAAAAACTCTTCATCACATTAATGATTTGGATTGCTTTTTAAATTCTCTATTTAGTGTAATTTTTTCTCTGATTTTAATCATTTTCTGTCTTCTAGTGGTTTTTGTTCTATATAACAATCTTTTATTTATTTATTTAAGAAAAAGCTGGCAGGAATGCAACAGAGGGCCCAAAACCACCCTCAGAGAACCCCATGGGAGCCCAGCCAAGGGCAGACCGAAGTCTGCTAGCCACCAGCCACAGGGGAGTCCACACCCACGTAAGAGTTGCCGGCAGAGAACCCCGCATGAGATCCTGCCCAAGTGAGGCCTGGGCCCACCCCCAGTTCTGCTCCAGAGTTCCTGCCACCCAGCAGGAGCACAAGAGAGGGCCCAAAACCACCCTCAGGGACTGCCAAGGGAGTCCAGCCAAGGCCACTCCCACTTCCCTCTTGAGGTACGTCCACTACCTCCGCCACCAACTTTAGTGGCAGTAGTGTCCACCTGGGGACACCTGCTGGGGACCGGAAGTAACTCCAAGGTGAGATACAGGTAACCTGTAGTGTCAATACAAGATTATAGGATAGAAGCCGCAATACCTCAAATGGGCATTGCAAGAAAGGAAGATACATAATCAACATGAAAAAACAAGGGAAGAAAGTGTCCCTTATTACCACAGTAATAAAATCCATTGATAGCACAGTTGATGAAATGTCAGAGAAAGAATTCAGAATGCACATAATTAAAATGATCTGCAAATTAAGGAATGACACAAGTGAGCAAATATAGGCAAAAATTGATCAATCCAACAAAGAAATAGGAGAGCAAATAAAGGCAACCATTGATCACTCTAACGAAGAGATAAGAGAGCAAATACAAGTAACAAAAGATTACTTTAAGAAAGAGTTAGAGATTGTTAAAAAAAAAAACAATCAGAAATTTTTGAAATGAAGGAAATAATAAACCAATAAAAAACTCAATAGAAAGCATCATCATGAACAGAACATACAAGAATTATGGGATAGCATCAAAAGACTAACATTTATTGGGATAGAAGAAGGTGCAGAATTTCAAACCAAAGGAATGCACAATTCCTTCAATGAAATAATATCAGAAAATTTTCCAAACATGAAAAATGAATTGGAAAATCAAATACAAGAGGCTTACAGGACACCAAATGTACAAAATTTCAACAGATTTACACCAAGGCACATTATAATGAAAATGCCCAACATACAGAATAAGGATAGAATTTTAAAAACCACAAGAGAGAGGAATAAGATTACATAGAAGGGGAGACCAATTTGGATCTCAGCAGATTTTTTAACCCAGACCCTAAAAGCCAGGAGATCATGGAACAACATATACCAAGCTCTGAAAGAAAATGGATGCCAACCAAGGATCCTATATCCAGCAAAATTGAGCTTCAGATTTGATGATGAAATAAAAACCTCCCATGATAAACAAAAGTTAAAAGAATTTACAGCAAGAAAGCCTGCACTACACAGCATTCTTGGCAAAATATTCCAGGAGGAGGAAATGACAACCAGCAATGAAAATACAAAAAGAGAGGAATTACACTAAAAAAAGAGTGGGAAATCAAAGGAGAAGCCAAGTCAAGGTAAAAAACAAAAATAAGCCAAAATGACTGGAACTACAAATCATATTGCAATAATAACCCTGAATGTAAATGGCCTAAACGCACCAATTAAACGACATAGACTGACAGACTGGATTAAAAAAAAAAAAAAAGACCCAACAATATGCTGCCTTCAAGAGACTCACCTCACAGGAAAAGACATCCACAGACTGAAAGTGAAAGTGTGGGAAAAAACGTATCACTCACATGGACCCAGTAAACAAGCAGGAGTTTCCATCCCCATATCAGATAAAGTGGTCTTCAAGCCAAAGTCAGCAAAAAGGGATGAAGAAGGTCATTTCATACTTCTTAAGGGAATCATACATCAACAAGACATAACAATCATAAATATCTATGCCCCAAACAATGGGGCTTCTACATATATCAAACAAATCTTTCTCAAATACAAAAATCAAGTAGACCACAACACAATTATACTTGGTGACTTAACACAGCTCTCTCACCACTGGATAGATCTTCCAAACAAAAACTAAATAAAGAAACCATAGAACTCAATAAAACTATCAATAATTTAGATTTAACAGACATATATAGAGTGTTCCATCCATCAATGAGCAAATACACTTTCTCAGCAGCACATGGATCCTTTTCCAAAATAGATCATATGTTAGGTCACAAAGCCAGTCTTAGCAAATAAAAAAAATAGAGATACTACCCTGTGTCCTATCTGACCACAATTGAATAAAATTAGAAATCAATGACAGATTAAAAAATAGAGA
Source organism: Geosciurus inauris (assembly GCA_004024805.1). Lineage (NCBI taxonomy): Eukaryota > Metazoa > Chordata > Mammalia > Rodentia > Sciuridae > Geosciurus > Geosciurus inauris. The sequence continues at coordinate 26,257 of PVHX01000736.1, read as the reverse complement.
AACTACTCCAACACCTGGAAACTAAACAATATGCAATTGAATGATACATGGATAATAGAAGACATCAGGGAAGAGATAAAAAAAATTCTTAGAGGTAAATGAAAACTCTGATACAACATATCAAAATCTCTGGGACACCATGAAGACAGTGCTAAGAGGAAATTTCATTGCATTAAGCTCATTTATTAAAAGAAGTAAAAGTCAACAAATATATGACTTGACTCTTCATCTCAAAGCCTTAGAAAAAGAAGAACAAACCAACACCAAACGAAGTAGAAGACAGGAAATAATTAAAATCAGGGCTGAAATCAATGAAATTGAAACAAAAGAAACAATTCAAAAAATTGACAAAACAAAAATCTGCTTCTTTGAAAAAATAAACAAAATTGACAAACCCTTAGCCACCCTAACGAAAAGAAGGAGGGAGAAAACCCAAATTACTAAAATTCATGATGAAAAAGGAAATATCACAACAGACACTACTGAAATACAGAGGATAATTAGAAACTATTTTGAAAATTTATTCTCCAGTAAAAGAGAAAACCCTGAAGACACTGACAAATTTCTAGAGGCATATGACCTACCCAAACTGAACCAAGAGGTCATACACAACTTAAACAGATCAATTTCAAGCAAGGAAATAGAAGATGCCATCAAGAGCCTGCCAACCAAGAAAAGCCCATGTCCAGACAGATTGTCAGTCGAGTTCTACAAGACCTTCAAAGAAGAATTAATACCAATACTCCTCAAACTATTTCATGAAATAGAAAAGGAGGGAACCCTTCCAAACTCATTCCATGAGGCTAGTATCACCCTGGTTCTAAAACCAGACAGAGGTACATCAAAGAAAGAAAATTTCAGACCAATATCCCTGAGGAAAATAGATGCAAAAATTCTCAATAAAATTCTGGCAAATCACATACAAAAACATATCAAAAAAAAAAATAGTGGGCCATGATCAAGTGGGATTTATTCCAGGGATTCAAGATTAGTTCAACATGTGGAAATCAATTAACGTAATCCATCACATCAATAGACTTAAAGATAAGAGTCATATGATTTTGTCAATTGATGCAGAGAAAGCATTTGACAAAATACAGCACCCTTTTATGTTCAAAACACTAGAAAAACTAGGGATAGTCGGAACATACCTCAACTTTGTAAAAGTTATCTCTGCTAAATCCAAGGCCAACATCATCCTAAATGGACAAAAATTGAAAGCATTCCCTCTAAAAACTTGAACAAGACAGGGATGCCCTCTTTCAACACTGCTATTCAACATAGTCCTTGAAACACTAGCCAGAGCAATTAGACAGATGAAAGAAATTAAAGGGATATGAATAGAAAAAGAAGTACTCAAACTATCATTATTTGCAGATGACATGATTCTATACTTAGAGGATCCAAAAAATTCTACCAGAAAACTTCTAGAATTAATAAATGATTTCAGCAAAGTAGCAGGATATAAAATCAATACCCATAAATCAATTGCACTTCTATGCATCAGTGATAAACCCTCTGAAAGAGAAATTAGGAAAACTATCCCATTCACAATAGCTTCAAAAAAAAATAAAATATTTGGGAATCAATTTAACAAAAGAAGTGAAAGACCTCTACAATGCAAACTACAAGACACTGAAGAAAGAAATTGAACAAGACCTTAGAAGATGGAAAAATCTCCCATGCTCCTGGATAGGCAGAATCAATATTGTCAAAATGGCCATACTACCCAAAGCACTATATAGATTCAATGTGATTCCAAGTAAAATCCCAGTGTCATTTCCTATAGAAATAGAAAAAGCAATCATGAAATTCATTTGGAAGCACAAGAGACCCAGAATAGCCAAAGCAATCCTTAGCAAGAAGAGTGAAGCAGGAGGCATCACAATACCAAACCTTAAATTATACTACAAAGCTATAGTAACAAAAACAGCATGGTACTGGCACCAAAATAGACATGTAGACCAATGGTATAGAATAGAAGACACAGATGAACCCACTTAAATACAGTTATCATATACTAGACAAAGGAGCCAAACACATACACTGGAGAAAAGATAGCCTCTTCAACAAATGGTGCTGGGAAAACTGGAAATCCATATGCAGCAAAATGAAACTAAACCCCTATCTCTCACCATGCACAAAATTCAACTTAAAGTGGATTAAGGACTTGGGAATCAGACCAGAGACCCAATGCCTAATAGAAGAAAAAATAGGCCCAAATCTTCATCATGTCGGATTAGGACCTTACTTCCTTTACAAGACTCCTATAGCACAGGAAGTAAAATCAAGAATCAATGAATGGGATGGATTCAAACTAAAAAGCTTCTTTTCAGCAAAAGAAACAATCAATGAAGTGAACAGAGAGCCAACACTCTGGGAACAAATCTTTGCCACATGCACATTGGATAGAGCACTAATCTCCAGGATATATAAAGAACTCAAAAAACTTAACACCAAAAAAACAAACAACCCAATCAATAAATGGGCCAAAGAGCTGAACAGAAACTTCACAAAAGAAGATACACAATGGATCAACAGACATATGAAAAAATGTTCAACATCTCTAGCAATTACAGAGATGCAAATCAAAACTACCTTAAGATTTCATCTCACGACAGTCAAAATGGCAATTATCAAGAATACAAACAACAATAAGTGTTGGCAAGGTTGTGGGGGAAAAGGCACGCTCATGCATTGCTGGTGGAACTGCAAAATGGTACAACCAATCTGGAAAGCAGTATGGAGATTCCTTAGAAAACTTGGAATGGAACCACCATTGGACCCAGCTATCCCACTCCTTGGTCTATACCCAGAAGACTTAAAAACAGCAACAGTGCTGCAGCCACTTCAATGTTTATAGCAGCTCAATTCACAATAGCTAAACTGTGAAACAAACCTAGATGCCCTTTGATAGATGAATGGATAAAGAAACTGTGGTATATGTACACAATGGAATATTATTCAGCAATAAAAGAATAAAATTATGGCATTTGCAGGTAAATGTTGGAGAATATCATGCTAAGTGAAGTAAGCCAATCTTGGAAAACCAAATGCTCAATGTTCTCTTTGATAAGTGGATGCTGATCCATAATGTGGGGGAGGACATGGGAAGAATGGAGGAAACTTGGTCACAGGGGTGGGATAGGGGAGGGGGCAGGGGGATAGTAAAGATGGTGGAATATGATAGACATCATAGCCCTAGCTTTATGTATGACCACATGTATGTTGTGATTCTACATCACATACAACCAGAGAAATGAAAAGTTGTGCTCTATCTGTGTACAATGAATCAAAATACACTCTGCTGTCTTGTAAACCTAAATAGAATAAATAAATAAATTTTAAAAAAGAAAAAGGAAAATGTTTTATAGCTTTGCTAGCAAAGGAGAAACACAGGGGACTCCTGTCTCAAAGCCTGTGATTCTTCCCATCATGGGGCACAGGGGCTTTTTAAAGAGGTGACTCAGAGAAAATGAGATTATGGAGAAGACATGAGGAAGGAGATCAGAGAAAAGAAAATCATAGAAAAGAAGGTTAAGGAAAAGAAGATTGGGGAGGAGAAGGTCAGGGAAAAGAAGTTTGGGAAAAAGAAGAAAAAACATGTAAGTTTCAAAGCAACAAGGGATATAGTCAAAGCATCAAGTGAATTCCTGTTACATTTCCCCACTGTCAATTGCTAAGTTCCATTTCTATGGAAAGTGAGTGACAACATCTCCAAGCTACTTCCTGCTGAAAAGGGGGCGATGAGGGGGATCTTTAGAATGGAAGCTTTTTACTTGGGGCTGCCATTCTTTCTTCTGGGTTTTTTTTTTTTGCACAGTTGCAAAGGGAGGAACAGTAACAGAGCAGCAAATGGAAGAACACATACACAATGATGAGCAGGGTAGTCAGAATGAGGTAGAGAAGACCCAGTAAAATAGACTTAATATCTCTTGGTATCCAAAGAAGAGGCTGGAGAACCAGTCAATTAGGCCTATCCCTGACCCATCCAAAAGGGATGTGTGGTGGTTAAGGGTCTATTGTAGCCAGGTTGCTCATTGCCTGATTTTTTTAATACTTATTTTTTAGTTGTAGGTGTACAGAATAACTTTATTTTATTTTTATGTGGTGCTGAGGATCGAACCCAGTGCCTCACGCGTGCTAGGTGAGCATGCTACCACTGAGCCATAGCCCCAGCCCCTCGTTGCCTGATCTTTTCAATACTGGTCTTCACATGTGAGGAGGTGATAATATAAACACAGCAAGATGTATTAACTATAGCACAAACTCCCCCTTGCTTGGCTAACAGACAGTCTAATGCCATGTGAACTACCTTGGCCAAGTAGTCCAGAGAAGTCTGTAAATTTGAGATGGACAAGGCTGTCTCATTGACCTAGGTGATCAAAGTTTTTGACAGATTTCAGAGGACCCAGTGATTTGCCCCAAATGGTGGTTTCCCCACCAGGGTAATAAAGTGTAACCAAAAAAGTATTTATTGCCATCAGGAATTCCACCACAGAGGTCCCAGGCCAATTGAGTAAAAAGCTTTAGGGAGCTTGTCCAGTGAGCTGATTCCTTTAAGGAATAAATTAAAAATAGTATCACCAAATTCCCTAGAAAACATTGGGTGGGAGTTGTGAAGTTTCTGAGGCATTCAGTAGCCCAAGGATAGTTATTAATTTTACAGACAAACACATATCCTACAGGGGCACAGAAAACCACTGTTTCTTTAATTTAAAAAATCCAGTAAGTCCCCAATAAGGAAATAATTCCTGACTTTAAATCCTATGCATTCCATCCAAGAAATGGACTGGGAATGTGTAATCAGTTACTGGTGTAACCTCCTCTGCAAGAAATTGGGCAATATTTTGCACACACAAAAGTAGTTGTTCTTGTTCCAGAGGAAGTCTCATTTTGAGAAATTCCAGAATTCATACTCCTCTTGGGACCAGGAAAGTGATCTTAGGTACAATAAGAGGAAGGGTGAGGTAGGGAACATTGAAGACCGTCTCAGCTGGGTAATGCATTACTCAAACATGATATATAATTGTGTGGGCTCTGAGGTCCTGTGTTGGCATCCAGTCTCCATCCAGGATCTGAGTAAAACTTGTAACTGGATGTACAAAAGGGTCATCATGGTGGGTAGAAGATCAGGCTCTTGGAAGGCAGATCCAGCAATCAACCGCCTGAGTGGAAGTAGCAAGGTCTATGCTACTCTAACCAAATTGTTGTTCTCCCCACCTAGGGAGGTAATGGTGATAAGCAACAGACTTAGTAAAAGCATTAAATCTCTCATGTTTTCTTAAACAAGTATTTTAGATCCCCTAAGGGTTCTGATGTCCATGCAGGGGATGTGACTTCCTGCAAGTCTCTTGTACACTTTTTCACTCTAGAATGATGAAACCAGGGTTTCATTCCAGCAAGTTTCAGGGATGTGTGGGTCATCAGAAGCACATCATAAGGTCCTGTCAACTTTTCTCCCAGCTGTTGCTCTGGTCTCTTTTCCATCCAAGTTTTAAGTAACACCTAGTCTCCAGACTGGTAGAAATGAAGAGGTGATTCCAAACTTGGAGGGGACCTGAAAGAAGCATACTCATTCACAGTGATTAATATTTGACTGATTTGTTGTACATACTGTTTCAGTCTAGTTTCTCCTTCGATAACCATATCTTCCCCATTTCCCCTGGGATGCCAGGAAGGATCCCCCATATACTATTTCATAGGTGCTCAATTTAAGCCTACTTCTAGGGGTCACTTGTATTTGGAGGAGAGCAATGGGCAACACCTTATGCCACTGCAGGTGGGTTTCTTGGCATAATTTAGCTACTGTTTTCTTTAAGGTGTGGTTCATTTTTTCTGTTTTTCCTGTAGATTGGGGTCTCTAGGATGCATGTAGCTTCCACTAGATATCCAATGCTTTGTTCACTTGTTGGGTCACTTTAGCAAAGATGGTCCATTGTCACTTTGCATGGAGGAAAGGAGCCCATATCTTTTGATCAACTCCTTTAAGAGAACTCTAGTTATTTCTGAAGCCTTTTCTGTTCTGGTAGGATATGCCTCTACCCACCCAGAGAAGGTATCCATCAGTACAAATATCTGAAATTCCCTGTGGTATGGGGGCATTTGGATAAAATCTATTTGTCAGTCATCAAAAGGCTGTGTTCCCACATGTTGTGTTCCTCTTATAGTAGGCTGCCTTTCAGTCTTGGGATTGTTATAGGCACATAACACACAGTTCCGAGTCACTGGCTGAATGGTTTTATGGAGGTGTGGTCCCTGCAAATGGGACTTGACAAAATCCACCAAGGCATCCCTCCCATAGTGTGTACTGTCATGTAGGTGTTTCACCAAGGGCCAGACCAGTCTTTCAAGCAGGAGGATGAGTCCATGGAAATTTTGTCTCCACCCGGAAGTACTATCTCAGGAATCAAAACCCCATTCTTTGGCCCATTTTTCATCTTCTTCAGTATAAATGAGTTTGTATTGATCCAGTTCAAGCTGAGGTATCAGAGACTCAATAAATGGTTTACTCTTTTCATGATTGCCACTTGTTTTGGTTCAGCCACTGCCTGTATTAATGCCTATATTTCAAGGGCATGTTTAATGTCCTTCTTTCAGCAGTGAGAAGCCCTCTTTCCAAATAGTCCCATGTGCACGTACTAGCATGAAAACATATTTGGAGTCAGTTTAAATGTTTACCTTCTTTTCTCATGGTAGTCTGAGAACTCTTGTCAGAGAGATTAGCTCTGCGTTCTGGGCTATTGTTCTGTGACCATAGCATATCCAGCTACTCGCTGGCCAATGTCCATGAAGCTGCTCCCATCTGTGAAGAGGTCCCAGTCCAGCTCTGTGATAGGCTGATCAGACAAGTCCAATCTGCTAGAGTAGACAGTTTCTAAAATTTCTAGGCAATTATGCTGTATGGTCCCATAATCTAATGGTAACAGTGTTGCTGGATTTAACGTGGACATGACTTTAAGTTTGACATTGGGGTTGTCTAGTAGGATTGCCTGATATCTCCCTGTCCTCCCAGTAGCCACCCTTCTGTTCTAGTAGGACCAAGATTTGGTGAGGGACAAACACAGTGATGGGTTGTTTTAGCATGAACTTTTCAGTTTCCTGTAGCAAATCACAAGTGGCAGCTATGGCCCACAGGCAGGGGGCCATCTTTTGCTGTGTGGTCAAGCTGTTTTCATAAATAAGCCGCTAGTCAAGGTGTTTCTCCCAGTGTCTGTAAGAGAACTCCAAGGGCTGTATCTTGTTTCTCATGCACATGTAATCTGAATTCCTTTTGTAAATTAGGAAGTCCCACAGCAGAGGCTGTAATAAGGCTGTGTTTTAACTTCTAAAAAGCAGCTTGGCAGCCGGGCATGGTGGCACACGCCTGTAATCCCAGCACTTTGGGAGACTGGAGACAGGAGAATCGCGAGTTCAAAGCCAGCCTCCGTGACAGCGAGGTGCTAAGTAACTCAGTGAGACCCTGTCTCTACATTTAAAAAACACAAAATATGGCTGGGGATGTGGCTCAGTGGTTGAGTACCCCCTGAGTTCAATCCTCGGTACCAAAAAAAAAAAAAAAAAAAGCAGCTTGGCATTCTGGGGTCCAAATCAAAGGTTCTATTTCTAAGGTTCTATTTCTGTTCCCTTTAATGCCTCATATAAGGGCTTTGCTATTAGTCCAAAGTTAGAGATCCAGATATAGCAGAATCTTGCCATTCCTAGGAATCCACACAACTGCCTCTGGTTTCTGTTTTCCCTAAGGCTTAAGATTGCCTGCTTTTGGTCTGGCATCAGACTTCAGGTTCCTTAGTTAATCTGAAATCCCAGGTAAGTGACTTGTTGTTTGCAAATGTGAGCCTTTTTAGTGGACACCTTATATCCACATGAGGCTAGATGGTTTAGAGCAGCAATAGAATTTAAAAGATAAAGTTCATCGCCCAGGTTAACAACAGGTCATTTACATATTGCAAGAAGATTCCTTGATCCAGCGGTAGCCCTCATAAGTCTTTGGCCAGGCATTCATTAAACAGAATAGAAGTGTTTTTAAATCCCTGAGGTAAGACAGTCCAGCAATACTCGGTAGTTACTTTTGTATTTGGGTCTTGCCATTCAAAAACAAATACTAACTGGGCCTTTCTTTCCAGAGGGATGCAGAAGAATGCATCCTTTAAATACAGCACTGTGAGCCAGCCATAGTTACCTGGTATTGTAGTCAAAGGGGTGTATGGATTGGGTACTGTGGGATGAATGTCCTGAACAATACTGTTTATTGCTCTTGAGTCTTGCACAAATCATTACTCATCAGTGTGAGGTTTCTTAACGGGCAGGATAAGGGACTGACAAGGCCAAATCAACCCTTGTTCAAAAACTTATCTAGAAGTGGCTGAATTCCTATTAGTGCCTCTCTTCTAAGAGGATGCAGTTTTTGTTGTTGTTTTTTGTTTGTTTTTGTTTGTTTGTTTTGGTTTTTGGCAGGTTATCCCCTCCATCGGCAAGATCTTGATGGGAGTAACATTAATCAAACTGCATGAATTTCAGTTTTCTTTTCTTTTCTTTTTTTGGGTACCAGGGATTGAACTCAGGGGTCCTCTACCTCTGAGCCACATCCCAAGCCCTATTTTGTGTTTTACATAAAGACAGGGTCTCACTGAGTTGCTTAGTGCCTCGCTTTTTGCTGAGGCTGACTTTGAACATGCGATTCTCTTGTCTCAGCCTCCCTAAGTGCTGGGATTACAGGCGTGAGCCACTACACCTGGCTAAATTTCAGTTCTCATTTTCCTATCCTTTGCCTATATATTATGTGGGTGGACAACTGAATCTAGCCAGCTGGGGTTCAGGGAGACTTCTAGGCCTAGTTACGATAGTTTGAGTAGGTATAATTTCAGATGAATCATATAAATACCAGTACTCCTCCTACAAGCACACCACACCTACTATGACCATAAACATATATAGACTTATCACAGAGAGAAGAAAATTTTTACATACACATACCCCACAGGTTGAGCATGTAATCCCAAAATCCCAAATCCAAAGTTCTCCAAAATCCAAAATTTTTTGACCACTGACATGACTTCACAAACAGAAAATTCTACATTTGTTTTCTTGTAACCCATTGCAATACAAATGCAGGCAGGATCTCATATTATCATATTGTACGAATATGTAAAAACAAAACACACCATTATGGACAGCTCTAATGCACCAATAAAAAATATGGGAAAAATGCAAGTGCACTAAAAATATTCTATAAAATTACCTCAAGGCTATGTGTATAAGGTATATGTGAAATATAAATAAATTTTATGTTTAGACTTGGGTCCCATCCCCAATTTCTCATTACATATGTGCAAATATTATAGAATTATAAAACTAAAATCTAAAGTCCAAAACACTTCTCATCTTAAGCATTTTGGATAAGGAATATGCAAATATATAGATATAATGACTGGAATTAGCTTTTTGTACTTGACTCTCATGGAGCCTTTTCCATGTCAGTATATAGAAACCTACCAGGGCCGGGTCTGGTGGTGCATACTTACAATCCCAGCAGCTTGGGAGGCTGAAGCAGGAGGATCATGAGTTCAAAGCCAGCCTCAGCAAAAGAAAGGCACTAAGCAACTCAGTGACACCCTATCTCTAAACAAAATACAAAAAAAAAAAAAAAAAAATAGGGCTGGGAATGTGGCTCAGTGGTTGAGTGCCCCTGAGTGCCCGGTATCAAAAAAATGAAAATAAAAATTGAAACCTACCTTGCCATTTATAACTTGGCTGCTTAGTATTCTATAGAATGAGTGTTTTCCCCATTAATGAATAGCCTCAGGATTTTGTGTTGATTTTTACATGTTCAAATGACTATCCATAGCAGAGTGGTGATATACTCTGCAGCAGCTAGGGCCAGACTGCTTGAACTCATATCCTGAAACCATCATCTAATAGCCATGTGGCCTTGGGTCTGGCACTCTCTGAGCCTTAGCTACTTGGTGCATGCCATGGGTCAAACATGGAAACATTGTGAGGATTGAGGAAGACAATCAGCTGACTCAGAACACATGTGTATGTTTTCAGGGGTTCACTTGTAGTGAACAAAGTCTTTGTTGTACAAAGACTGTCCTATGACCAAAGCTTTGCTAGGCTCTGAGTCCACTGTTAGATGAGGTACAACCTTGGTCTTTCCTCCCTGTCCTTGTAGGATCCAGTTTGAGCAGGAATCCTGCTAGGCCAGTTAAGGAAACATCCTCCACATTTTATCACCCGGCTACCTCCAGCAATGATCTCATCAAGTCAGTTTGTCCAGAAAATGCCTAAGCTTGATGCTTCCTTTTGGTAACTTTCCATCCACTGAACACCTACCTCTGCTCCAAGTTGTAAATCCCCACTGTCCTCTTTGCAGTTGGGCTTGAGCCTCGTCTCTCTCCCACACTGCACACCATGCTGAGGTGGCCCCTGTGCCCTTCATCACGGCCTCCTTGAATGAAGTGTGCCTCACCACCTTTAGCAAGTGTTTTGTGAATGTTTTTTATTTAACAATCAAATACATAAAAATGTTTATTAATTGTCCCTTCAGGGGGACAGTCCTGATTTGAGCGCGTGCTGATTTAGTGGTGTAACTATTCCACCAGGGCCAATTTCAAGGTGCCAACTGCTACACTTGTCACTTCCTCCCAGTCTTGGGTGAACTGGATGAATTATTACCCCACTCTAATTCTGCTTGTCTTTGAGGGAGGATGTCTTAAGGCCAGAATTGTATGTTGAGGACTGAATTGACGTGATATGTACGGATTCCTGATTCCTCGATGCCTCATTTCTTCTTGTGGGCAGACTCTTAGTAAACAGAGAAGGCTGTATTTTTAAAAATTTCCAAGTCTTATTTTTAGAACTGGATTCAGTTTGGAATATATTTTAGAACTGGATTCAGTTTGGAATTATAATTGGAAAACTGTTAAAATCATACTAAGAGGCTAATATGACAAAGTTAGCTATTATATTTTTGTGTTTCTGAAAATTTAGGAAAAAAAATTCTTGGGCTGGGGGAATAGTTCAGTTGGTAGAGTGCTTGCTTATCACCTTTAAGGACTTGGGTTCAATCCCCAGCACTACAAAGAAAAAGAAGATGAAATTCTTAGAAGTGATTTGATTGGAAAAATAGTATTAGAATGTAATATTTGAGTAGATACTGCCATAATACTCCAAAAAGCTTAACTGTAATGATTGCCACCACCTATAACTGCATACAAACACACTTTCCCCCATAATCTCAGCCAAAATGGATACTATCAAACATTCTTAATTTTATTTGCAAAATATTTACCTTACTATTATTTTATTTTGCATTTGCTAACTTTAATTTACTTGAAGATCTCTTCACATATTTTTATGTTTGTTAACATTAAGGTATCACCAGTGAATCTTCTACTTTTGTCTATTTTTCTATTGAGTTGTCTTTTTCCTGGAGATTTACATGAGAGTTTTTTATATTGTAGATGTTATTACTTTGTCTATTTTATCTAGTACAAAGATTTTATCTTACCTGTCATTAGTCCCTTAAAATTGTTTATTATACCTTTCACTCTATAGAATTTTAGATGAATTTAGTCCATCTTATCTGTTATCACTGTTGTTGATTTCCTTTTCTGTGTAGGAAAACTTTATCTAAGCCAACATTACAAAATTATTTCTGTATGTATTTTCCAATATTTCTCCACTTTCCAAAGCAGATGTTTATCTACCTGGAATTTGTGTATGTGTGTGTGGGTGTGGGTGGGTGTGAGATATGAGTTAGCCGTATTTATCAGCAGATTATATTCTTACTCTTTTTTTTTTAACTGCACCTCTAATATCTAAAAAGATATTAGAGGATTAAAGAAAAGATATGGGAAGGATAAGATTTATAGAATTTAAAAGTTGGGATAAATAAGCCCGGTACAATGGCGCACACCTGTAATCCCAGTGGCTCGGAAGACTGAGGCAGGAGGGTTGAGAGTTCAAAGCTTTTCCACCACTGTGACCAAAAGACCTGATAAGAACAAATAGAAGAGGAAAAGTTTATTTGGAGGCTCATAGTTTCAGAGGTCTCCATTCATAGATAGCTGACTTTGTTGCTCTGGGCCCAAGGTGAGGCAGAACATTATGACGGAAGAGTGTGGTGGAGGAAAACAGCTCAGAACATGGCTACCAGGAAGCAGAAGGAGCTCTGCTTACCAAGGACAAAATATATACCCACAAAGAAAGTTGGTGACTCACTTCTAGCCACACCCCTACTTGTCTATAATTACCACCCAATTAATTGCTAGGTTAAGGCTTTCCTAACCCAATCATTTCACCTCTGAATGTTCTAATATTGTTTCATATATGAGCTTTTGGGGCACACTTCATATCTAAACCATAACAGGCACTCTGCCACTGAGCTACTTTTTAATTTTTATTTTGAGGCAGTGTCTTGCTAAATTGCTGAGGCTGGCCTTGAACCTGGAATCCTCCTGACTCAGCCTCCTGGGTAGCTGGAATTGCATCTTATCCTTTCTCATATTCCCTCTTAGAGACATCTCATACCTCATATTCTGTTCTTAGACTCTGTCAATTACTCTTCATGTTCCTAAACCACATATTGTGGGCCACTATAGATTTAAAGCAAGCCTTAGCATCTGGTAGTAAGACTTTCCTCATTATTTTTCAAATATTTCTTATCTTTTTTGTTTGTACTTGTTAAAGGGGGACAGGTGTCTCCAGAAGAGGATCCCAAGGAGTTCCTGGAGGGTAGAAGGTGGGGATTGATTTGAGACAAGTGGGTCCCCGATGTGCCTGACAAAAAAGAATTTCAGCACTTGTCAATAGAGACAGACTTTTTAGGAAAGCAGATACACATTCAAAGGGAAATGCAAGTCATCTCAAGAGTGAGAGATGGTTTTGGGGTTTCCAGGCTCTTCTTTTAAAGGAAACCTGGTGAGAGGGGTACATAGGAAGGTAGTGAGGATGACATCAGTCTCAGGATCCTCAGGCTAATGTGGTCCCCAGAATTTGATTAGTATATAATGTTGAAAAGTCTCCTAAATTATAGGTACCTTAAAATGTCATATAGCTCTTTCCTTAATCTATTTATTGGTAGATTAATTAAGAGTTCACAGGTATTCTCATAAATGAGTGGATTTATGGCTAACTCTAAGATTTAGAAATTTCCCAGAAATCTGGGAGCATCAGATCTGGAAAATTATAATGAGCAAAGTTTACTTCTGGTCACTTACAAAGAGTGACTCAGAATGGCAAGGGGAACAGGCTGGCCCCTTGCAAGTTTCTCTGGAGGGCCTTACCTGAAACAAACACCTGTGAAGGAGTGTTGTCATTTAAGGGGGCAACAGCATTCCCCCTACAAGCACAGGAGATTGTCCCTAAAATTCCCACCTTGTGGCTGTCATCCTGTGACACAGAAAAGATTTGGACAGGGAAGTCTTGTGGCAGAGGCAGGTGCAGGGACATCTGGCAGAGGAAGGGCTTGATAGGGTGCTCCCTGTTGTTCCCAGAGTTCCAAATGGGGCTGAGGCAAGGGTCTCATGAAATTGACCAGACTGGCCATGAATTTGTGATCCACCTCCTGAGTCAGTGGGATTCTAGGTGTGCACCCTGGCTCCCTGCTTCAGCTCTTTTTTCTTCTGCTACAGATTTCTCAAAGTGATAACCATGTAAAGTATAAAAAGCAAGAAGCTGAAAATATTAAGACTAGTTGGCTCAATTTGTATTTGAAACTGCCCAGGCCACGTGAACAGAAATCCTGTAAAAAGTCCCAGGTGTGTGTTGCAGCACAGTATCAAATAGACCAGAAACAGGAAGTTACCCTACTTTTCTAGCTGAGACCTGCCACTTCTGCTTCCTGCTGCTGAAGTCAGATGTAAGTATAATTTTTAGAAGTGAGAGAATGCTAGAGCTGGGAATATCTGGAGTGGTGATGTTTGGGGTGCAAGGTGAGAACCTGGCTCTAAATAAAAAATAAAAAGGGCTAGGGATGTGGCTCAGTGGTTAAGCACCCCCGAGTTCCACTCCTACTACTGGGAAAAACAATCCACAGGGAGAGGAAGAGCTAGGCCTAGGCAAGTCTGCCCTTATGCCTGTCTTAATTGACAGCTTAAACAATAAGCTCTATAACTGCCCAAGTCCATGCAAGTGGTTAATTTAAAACAATATAGGATACCTGTGAGCAAAAAGAAATGAGCACTTTCAGAAGCTAGAGTGTTGGTACCAACAAATCCTCTCTATGGTAGCCCTATGTGGACTCTAAAAAAGTAGATGGCATATGGAGACTTACAGGAGACTGCTGAGTCTTAAATATAACTGTAACACCCATGTCCTCAGCAATCCAGCCATGGGTTTGAACATACCAGAAACTACCACAGTTTGGAGGAGATGGGTTCTCAGTGATGGACCTTGAATGCTTTCTTCTCTACCTCAGTTTTAGAAAACAGCCAGTTGTAGTTTGCTTTCCTATGGGGAGGATCCCGTTTTACATTTACTGTGCTGCTGTTACCCAAGTCCTAGGCCAGAGGCCTGACTCTGGGGGTCCAACAAACCAGATCCAGCCAGTTGGCCCAAAAACCAAACAAAAAAGGTAATGGTGAAAAGCAGGAAGGGAATTTTTGATCAGTGTAGTTACACTATGAAGACAAGGGGACCCATGTCTTTAGCTCTGTCTTTGAGGTGCTGACTTGAACTTTGTTGGTCATTATCTCAGTTCTGGTTGTGTGTAGTGGCTCCAGAGAAGTCTTAACCACTTGAGGGGGCAATTTCTAACTTGCTTCTTAAGATGTTTATCTATCAGACCTGTGATCCTGGATGGGGGTGGGGGGCAGTTCAGGTCCCAGGAGGTGATTATATCTTCTTCAGGTGCAGTCACCCCCATGGGTAATCTGTCTGCAATGTGCTGTTGTTCTCAAAGCCATAAGCAATGACAAGAGCTTCTAGGTGCCACTCCATGGTCTTGAACAGCATATTGCAAATCATGTTTCAGTTATGAAGGGGAACAAGAGAAGTTAGGTCAATGTAGGTGTTATGGTTTGGATGTGAGGTGTCTCCCAGAAGCTCACGTGTGAGACAGTGCAAGAAGGTTCAGAGGAGAAGTGATTGGGTTGTAAGAGTCTTAACCTACTCCATGATTTAATCCCCTGATAGGAATTAACTGAAATGGTAAGGTGTGGCTGGAGGAGGTGGGAATTGAGGCATGGCTTTGGGCATCTATTTGTATCTGGCAAGTGGACTCTCTCCCTGCTTCTGATCTCCATATGAGCTGTTTCCCTCTGCCACATTCTTCCACCATGATGTTCTGCCTCACCTTGAGCCCTGAGGAGCCCCGAGTAGTGGATCTGGCCTTCTATGAACTAAGACCTCTGAAACCATGAGCCCTCAATTAAACCTTTCCTTTTCTACAGTTGTCCTAGTTGGGTCTTTTAGTCACAGCAGCAAAAAAGCTGAGTAAAACTGTAGGGATAACTGACGGGGGTGCACGCTGGGTGTCCACTCCTCCAACCAGCAGGAGAGGGGAGTCCCCGAGCGCCACCGGGGGCGTGGGGGGCAAGCCAAGGAAGGTAAAGCTGCCCGGCACATGATCACCACGCACGAGCCAGGGAGTTCTGTCTCAAGCAGAAACTGTTTTATTGAGGGAAGGTTACAAGCTTATATAGGGGAAGGAGTCCAGTGGTGTCCTGTTTCTAAGCTAAGAATGTGAAAATGGGCTGTCCATGTGTAATGGTATAGATTCATTTAGGTTAGAGCCATGCTTTGTCCATGAGCACAGAAGCAGAGGTCAGCCAATAAGGGTAAGGAGATGTGGCTTTCTCAGGGCAGCATGGTCAGCCCTGAGCTGGGGGCTCGGTGCCATCTTGTGGCATGCCCCCACATTTCCCCCTTTTTGTTTTTGTAATAGGCAGAGCAAGCCGTACTTGAGTGTGCACCTGGCTTAGGTTGTCCCCATCATTCAGGGGATCTTACCCGTCATTGACTGCCACACTAGCACTTCGGGTTTCATTTGCCTAGGGGTCGTCCAGCCAGAACGCCCTGGGGGAAGGATCCTCCTCTTCCTGAGAGAGTTTCTCATAGCGAGGACTGGCCATCATCACCTGGTATTGGCACTCTGTGACCATCAATTGTATGTTTCCGGTTCGCTCTTTGACAAAGGCCACTAGCTTATTTACAATAATGGGACCAAAGGTCAGGACCAGTAGCAGAAGAATTAAGAAAATAACATCCCATATATGTTAACAGCAGAGATTAGGGTAGTTAGCCATGGGGACTGATTGAACCAGGACTCATACCAGGTCTCTTGTGATTCTCTTTCTAGTTTGCTTTTGGTGAGTCCCTCCCTGAGTTTGGCCATGGAGTCTCTAATAACCCCAGTATGATCAGCATAGAAGCAGCATTTTTCCCCTAATGCCACACAAAGGCCCCCCTGTTGTAAGAGTAATAAGTCGAGTCCACGCTGGTTTTGTAGGACCACCTCTGATAGTGAAGTTAGGGATTTTTCCAGGAGGCTGATGGATTGTTTAATTTCTTTTAAGTCCTCATCAACAGCAGCCCACAGAGAAGTAAGGCCTCGTTGCTGGGTAACTAGTGAAGCAATGCCAGTGCCAGTCCCAGTTAACCCCAGGCCAAACAGGGCAGCAACAGTCAGTATAGTAAGGGGTTCTCTCTTTGTCCTCTGCGGAAGCCCCTTGTCCCAATGTGAGAAAACATAATTTTTATCATGGTAGATAATGCGGGGCAGAACAGCCACTGTAATGCAAAACTCTGGAGATTGGTTAAACATCTGGCATGACACGTGGGGAGTCAGACCAGTTTTAGAGCAAACCCAGTAACCCCCTCCATTAGGAGACAACCAATGTTGGGTACTCTCTCCAGAGCAAGGGGATCCAAAAATGCTTGCACATAGGCCCATCCTGTGGGATGGCATGGCCCCTATGCAGGTGCCCTGGCCATTGACCTGGATAAAGGTTAATCCAATTGTTTTATTTGTCCAGATTGTTGGGTTCTCATGGGACAAGCTAAAGGAGGTGTTCATTCCCATTGCTTCATAAAATGGGGGTTTAACATCATAGCACAGCCAGCAGGCATCAGTGAGGTTAGGGTACGACCCATTGAGAGTATCATGCATAGCAGAAATAACATCCCATAGAGGGTTGAGGGGTTTTCTCAAAGAACCTAGGGGAGGGGTTATGGGACCTCGGGGAGAGGTCACAGGAGAATTGTCCTGGGGGGCTAAGGGATCGGAAGGATCCAAGGGACTGGGACCTCGGAGATGGGTGAGGACTTTATTTGGCCCTATGGTGTAGCCTCCAAGAAATACTTCCTCCATCCCAAGCAGTTCGGGGTTTCCCCCTTTTCCAGTACATTGTACCTGTGGTTTCATAACCCCAGGTTGCACAGTAGAAGGATTCGGGGCCTCCATAGCCTCGCTGTTTAGTATGCGCAGGACACACGTAAAAGACCTCCTTTTGCAAGGCACCAAGCCCCCAAGTCATAATTAGGGGTCCCAGTTGCCTTTGATGGGTGTAGGTTCCAATACCTATCAGCTAATTCACATAAGTCAGCTTCAGGGAAGGAAACCAGGTTTTTGGATGGAGCCCTGTAACGCTGGATGCAATGGCTCCAGAGCCTGGGATGGATACTTCCCAGGTGATGTTATAGGCCTGATGGGGGTTGGGATTGGTTCCCTGAGAAAGGTCCCCAAGGACCAGGAAAAGAAACATGTATACCTTCATGATCACTAGGGGGCCACAGTATGATTCAAGAGAGTTAGCCCTGTTGAGATACAGATTACCACAATAAAGGTGATCAGGGAAATGATGAGTAGTCCCATGTAGACCAGGCAAAGGGTCCAGGACAGTTCAGGCATTCCTGTAGGGAATAAAAGATCATTCCTCAAGAGAGAGACTTTCTCTTGGGCAGGGATGGTTAGATGGGGTATATATAAGATTTCTTGTTGGAATCCATAGAGGTTGTTTTTCTTCGTGAGAAAACACGCAACCAAATCCTCACCCAGAACTTATGAGCGGGTCTGGGCCTTTCCAGTCGCCTGTCAGGGGATCTTTCCATGAACTTCAATGGCGATGTATGGTGCTTGTTGTGACCAATGCCTCTGAAATGCTGTCAGAGGGCGGTCCTTAGAAAAATTTAAAATATTTAGTGTAAGTAATGCCAGCCTTAGTTGGGTATGGGGGTTTGTTCCCCCTTTTTGTTTTTGAAATTGATCTTTAAATGATGGCTTGACTTTGAGGGTTATAAGGAATTTTAGTACTTTGTTGTTTGTAGTACTTTAAATGAAACAGTAGAAACCTTTAGGCCTTCATGTGTAGAACCCAGAACACAAGGAATGGATAAGTGACTCCAATTTTAAAATCAAATTAAGCAAGCCTACACTATGTGCATAAATCAGTTGTATAGCTTAAAGGCTGTCCCCTTTAAGCAGTGAGGGCAGCGGCTCCGTCCAGGAGCAGGGAAGTCTGAAACACAGAGAATCATAAAGGTAGGTTTACAACTAACAGGGTTTTGGCAGCAGCAATATAGAGGCAGGTAGCAAGTCAATGATTTACATGGCTCAACATCTTAGATAGGGAGTGAACTCAGGTTCCAGCATGAGGGAGCTGCTTAGATTTTAAGGAGGGCAATCACCTAATAAAAACATGGTCCAATCAAGTAAAACAGGAAAATAAACCTTTATGATCTCTTGTTGAACTGGCTTTTAATCTTAAGACAGAATTAGGCTGTGTTAGAGAATTACATTTATTTACCATTTATGAAAAGACAATGTTTAAGTATATAGAATTATACCTGTTGGGCTTTAAATTAAGTAATTTTGTTTTAGTGATGACAAAGCTATTTTAAATCCTTCATTGAACAACAACTTTATGAAACCCACATTGACAGAGCTTGTCCCATATGTTAAGTTTGATCTATTTAACTTTAACTCAGGCTATCCATAAAAACCACGTTTAGTTAGCCCTTTTAAGTCATCATTTTTTGCTGAAGGAAATCCTAGAAAGAATGATGATTAATTACACTTTAAACATTTTATAGAGAACAATATCCTTCATTGTCCAACCATCTGGAAAGAAAAATGTGAGATAGTGATTTTGAAGACCTCATTAATTTTATTTGTTTACACAATTTAAATCAAGCTTTTGAATCATGTGAATCAAAGGTATTTGGATCCATTTTTTAATTTTAGTTTATGAGCACTCCATAGATTTGATACACAAACACATGTAAACAATACATAAGATGAGACATATATAGACATCACATGAAAAACAGAGGCCTCTTGAATTAAAGGTATACCTTGTAAATTGGTCTTTGAGCAAAGTAGAGTGTAAAAACACTTTTATAGTTGGATAAAATATATCTGATCAGAAATCTTAATTTCAGCGTGCAGAGTCAAAATCAGGAGCTAAAAAATATATATATAGAATTCAAAACCCCAGAGTCCTGGAAAAAAATGACATAGCTGTTAATTGTTTAAATAAAAAAACACAAGAAAAAAGGAGAGAGAGAGAGAGGAGGGAAGGGGAAAGAGAAACCTCAAGTTAATTTGAATATAACTCCCTTTTGTTTCTTGGTTTTAAATTCCTTATCAGGTTGTCCCTTAGCAGTGGAACGTAAACTCCAACTCAGTCTGGCCAGGGAACTGTTATCTATCCAGGGCTTTTAACCCTTTTTTCCCCAGTTGGCACTTAGGCCAGGTTTGGGTATAAAACTTTATAAAACATTATCTAGTACATACTGGAATTACAGGTTGTTCCCAAGAAATTCCTCTTATCAAAGGAGGATTTGGAATATAAGCCCAATAAGCATGGGATTCTGCATTAACAATACCTATCTGGCAAGTTACAATAGTAAGCATTGTCAAAAATAAATTAACAGAATTAAGAAATTGACCCACTCTTCGCAGTGTGTTTTCTGCTTTTTGAGTTAATTTTTTAATTGTCCCTAAGTCAGGGGAGCAGCCAAAGGTGAATATAGCAGTTGGAGCTCCGGCTTTGGGGTGGTGGGGGAAAGGCTTTGTGAGTCCTGGAGGAGGGAATGGGGCCCAGAGGGTGCAGTAAGATTGCCCTTTTTTTCCCCGGGCTTTAGAACAAAGGGCACACTCTCGGATAAAGGCTTCCCCCTCAGAGCGCACCTCAGAAGGAGGAGGGGCCGGATTGCCCCTTTTGGGCTTAGCCGGTGGGTCGGGTAAAAAATAGCCCTTTAGAGCCATAAGGGTGGGGTACATTCCCATGGGGGTTTTCCCCCCAAACTGACGTCCTCATTAAAGAAATTAGCTGCAGAAAGCCAGGGCGCAGCGCGTATGAAGATTTTCCAAACCTTTTTGGCTTGGGCATCTGAAATCTCTAAACCTCTGCTTTTAAGAATACCTTTGAACATTTTGAGCCGAGTTCCTCGCTTTTGAAGAAGACTGCCCCATGCGGACTGGGGGAACTTTACCTTGCGCCACGATTACTCAGCTTGCCAGCTGTGTGCAGGTTAGGTCCTCGCAAGCCTCACACGGGGCACCAGTGTGATGGGGGTGCATGCCGAGTGTCCACTCCTCTGACCAGCAGGAGAGGAGAGTCCCTGAGAGCCACCCGGGGGGGAGGCAAGCCAAGAAAGGTAAAGCCGCCCGGCACGTAATCACCACACATGAGCCGGGGAGTTCTGTCTCAAGCAGAAACTGTTTTACTGAGGGAAGGTTACAAGCTTATATAGGGGAGGGGGTCCAGTGGTGTCCTGTTTCTAAGCTAAGAATGTGGAAGTGGGCTGTCCACGTGTAATGGTATAGATTCACTTAGGTTAGAGCCATGCTTTGTCCATGAGCACAGAAGCAGAGGTCAGCCAATAAGGGTAAGGAGATGTGGCTTTCTCAGGGCAGCGTGGTCAGCCCTGAGCTGGGGGCTCGGCACCATCTTGTGGCATGCCCCCACACTAACAAACTTAGTATTACCAGTTTGCAGATGAGTCCTCCTTAAGTAATTAATATGCACATGCACAGAGATAAACAGGTCATAAAATTAAGAGTAATAAGAGAGACAGATAGGGGCTGGGGTTATGGCGCAGTGGTAGCGTGCTCGCCTAGCATGCGGGAGGCACTGGGTTCGATCCTCAGCACCACGTAAAAAATAAAATAAAGATATTCTGTCCACCTACAACTAAAAAATAAATATTTAAAAAAAAAAATAAGAGAGACAGATACAAACTGAAGGCAGAGACACCAAGTTTTATCCTGCTTTAGTTGCCCATTGGACATCTGCGGTCCCAAGGGTCACTGCTGTTAGCACACGCAGCCTCTGCAAGTCCCTGTGTTATACTACCACAGGGTTATCTGCACTCAACAGCTTACCATCACAGTTTGGTCTGAAGGGATTGGTCTTGATGCAGGACTCGAGTATGGTAATACATCATATCAGTGACACTAAGCTACTATCATAAACTGAGAACAAGCTGCAACTTCCTTGAATACAATAGGACCAACCTAGGCTGGTTCAACCCAGCAAAGATCAAGAGGATGTTTTATGGGAAATTCTTCAGAATAACTTGAGCAGGAGTCATCTAGGATATTCCTCAATGACTAAAAATAAATAGCTGCTGCTATGTACCTCTAGGACCAAATAAGAAACCTAAATCTGGTGGGTTTATTTGGATTTTACAGAATGCATATCATCTGCACGTGAAAATATTGCCAATATAGACTGTCCAAAACAGAACTATGTTGAAGGGGCACCTGGGGGTGGGGGTAGCAAGTCATTTCTGAATTGCAAAAAGCAGCATCCTTCTCAGTACCTGTGGGACCCTATGATCCCTGTGCAGATACAATTTTGGAAATATCTGCTACTTGCACCAATGCAGACTGGAAATCACAGCACAAGCCCATGAGCACCTCCCGGTAATGACCATTAAACTTTTGGACCAGAAAAATTTCAGATGCTGCCACTGAGCACACATCATTTGATAGATGATCCCTACATTCTTATTGGATGCTGATTGAGCTTCAATGTCTGAAGGACAAATAAGAATCATGAAATCTTAAATACTCCTAATGTCTTGGGCGATGTCTGAAAAACCCTCATTCCGTGAAGGCAATGCCCAGAGAAATTCCATAATAAAATGGAAATGGCTTCTAAGGGAATGTGCTGCCAAGGGAAGGCCAGGAGGCAACCACTGCACCCACAAATGGGTACCCTCTTTTCCCCTACGACTGACTTTGTATTCACCCAAAGAACTGCCAGAACCCATTGCCACCAGAACCTAGTGCCACATGGACAAAGCTCTAGTAACAGCTCTTGACTGACCAATGAAAAGGCACTTGGTTTATGGGCAGCTGCTCCAAGATGAATGAACAGCGTCCTGCTTGGAAAGCTACTGCATTAAGACAAGTGGGTGAAAGACTCTGGTTGAGGAAGAAAGAGGTCCACATGATGGGCTGGTGGCCTGCTGTCTTCCCAGTGGTGGCAGAGGACTTGCACAGTGGTGATACCTCTTAAATTTGGGTTTCTACTGACTCATGGGCAGTAGCCAATAGCCGGGCCATAGGGTCTGGCAGAAGGGCAAAGAGAAGCTGAACTACGTGACCGTGAGAGGCTCAGTCCTATGGGAATCGCTGTAGAAATTGAAGTTAAACATTAAAATGGAGTGTCTAGCTTGTGTCCTCACATGGTGTAAGAGCAGAAGACAGCAAACCCACCCCCAACCCCTTTTATAAGGTCTCGAATCCCATTCATCAAGGTGGGCTTGATCACCTCCTAATGGCCCCATCTCTCTCTCCTTCCTTACTTCATTTCTTTTTCTTTTTTTGATACAGGGAATAGAATTCAGAGGTGATTTACCTTTATGCTACATCTCCAGGAAACCTCTCCCCCCTTTTTTTTTTCTTTTTTCTTTTTTTTTTTTGGAAAAAGGGTCTTACTTAATTGTTGAGGCTGGCCTCAAACTTGCAATCCTCAGCCTCCCTAGTTGCTGGATTGCAGGCATGCACCACCACTCCGAGCAAGACCCTCTTAATACTGTCACAGTGACGATTGTTTCAACATAGAAACTTTAGGGGAAACATTTAAACCATAGCAGGAGGGATGATTTCTAAGTGAGACTACTCCTTTGAACCTTCATGTCAGGATTCCTAGGGGCCTGATAGGGCAGGTTGTGCCTTTACCACATCTGGTAAAGTTGGGTTCCACTGTGAGTATACGGGGTTGCTGGTGGTTGGGAGGTCCCAGAGATCTCTACCTAGGCGGCCTTACTCTAAATGAATGAGGGTAAACTATGTGGAAGGAAGTGCATAGACTAGTATTGCTACCAGCACAGTGTCTCAACCTAGTGTTCCTGCCAAAGTGGCAAAGTTTGGGTAAAAATAATGACAGAGAGAAGGATAAATAATAGCTAAGGGTAAAGGACTATGTAAGTGGGCAATGCAGCAAAGAAAAGGCAACATTCAAGAGAGGTGCATTCCAACACAGAGAATAATATTATCTCTTAGCACAATTATACCAGATACCCACAGGACGACATCTGCTGGGACCACATCTGCTTCTGATCCTGACAAGTTTGAATGAGAGCTTGCAAATCTGGGTGACGTCACTCTGGGAGACTTTCTGGTCCCATGATGTATTTATTAGTCCATTTGTTGTTGTTATCACAAAATACCTCAGGCTGAGTACTTTATAAAGAAAAAAGATTTATTTCCCTCATAGTTTTGGAAGCTGAAAGGTCTAAGATCAGATAATCCCATCTGCTCAACATCTGCCAAAGGGCTTCCTTGACTGTGTCCCAACATGGCAGATGACATTGCGGTGAGAGCATTTCTGGAGCTGAGGGGAGATCACATAGTAAGACAGGAAGTGAGAGTGATACATGGGCCAGACTTTGTCTCTCTAGAACTAGTGAGACTAGCATTAATCCCTTCTGAGGGCAATGCCTCCAACTAAGTACCTCTCACTAGGCTCCACCTCTTAAAGGCTCCACCACCTTTTAATAATGTCATATTGGAAACCAACACTCCAGTACATCAGTGGACAAACCACATTCAAACCATAGCACCAACCATGCTAAGATGAGAAACTGGACTGACTGTTGATACTAAATGAAATGATAGGAATGACCAGTATCTTTTGACTGCTGTTCCTACTGCAATGAATATCATTCAGAATGGAGCTTCTGAGAACTATTTTCCACTGGGACTTTAAACAGCATGATGCACAGCTCCCAGAGGACTGTTTAACTGTAAACCTCGATGATCAACTTCTTAGAAAAGTCCTTGGCTTTGAAGAGCAAACTATAATGGCAGAGTGCCCAGCATGTCACAGTGTGCTATGAGCAAACACACATCATCCCATGTCACTGTTGTTTTTATGAATGAAAACCATTCAGCAGATCAGGGGAAAATAATAGGTTCTTGATAGGATCAAAGAATTGGGCATTGTATTATGTACCCAAATTTCCCTGAGGAACACCCACCAACAGGCCAGAAATGCGGTGAGAAAACTCAAACTTATGGAAAACTCAAACTAAGTGCGTCCAGGTGTGGCTTCCGCTCATCCACCTTGGTAGGAGGGGCTCAACATCTCTGAGCCTTCAGCATGTTTTCTAACTGACATCAGACACAAGGGCAACAAACCTCACAGCAGATCAAACAAGACATCCACAAGACGGGACAGGGCCTGAGGAGAGACAGGGGACAAACTGGATATCCTGGAACAAGCTGAGTTTGCTTTTGTGTTATAAGTTTTTTAAAAATTATTGGACAGAGAATGTAACTCTGTGATACAGCGTATGCTTAGAATGTATGAGGACACCCAAAACAAAATACAAAAGCACTTCTTATTTTCCTGAAGCATCAACATCCCCACAGGCAGACTGAGCTACATCCCCAATACTTTTCACTTTTTATATTTTTATTTCAAGACAGGATCTGGCTAAGTTGCTCAGGCTGGCCTTGAACTTGTGATCTTCCTGCCTCAGCCTCCCAAAAGAAGCTGAGATGACAGGTGCGCCTCACCATGCCTGACTGCTTTTATTTTATAAAGAGAAAGAGATTTAGAACCAGAGTTAAAATCACCTACTTATTCACCTCTCAGGTCTCTTCTGAGACCTGAAGTCGAAGAGAATGAGACCTCTTTCAGCAAATGTGAGCATTAACTCATTCTCCCATCTGAGCTTCTACCAAGTGTCCTTCATCTCTCCAGAGGATTTGAATCAATTTTTAAGGACCTTTTTAAACAATGTATTCTGTGATATTCACAAAAGTGGTAGACTTTTGAGGGCCCACATTTGTACCTGTACACACCTTCAGAAGGGTTATTCCCCTTACCCCAGAGACCAACTGGCCCAACTTTAATTGATGTCATTTGGAGTATATCAGTTGTCCCCACAAAACATTTCTGGGGCTATGGCCAAGCCCTTCTGCAATGCCCACCAGAAGTCCCTTTCTTGTCTTCTTGTGCCCTTCTTGGTCTCGGTCAGCTCTCTTTCTCCCTGCTCTTTGTGCACACTTGTAATCCCAGCAACTTGGGAGGCAAAGGCAGGAGGATTGCCAGTTTGAGACTAGCCTCAGCAATTTAGCAGAGGCCCTAAGCAATTCAAAATAAAGTTCAAAAGGACTGGGATTGTGGCTCAGGGGTAAAACACCCCTGGGTTCAATCCTCAGTACAAACCAACAAACTCTTCCCGGAAAGATTTCCTGATCTACTTTATTTCATTTTAAAAATTTTATTTATGTACTTATTCATTTTGGTACAGGGGCACATAACCATTGAGCTACATCCCTAGCCCTTTTAATTTTTTAAAAAAATTCTGAGGCTGTCTTGCTAAATTGAAAAGGTGACCTTGAACCTGTGATCCTCCTGCCTACTCCTCCTGAGTTGATGCATTACAGGCATGTACCACAGCGCTCAGCTTAATAGGCATGTTAGATGAGTAAAGTTTTGCTGCTGACTGTATGGGGTTGCAGGTGCTCATTTTATCCACAGAGCTGCAGATCTTAGGCCATCATGGGATAATATAGGCCTGCCTAACTACCTATAATATGATTTGCCTGCAAAAGTGCCCCCACCACAGGGTTTTATTTCTGAGGCACTACCGACTTTCCAGCCTATTCAGGAACAAAAATAGAACCCGGTACGGCAGAGCCTTCAGCATGTTAACCAGCAGCCTGCTCATCACCAGGAAGCCTGTTAGAAATACCAAATCATGCTGGGTGCGGTGGTGCATGCCTGTAATCCCAGCACTTTAGGAGGCTGAGACAGGAGAATCACGAGTTCAAAGCCAGCCTCAGCAA